>JAODUK010000022.1:2848323-2913998 GCA_027564635.1 Typhlichthys eigenmanni
ATACATACAGTATATAGTCAGTATACAGTATACTATAGATATACATTATATAGTCAGTATACTGTATACTATATATACATACAGTATATAGTCAGTATACAGTATACTATAGATATACATTATATAGTCAGTATACTGTATACTATATATATACAGTATATATATTATATAGTCAGTATACTGTATACTATATATACATACAGTATATAGTCAGTATACAGTATACTGACTACTGCTTTTTTTTGTAAAAGGTTCAAGGCAGCAAGTTAAGTATTTGTAAATTACATCACCATAATCAATTTTTGTCTTAGTAGAAAAGCTATATTCATGTTAAACCTGTTAATCTTCCTAAAGTGAAATGTATACTGAACTTATTTTCAGGTTTATTGCTACTTTATATGCAGGTAATACGTATATAAGTATTAAGGGTCATAATTAAAACACATTGCCCTGGAGAGTAGTACGAGCTGCAAGGCAAACAAGGTCAAATCTATGGTGTACATGTGGGAGGAGAAAACATAAATAATTTCACAGGAAGCAACGGTATCAACCCAAACCTTTTGACATCAAGGAACTAGATGTCCAAGTTTTCTACAGACAACATTTGTGATGAGTGTATGCATCATTATACCATGGCCTGTATATCTGTTTCTATTTGACTGCATTGGTTGGCTTTATTTAAACCTTATTGATGTTGGTTAAGGATTAAGGAATATGTCACAGTTATATTCTAAATATGACATTTATTAGAGAAGTATGTAAATGGGATCTAAATTATTCGTTTTATTTGTCTTTAAAAATTACTTGAGGCTCACTAAAGAATCTAAAGAAGAAGTGAAACATTAGCTCCATGGCTGTACACATTTCAAAATAATCATTGATAATTAACAGTTGTTAATGAACTCTGAGCGTGTGTGCAATATTTGTGATATGAGAGGTCCAGGTTTGATTCACAAATAATTGGGGTCAGATCATGAAGGCTTTAATAAATAGTACTGTAAGTGCACCACTGTAATGTGGCATGGTTCCTAGGGCTCTGTTAATAGATGACAGGCATGCTTGATAATAGTCATTTTCTCCAGTCAGCCATCTTGACAGGATGCTGGAGGATGCAGCAGCCTCTCTCATCCAACAGGCGATAAAAGCATTCAGAGCTGCCTGCTGTTTTTTTGTGTGCACTAGAATAGAAGAATGTTCAAGCTTGTCACATTCCCTAGATGGGTACTAGTTTAAAGTCTCTCACAGTGTCAGTAGTTGTATGCAGTAAAAGAAGATCACCAAAATAGCTTATGTAATGTTCTCTGGTTAAATTAATTAAGTTGTAATGTACTGTCTCATTTGTACCTAGCACAAGTTCCAACAAGTCAATTAAAATGTTGTCCTGTTGTAAAATGCAGAAATGCAGAATAAACTCATAAAAGTATCAAATAATTTATTCATGAAAATGATGTCAACACTTGTGTAGCTGCCCCTGAAGGCTAAATCCATATGGATTTCCTGAAGTCACAGCCCATAATGCTGTATGATTCTTCTGTAGGCCACAACCCCTATTCACTGTGAAGCTTAAGGCACCTGTTAGCCTTCAAACAAATGACTTCAAATGTTACCAAATGAGTCAGAAATATGTAGCCTGCTGACAAGGATGATTAACAATTGATACAATTGGAAACAATTGATTTTCTTGTCCCATCAGATGTCACATTCTCACAGCCTGACTGCAGCAATTGGCAAATGACCAGATAAATCCATTTTCAAATCATAGCACCACCAAAACAGCAGTTGAGGTCTAGCAATATAGCTAGTTAATCATTTGTTTTTCTGAACAAAATATTTGGAACATCGCTATCATATGCATGTAAATATACCTTTACTTCTCAGTAAAGCATCAAGGATAAACAAATACAGAGAAAGCATGTTTTGACATTCCCAGATACATGAATCAAATACAATACACATGTCAACATGATTCAACATGAGGCCATAGTTCTTGTTTTCTGAGCAGTAATATTCTGTTTAAAATGAAAAATAACAACAGTACTGTGTTCAAGGTTGTATCTCTTGCAGTGGCACTGCCCTTCATCACAAACGTTAATTTCCAGGCATGGTTCCAAGGGCAATGGTGATGATTCAATGCAATGGTTCTGATTCAAAATCAGGACCAAGTTAATTTTCAAACAGTTTCCACATTTATTTGGGTTGGGCTTTTCACTATTACTTGGTACAAATTAACAGTTTATGTATGTATGGATCTAAAAACATGTTAGGTTCACCCTCCAGCAAGTGCCATCTGACCAGTGACACTGGCTCCAATCTGGAGTTGGTCCCCGGGCGCTGCACAGCGGCTGCCCACTGCTCCCTTGAGGGATGTGTTAAATGCAGAGGATGAATTTCACAACATGTATATGTATACGACAATAAAAAACACCTTTATGTATGTGCTGTGTTTTAGGTACATCAGTATTATAGCTCTCTACCAGAGGAGAAGGTCCCTTATGTAAACAGCCCTGGAGAGAAATATCGAATAAAACAACTGCTACACCAGTTACCACCACATGACAATGAGGTACTTAACTCTTTATGATTCATATGCTTTATTAGGATAAACATTTTTATCTAAATATTGACTGTTGTAATATTGAAGTTTAGTAATAATTACAAATATTTCAGGTGCGCTACTGTAACACACTGGATGAGGAGGAGAAAAGAGAATTGAAGCTATTCAGTAACCAAAGGAAGATGGACAACCTGGGCAGGGGAAATGTCCGTCCTTTCCCCCTCACTATCAACGGGGCAATCTGTGAACAGGTAAAAACATCTGTATTAATGCAATCCTAAATCCTAATAAGGTCCACCTCTATGTTTCCTTTGCATATCAGTCTGGGAATTTCTCTTTGAGAAACCATCTGTTAGACAGGCATAGAACTTTAAGATATATAAGATATATATACCAGACTATATATGGATTGAATCACCTGATAATGAATTGATTTAGTTTTTATTTGGGAGTTCTCAGACTGTAAGGTGAAGCAAATCATCCACGCGAAGCTTGGAGAATAAGGAGGATTTTACCAGCCCATTTTCTTCCAGTAGAGCATACAATGCTGTACAGCAATATAATCTAAATAATCACAGCAAACAGCAATTCGTATTTTATATTTACTAGATATTACTAGTAATCATTTGCACTATGCAAATTCAAATCAGTATTTTAAAGTAGATTTTTCTAGCTTCTGTAAACTGCACACTTATTGTCACATTTGCTTTTTTCCCCTCTCTCATTCCTGGCCCCACCTTTGTCTTTCCGTCTAGTGTGGGGGGCAGATAAACGGAGGGGACATTGTCGTGTTTGCTGCGAGAGCCGGGCACGGAAAATGCTGGCACCCTCACTGCTTTGTCTGCAGCATGTGTGAGGAACTGCTGGTGGATCTCATCTATTTCTACCAGGATGGCAAGATCTACTGTGGCCGGCATCATGCCGAGAGGCTGAAACCCCGCTGTTGCGCCTGCGACGAGGTGCGCCTGACTGGGCGTAGCGCCCTAAAGCCATGGATATGTTTGACTAGCACAAAAAGGCTTGTATTGGATGGACTTTAAGCTAATTAGAGATTGAAAAGATGTTGCAGCATTCTTGCCATGCCACAGAAAAACCATGCTTGACTGTTTTGCGACATTATGTGACATGAGCAGGCCTTCATATCGATATGAATCTGTATGCTGCATTGTGTTGTTTGCCATTTTATCCCATCGATTCCTCATCAAATCCGTTTCTCTCTTTGGACCGTTTGTGACCCGCTCAATGTAATGTTTCTGTGATACAGATCATATTTGCTGATGAGTGCACTGAAGCAGAAGGTAGGCACTGGCACATGAAGCACTTCTGCTGCTATGAGTGTGAAGCCCCCCTTGGCGGCCAGCGCTACATCATGAAGGACGGCCGGCCACACTGCTGCAACTGCTTCGAGTCCCTTTATGCAGAGTACTGTGATGCATGCGGAGAACACATAGGTACGTGTCCCGCACATGACTAACCGATGCCCCAAGTGGCCAAGTATATTTTACAGTTTACAGGAAGACATGAACGCCATCCATCTTAACAATAACATCAAAGACGACCTCAAGCAGACGAGACAGATTTCAGCCCCTCTAGCCATGTGTTGTACACAGCTGTAGCAGAGAGGCATAGTCAGAGCACTGACGTGGATTTTTATTATCCTCACGGGCTGCAGGAACTTTGGAGGAAACAGAGCGTTTTGATTCCATGTTGTATCCAGATGAAAGCGCTGAAAGATGATTAGTTCCTCTAGCTCAGGAGCAGGTCCAGGGAAATATGTTCTCATGTTAGTTTATGGAGCGAATAATCACGCATATGGGTGTAACAATATCATATTCCCTCAGGGAAAGCTCAGCGCTGGTACTGGATATCAATTCTTTCAAGATTAAATTATAATATTCAACGACAAGTTGGGAAGATTAATTCAAACTACAAGCTTTCACTGATGTATTAATTACATATGTTGTTCATTATTAGGGGTGCTAATATCATACAGCATAGAACATTATATTTAGCCAATCAGTATTGAAGATGCATTAGACTAGATGCCATCACAGAAAAATGTGCATGTATATGTAAGGACAATGTGTTTACTGATATTAACGGTTCCCTCACTCTTTTTGCTGTAGGCATTGACCAAGGTCAGATGACGTATGATGGGCAACACTGGCATGCCACAGAGGAATGTTTTTGCTGTGCCCACTGTAAACGGTCACTGCTGGGTCGCCCATTCCTACCAAAACAGGGACATATCTACTGTTCCCGCTCCTGCAGTGCTGGACAGGTCGAAGATCCATTATTGTCACCGTATCATATTACGAATACATATTTCCTATGTAATATGAAAATGGTTCATTCAAATCTAACCATTTCACTATTTTGTGGCCATTCAGGATCCAGATGAGTCAGACTCTTCAGACTCAGCGTTTCAGAGTGCCCGTTCCCGTGAATCCCGTCACAGCACCAAGATAGGAAAAAAAGAGCGTCGCAATGCCGAGCAGGAACGGCGGAGTACTGAAACTCGCCAGCCAGCTCCTCCACCGATACCAGACCGCCTGTCTGTGGAAGTTGACCCTGTGTCTGTTCAGATGGACCGCTTAAGCCTCTCCTCTAGCCAGACACCCAGCAGAACCCCTTGCAGAACCCCAAGTCGCACCCCAAGCCGCACTCCGAGTCTAAATCAGGTGTGGATGAGTCGGGATGAACCCTACCCTTCTGCATCGTTCGATGGCTCCCAACGAGACCCATCTCCCATCACCCCACCTATACAGATGATGGGCCAGTGTAACCCCAGGCAGGGCTACAATCCCAACTCAAACCCTCACCCTCCAGCCCAGAGCCCGGGTAACCCAGCAAAGAGGCCCGATTCCTGGGGGAAAGAGCAAGGCAATACAAAGAGAACCCCGATGGCTGCTATCAGGGGCCACTCATTCAATGAGAACTGGATCCATCATAGCCAGGATGAGTTCAGGCCCAATAAGCTGCGCACCCAGATGAGCTTCAACGAGATGTCTAGCCAAGGCCAGGGCTTCTCAGACAAGAGGAGCATCAGCTTGCATGGATTCCAGAGGAATGGCAGGCCCCCATTAACTAGGAGGAACCCCATCAATGCCAGGAGCTTCAATGAACCCCTCACACCTCTACAACAGACGCCCCGAGGATCCATGGATTCCCTCATCATGTCTAATGCTGCAGGTATGCCACTATAATGGACAGTATATCACATGATACAATATAATACTATATGAGCGCATGACAATGCAATGTCATTGAATACAGTGCGATGACTTGATGTGTTTTCCTAACAGGTAACTCTCTGGATGGGGTCACTAAGCGGCAGGAACATCTGTCCAGGTTCTCAATGCCTGATCTGAGCAAGGACTCTGGTGTGAACGTGTCTGAGAAGAGCCACATGGGCACCCTCAGTTCCTCGGTCCAGTTCCACAGCACAGAGTCCCTGTGCTCCTCTCGCCCCTACGGGAATATAGATGCTCCTTTGAGGGTGGGATACCCCCTGCAGTACTGGGATGCCCCGCAGCCATTGGCCTTTAACGGCAAAGGTCGCGCTGGCCTGATAGGCAGCAGCGGAAACCTCCACATGACTTCCATGAACGAAAGAACCCCTCGTCGTCGTCCCAACGGCCAGGAGCCTGTATCCCAGCAACAGCAACTGCAGGAACCCAGGCGTCGCAAACACCACCGCGGTAACCACGGCAAAGGGCAGCACCGCAGCGGCCACCACCACAAGCGCTCCCGACGCTCACGCTCCGACAACGCCCTGCACCTGGCGGCCGACCGGCCCGCCCACGCTATGGAGCCGGCCCACCGCCGCGTCCAGGAAGACTACGACCAGTTCCCCTCCGGCCATGCCGCGCGGGAGCTGTTCGGACTGGGCTCCGGCGGCTACCGACAACAGCCTTACAGCAGCCGTCCGTGCCCCCGCACCACCTCGGATCTCACGCTACAGAACGCTGGCTGGCCGCCGCTGGGGCAGGGCGGCCCGTACGTTGCCGACGGTTACAGGGATGGGGCGGATCCCTGGTGTTCCAGCTGCTCCTCGTCGGAGGAGTCGGAGGAAGACGAGGGGTACTTCCTGGGCGAACCCATCCCTCGGCCGGTGCAGTTACGCTACATCAACAATGATGACCTGCGACACCGCTACAGCCCCTCTGGGATGGCGGCCCATCACGGACCCCTGCAAGGACCCGTTCACAGCCAGATGCACGCTCGCCACCGAAGGAAGAGCAAAAACTGTGTGATCTCCTAGAGGTGGCGCAATGGGATCGTCCAGAAGGGGTGGGGTGGGATTGGGGCGGGAGGAGGGCGGGGGACTATTAAAGCAACATAGATATATAGTAGGCTGTATAGAGAGGTAACTATGAAGAGGCATATTTTAGATGTTTTATGGAGTCTGTGTACACCCACACAGTGTGATCTAATCATGAGAGGAAGCACAGCTTACGTAAGAACAGTGTTTACAATGATTTATCCAGGTGATGGAATAGCCTAAGTAGACATTGATCATTTTGACTGCTAAATAGGCTATAGCACAACCAATGCTAACAATGCCCAAACCATGTGTGATTGTGTGTGTTATAGTTGTGAAGGAATAACAGAAACACCTCCATTACAGATAGGGAATCATTGGTAAAACTGGAGTGATCTCGCAAACCCCAGCTCACAGGCTCTACACTCTCAGCTGTAACACTGTTTTGTGTGGATAAACCAGAAATCGTGTTGGAATAGTAAAGGCTGTGTGCTAGATTCTGAGCTGTGTTGTTTACCTCAGTGGAATCCAGAAACGTCTGGAAAAAAGTATTGGCTAGCTAGCCCCAGTTATCACTTTGTACAAATATGTATGTTGAACCTTGTGCTATACATTGCTTTCCATGCTTTACCAAGGACAGGTGTTCAGCCTCTTCTCCTTGACCATTTGAAGTAACCTAGCACTAATATTGCACCACAGAGAAAGCAGTCATTTTAATCTGTTGAACACAGGTTATTGCAATTGCTCCATGTGATTGGCTCTTTTGGTATGGCATGTGAAATCACCTCATACATTGCACACAATAGCCTTTTTTCAATGTATAGGGCGCTATTCCTGTGGTTTGATAGGATAGGTTCAAATGTTAGTGTTTGGTTACTCTTTAAGCACAGTAACGTATGGTCCTGTTTTCTCTTCTGCAACATGCTTTGGTTTTTGAGAGTAACTTAATAATAATTATTAATGATTCATAATTCATAGTAATAATGAAATACCTGTTAAATATAAAGTAATACAAATGTTATAAAAGTGATGGATGTAGTAATGTAAATGTTATGTACATATGGTCCTAAATATTTATATATATATATATAAATATATTTTGTAACTTAAGAATCATTATTTGTATAATACAGTGTAGAGATAGAAAGGTTTGCATGTCCATTTATTGTTGTCATCTCATAACAGAAATAAAGCGTACTTTGATGAAAACCCAGGAAGTGGTAATTTAGCTTGCTAGCTTTCTGGTAATAACCTGACGTGCCAGATGGTTTGTTACAAAGACCCGTATGTGGCCGTCCGCTGTAAAGGGCAGACACTTTCAAAGAATACTTGGCAGGTGATTGGATACACCATCTGTCTATCATGACTAACATCACACCATAACCATACAGGCATGGTTATGGTTATAGCTGCCAGTACAATGCCGATTGGTCCAAACCAACAGTGGTTTGAATAAAACTGCATGGAATTAAAGCCTGTCCAGAGTCCAGACTGATACAGTGAAGTCAAACTGGAGCTCATGAGATCAGGATGGTATCACGAGACTAAGTTATTAAAGGGACATCTATATAAATGTGACTGACAGTTATATTAATGCAGATCCGGTCATGAGTTTATTACACAGAAGGTATCTCCAGTCATGCACAATACAATAACACCCCTAGTCATCCACCCAGACCCCACTACTACTTGATTATCAGTAGTTAGATTTAAGCCATACATTTGATTCAATGCATTATTTTCAGATAGATTTCAGATAGTTGAAGGGTCATGAATGCATTTATAAATACTAAAGTAGTAAAAGGTAAAGATTCATATACTTTGCCTCATAAAATTCTGTATGGTGCATAATCATTTTGATGAATAGCTGCTATTATATAATCACGTTATTTATATTATAAAACAATTACCAGTGCATGGGAATCCGCAATGACGTTCAGAAGACAAGGCAGTAAACAAAAACACAAAAGCTAATAACAGAACACACACACACACACACACATGAACAGCATTTAACCACCTCAAAGATGTCTCTTGTAGGCAGGCATGTGGTACCGTAGGTGATGGTAGCAGGTGTGCGGCTTTGTGACGGGCTGTTTGATTAGTGAGAGAGGCACCGGGTGTCGTACTCCTCTATAAATTGCTCCATAGCCTCGACACAACGCACGCCTATCTCCCTGAGGTTGTCCTGCAGGGAAGTCTGTATGAGCTGCTCCAGTGAGCGGTCCTTGGCGATCAGCATTTTCACCACCGTGCCAAATGTATCACAGTCCTGACGATACACCTGCAACACGCACGCACACACAGACACACCATACCGTTCACGGCAACATCTAATGTAGTTTCACCACCCCCGCCACCCCAAGTGAGTTTGGGCTATTTGCACATTTATGTTTAGTTGTTTCATATTTGTACAGAAGATGAGACACGTGACGCAAAGCTCTGAAGCGATTCAATACAAAGCCAGCAGGGGAATACGCTGTCCAACAGGTGGCTGGTACAGCTCAATTTGAGTGTATTTCTCTTTCTGGGTTGAATGGAGGGGGTTGGGAGAGCAGGGGAGCTGTAATGTGTGTGTGTGTGTGACAGAAGGATGGAGATAAAAGAGTGAAAGGAATACAAAAAGAAGGAATGGCGTAAACAGGAGTAAACTAACTAAAAAGCCAGGTGGATCTGAGGACAGAAATATAATGCACGACAACAAAAATCCTCTGTGAATAGTCTCATTGTTTGTATACCACTAACGGTCCACAGCAACACACAGATGGCTGTTCGTACAACCGTAATTTCCATTTGTGTGTGCACATTTGCTTGATCTACCTGGAGCCAGACTGCTTTCGCACAAAGCCTACCTTCTCTTGTAACCATGGAGATGTGAAAAGCAAGAGGCCATGTCTTTACACACTCACTCAGTTTCAAGCACACACGCAATCACTGAAATCAAAATACATGCAAGCTAGTGTTGCTAAACCTTAGGAAAAGAAGTATTCAAATCAAATGATCGCTCATTGATTTGTCATAGTACAAAACAAAAACTACCATGTAGGCCTATTCGTTAATAGGAGTATGCTCACATATATGGTATGCATTATTACATTTAATTGTATATTACATGATCTTTCTGGACTCTGGAGTAGCCTATAGAAGTGTGTGTGTGTGTGTGTGTGTGTGTGTGTGTGTGTGTGTGTGTGTGCGCTACCTTCTCTATTTCTTTCCTCTTCTTATGGATTGCGGCATGACGTGCTGTAGCATGGCGTAAGTCTAAAGGGACATTCCGTTCTTTAAGTGGTTTTGACTCCTTGATTGGAGCTCCCTCACACTCCGTCTCTCGGCTTTTGATTTGTTCATGAGAAACCTGTTAAAGGAGGAGGATTTAAAACATCAAAGCCCAAACTCCAGGCCCAAAACATTCCAGCAATTAACTTAACTTTGTGAATAAAACAAAACATGTTAGCTGAACCTTCTAACTGATAAGGCTAACATCAGTAGAAAGTGACTTCATTTATTCAACATGACAGCAGACACCTTGTCAGGTAAAGCAGGAATCCATGTGCTGCCAATTGTAAAAAGACATCATTGTGAAGCCAAGTGTTCTTTGACACAAGATCACTTTTTCTAGTGCGTTTTCAAATAACTCTTATGTTGAGTACTTGTGTTGATCATGACAGCATGATGTACTGTAGGTAGTCCAATACACAGCTAAAAATAACCCTGTTGCATCACTTCTACAATAAGCCATTTGGAAGTGTTTCCAAATCCAAAGATGCTTACAAAGTGCAAAAACTGTGGAGCTTGCAAGTTCAAGATGGTCTCACCAGGCTAAGCATTATCAACACATCCAATTACCATCCAGCATACAGAGTAAACTGTAAGAACTGACCTACAAAGTTTGACAAAATGGACCACAGCCATTCAGTGTTTGACTTCTCTCTGATGTCTTCACTGTTTAACCGAAGGTTAGAATGCAGCAGGGGGTATGATTGATTCATTATTTTGATAGGGCTGCATGAGAAAACCCATGTGGTGATGTGTAAGCAGGCCAAAAAAGTACACTTTATTTCAACATCATTGCACCTGTGCTCCAGTTTAAAAAGAGAACCATATCTTCCCCCTCCTCAACTAAAATGGCAACAACAGTTCAAATTAAGGAGAGGCACCTGCAATACGTTAAACATTAGGAAAATTCTCACAAATTTTGAGATGGAGATTATGGTAGCCGTCTCTGTGAAATTTTCATTTAATTTAAACAAGTACAAATCATTTAGTTACAAAATAATGTTGCAAAAGGTCAAAATAGCTTTAATGTCACAATTAAAACAACATCATTATTTCACATCAGGGTGGACCATTTTGGTACTTTCAGGCACAACAGAAAATCTAATTCTCTACAAAGAAACGGAAAAGCAGAGGATTAACCACTGTAAGCTTGTGTCATGGAACTTACATTGAGATGTACATCTTTCTCTCTGCTGGAAACAGACCTGTAGAACATAGCTTCTGTAGCTGCAAAACAGAAGCTACATGGTCGGCTCCAGCACTTACACAACACAACAATTTAAACCTTCTTAAGATTACTTGGCATATCGGTCACACATCTGGTCACAAAATACAACTGAAAGCTGCCATATTCTTATGACGTTTTGCACCCCTTTTCATGTTCTTTCTACTGTCGCTGCAGAAATCACTTGGTATATCAATGTATACAGTATTTGTCAATCCTGGTGTACAGAGTTCAGTGTCTGCATGAGTGGAAGATTAGTTAGTTAGCTAGTGTACCATCAGTATAGCTGGCTGAAAACCATCACGATTTCATCATGAACGCTGTGATTTGTGTTGCTAAGCACATCATTCTTGGTGTTGATTTGACGACAGTTCTCTTACTGGGTACAGACTTGTATCGGTTTTGAATGAGTTGCTAGACTGATGTGCAGATAGAATTGTGGGCGACAGTGGCGTAGTGGGTAGAGCAGGGCAAACAGGTGATCCATAAGTTGCTGGTTGGAACCCCACTAACTCCTCACAAAGTATATAGGTGTCCTTGAGCAAGACACCTAACTGCTACTGGCGGTCAGGTGTCACCGTGCATGGCTGACGCCACTATCTCTGTGTGTGTGTGAATGTGAGGCAATCCTGTACAGCGCTTTGAGTGGCCGGAAGGTTAGAAAAGCCCTATATCAGTCCATTTACAAAGGTACTGATTGTAGAACTCACAAGAACATAGTGGTCTCATGGAACTACTTCCAGTACACTCAACACAAGCAGCCTAGGTATATAGCAGCCTACTTACTGTGTGTCAGCATGCCCAAAGGGTCTCATAAGGGTTTCATATAAATTAAAATAAATTAAGTTTATTATTGTTGCTGGTAATTTCACTAGATCTCTGCAAGGGCCGTAAATTGACATTTTAAAAGTCGCATTTTTCATTGTGAAAGGTCTGCCATGTTGTTCACATGACCACAACACAAAATTAATATTTTTGTGTGCTAGCTAAAATAAGATTGTAAGATATGTTTGAAAGTGGTTTTTCTTTTATTATAACTGACATGACATCTTTAGGCCACAATTAATGTCCCAAGGCTTTTCATCTCTCTCTCCTCTTCTTCAATCTCTTGTCAAAGGGGGAGTGATTGTCTGCAGACTATACGCAGCGGGGCACTAAAATGAATGTTTCTTTAAGCAGAATCCATTGGGTGTGTTTAAGAATTCTGCCTCGCAACATTGGCCTGCAGTTGAGTGTTCTATGTGAGGCAATTGCTTTGTTACGGCTCATTATATACTGCTGGCTGGCTGCCCTCTCCATCCCGCCCTCCATCTCGCTCTATCCCTCTCTCTCTCTCTCTTACTCTCACACATACAAACCATCGATGAGTCACCATCTTTGCACCATCTCTGAGGCACACAGAGAAACCTGTTCCTCTCACACACACACACGCACGCACACGCACACACACACGCACGCACGCACACACACACCTCCACAGTGCTGCAGTCTGCGCACAGATACAGTGGCTGAGTGTGAGAGAAAACCATGCCAGTGCCACAGTAGATATAAATTAGATACCAAATGCCACATAAATCTGAGGGGTGGACTTTAAACACGGCCTGCATCAGATGGCATCTCTTTATGCAATAAAAACTACAATAGTCATTACATAGTATTTAAATTTTTGGTATATGTTTAACTATAGTCATTAGATTATTTTTACATCTGACTTGTCCAACTGCAAAGATAGACGAGTGAAACAGTCAACTGACAGCATATTTCAACATAATGTACAGAGCATAACAGATCAAACATGTCATATACATGTCGTAGACTGTCCAAAGGTCTTAGGAACGCACGCTATTACGTAGCAGAGGAAACATGATGAGATGATATACGTTATGATGCTATTAAGACACTGTAGCTGCTTTAATACCATGGGGAAATAAAGCTCCTACTTGCCATGTTAAGTCATCGTTATTCAAATACTGAATGACAATGCTTTACAATGCTGCCACCTTGTGGTCACCTAATTCCTGGCTATATTATCTGACTACCTAATACAGTGGCTACACTGTAGCTTAGTGTAGTGTGACTACATTACTAAATGTAGGCCAGTGTGTGCTTTATGCCTCTGTGTGTGTTGTTCTTTTTATACATGTTAACTTACTGCCAGCGTCTTTTTGGGGTGAAACTGTGCCGTTATCTCTCTTTTTACCCATCTCCCTCTCATCTTTCTCCTTCTCACTCCTGCTCATACTCTCCTTCCCTCTCGATCCGGCATGCTGGAATTTGGGCCCAGAGTGATTCCTCCAGTCAGGTGGAGGTCGGGATTTGAAGTGGTGATAGCTATGCTGTCCGAAGTCTGAGTCAGATGTTCTAAATGAATGTTCATCCCTTAAAAACAGATTAACATCCCGCTGTCATTAGATCTGATGTGATCCTCACCATGAATAGCCTTTATTTATTTTGATGTTGTCGCTCTTACCTAAAGTGTGAGACCCGTCCTCCAAACCTTGGTTTGAATGAAGTAAACCTTCCATGGGGTATGGATGGGCTTCTCACTCTTCTGATTGGTGCCTCCTGTTCAGTTACATTTGACAGGCCAATAATTCATGCCATTAGAGCTCAGCAATAGGCCAGCTACCTCACAATTTAGGGCCCTGGTAAAATAATTAAAACACACAGTAGACCTAATGTTGTTTGGGAAAATGTGACATGGCGTAGAAAGTATGCCTAAGTAGCCTACAGTCAGACATGCCAGGCCTACTGCATGTTAAAATATATCCTATGCCTGCTTGTTTTTTCATCGTAGCCTATGTATGAGCACAGCTCACGCAGAAAGTAGCCTAACAAACATGTAATGTCTGCGAAACCATATAGGCGTTGTCATTGTAGCCTCATAAAGATAAAGCGATTGAAATTATATTCGATACTTTTCGAAAGTCTAATTTACAAGATGACATTGACTTATAGTTTCGCTATTGACAATTGATTCCAAATTATAATGTACCTTTCTCTGCTCTGACTCGTGTGGTCGTGCATAATCCATTTTTTACAGTTTCAACAAGTCTATCGTTTTGTAACAACAAAGTATATTGAGCGGCTGACAATCAGGAAGTGTACGGAAACACTGTCTTCGTGTTGGCGTTCACCATCATCGTGTTGGTGTTCACCGCTCTGACAAAGTCGCTGTTTCGATTTCACTCTTCCTGTTGCGTGCAGCATTCACATATCTGGCTACTCAAGGCTGGGCAATGCATGAGGCAAAAATAATAATAATAAAAGTTTTATTTAATTGAGGCTTGGCCGCTTTCGTTGAGTTGGCTGTGTTTGATTTCACCTGTGGATGACATACTTTTATAGGCTATCTGCCAATACCAAAATGTTGCAGTTTGAATTTTGTCAGTAGGTCACCTACCCCACTTATATAATAATAATAATAATAATAATAATAATAATAATAATAATAATAATAATAATACATTTTATTTTGGACACCTTTCTAAACACTAAAGACATCTTGCAAATACATGCAACTCACCTGCCCACACTGCCGTATTCACAAATATCAGAATGGCATGTTTTCACATATGCTTTTTATAATATGTCATTAGCCTACAATGGATTATCAACCACAAACAAATATAATAATAATAAAGCCCAAAAGATTGAGCCTGACCTAAACCAATACTTTGAAGGAATTCAAATTTGTCTCATGTGGTCAGAGAGATTAGGATGTATGTAAGGCTACTGGCCCACTCCAGCTTTTATCTTTAAATTACATATATTTCTTCATTGGTTATGATTTATTTATTAGCTATGTGCTTTTCTGTGGCCGATGAAACCAGTGTTTAAGAAAACAACAACAACTTTATAAAATAAAAAGGTATTGAAAATGATGTTAGCCCTGTTTGTCACACATACAGAGAACAATAACCAGAAAGAATAATGAAATACTTGAAACTTTTGTATTTCTCTCCTTTCCCATTTCTCCTCCCCTTTCTCCACCCTTCCAAACATACACACACACACACACATGTACAACACACCAAGAGAGAGGGTGAGAACGTGATACATATAGGAAGGAGAGAGAGAGGGAGAGAGAGAGAGAGAGGTTATATAATAAGATAATTATTGGAAGAAGAAATATTTTATTGTATGTGCTTCATCTGGTGTCATGATGACAGGCTGAAAAAATTCAATTCGGCAAGGAGCCATTTTGAAAGGTAATGTTGAAACAAGCAGACAGACACCACAGATGTTGTTTGGTGACTTTTTTCTTTCTGTGTTTATTCATGGGAACTTCTCACATTTCTTCATGTGATGCTTACTGGTGAAATATATACACATTGTGTTTGTGTTTTGCTATTATAGCAGAACAATGGAAACATACATGTAGGCAATAGTTGTAATATATCCTAACCTTAACTTTAGGTCTTATTTTTAACTATATTTACTGCCAAGCCAGTTTACTTCAGGCAAAGTGTACATAATCTAAATGTGAATGCATTGTGTAAAAGCACTAACTTTATTATATTATCTTGGTAACATTTTTAAAGATTTTATATATGTGTGTGTTAATATAAATTATATTTGAAAACACTGCAGGCCAAAAACAAAAACCCAAAAAAATAATGAATAAAGCATTTGTAGAAACAAAGATGTATTATTTATTTAATAAAGTTAGGAATTATTACAAGACGTGTATTCATTAAAACGGAGATGAGACCTTTGCAACTGTATGCATCATCAGAGCACCATTCAGTGTTCCCTCTGGCCAAGCTGGAAGCCTATTTGAAGTAAGAAGTCATCTGAAAACCTAAACATGCGGTAAGAAAAATAAAATAAAATATACAATAGTTCACCTGCATTGCTCTGAAGCAGTCAATATTATTGTCAACCAATGGAACAAATGATGCATATATACTGTATTATAGTATATCTTACAGGCCAGAATGCATGAAAAGAAGATGACTGTGGATGTAAAATAATATAATGTAATTGAAGTTACATTTGACAGGGTACGGACTTTCTCCCGAGCACAGATCCTACAGGATTTTCATCTACAATGTCAATCACTTGCTGCTAAAGACTACAAAGGCTTCAAGCAAGAGTTTGAGGTGTGGATTGCAAGTGGATTGAGTGGAATGAGCATGATAATGTGCCAGTGGACAACATCATTCAGTGGGTCACAATAACATTGTCTTGTTTTCTCTGAAAAAGGAACTGAACTATGTTGGCAAAGATCTATCCAGTAAAGCAGGGGAATTAGAGGCCAACCAGGAAAAGAACAGATACCCCTACATTTTACCATGTAAGTCAGTTAAGTTTGCTAATACATTCTTTGGCATCCTCAACAACTTTTTGGATACTTATTTGTCGTGATCTCTTTTTTCTGGGGAGTACAGATGACCACTGTCGAGTGAGGCTGTCCCTTCAAGCATTCCAGCAACATTCGGACTACATCAACGCAAACTTTGTGCCTGTAAATAATGCTTCAGTCATTCAAACAAAACTGATTTTTTTTATTGTATCGGTTGCCGTATCTGTCAGTCTGCATGCCATGTCAGTATGCTTCTGTTTATTGTCCATTTACCTCTTCATCTGTCATCTCCATTATCTCTCAAGCAAATGTTCTAAGCGGTTGACCTGTATTTAGGGTGGCAGCTCAGAGAGGGACTTCATCTGTACCCAGGGTCCTTTGCCCAGCACTATGGCTGACTTTTGGAGGATGGTTTGGGAACAGAATGTCAAAATAATTGTCATGGTGACAGCCCTGAGAGAAAAGGACATTGTGAGACATACATTCATTCATACTGTATCTATATTTTGCACTGTTCCTTCTACACACATGGAAATAGACTGCTACTTTAGGCCAGCTATAGACGTATATGTATCTAACAGTCCGAGGATGTACAGCTAGATAGATGGATGGCCTTACAAATTGTAGAGTAAAGGAGTGCTACAAAACTGCTCCAAATACAACTTATTTTTGTACTGCCCTACAGGTGCTGTGTAATCAATATTGGCCTCTGGAAGTGGGAACTTTTTGTCATGGATTGATCCAAGTGACCACAGTGTCACGTAAAGAAGGTCCAGATTACTCTATTTCCACCATAACTCTGAGACAGGTATGTGTATGGCACATATGATCCACTTTAGTTCATTCTGGGGCATGGTCTGTCTGGTTTGCTTTGAATGAATGCTTGTGTTTTAGAGGGGTTGCCCAGCAGAAAGGACAATCACACACTACTACTATCCTGTTTGGCCTGACCAGGGCATCCCCAAGGACCGGTCCTCATTGTGTGCCTTCACGGAGCATGTGAGACAGCATTTGGAATCCATCCCGCACTTGGGTCCTTCTCTGGTGCATTGCAGGTCTGACCTTTAACCTTGAGCCCATCTGTATATATTTGGGGGAAAGTAGCTACTGCTGTTTAAAACCAGGGTTAGGCTGGTTTCAAGCAAAAGGGCCAATCCAGACACAAACCAAGGAATATACCTTGGAATGGATTTTTAAATTTAAAATTATTTTGTGAGTTTATCGGTTTCATAATTGTTCAAGTATGTTTGGCTATTTGGACATTAATCCCTTAAAGCAATATTCAACTATTATTGTATGATACAAATCATAAACATAAAACCTATTAAATGCCGGTCTGGTTCTGGTCTGCAAACCACAAAATATGTTCTGCTAAATCTCAGCATGAGAACATACAGAATATTGAGGTAAGAAAGCTATAGTCAAAGGTTTTTTAAATAAAACTCTAATGGCCGGTTTCACATGGAGTAAGGCTAGACCAAGATAAAAACAAAAACGCAATAAAGATCTCCATTGAAAAACGTTCTTAGTCTAGGACTAGACTTAATCCATGTCTGTGAAACCGGCCCTAAAACTGATACCATATTTACAATTATTATTGCAATTCAAATGGCTTTTAACTTGAATATCCATAAGCCTGGAGCGTCCACGTCCTTTTTGTGTGGATTTGTTTTTTCTTTTACTGTACATACAGCTGCTAGAGTACTTACAATTGTTAACTAGTAAGTAAATCCACTGCTAAACAGCTCTATTTAGAATGTGTAGATGGCCAGTAATAAACAAGCATCACTTTCCATGTAACAGTTTTTCCGTGCTTTAGCCAGTCTCTCTCCATTTCACTCCATATGACTCTACATTCTCACGCGCCCCTTTATCGCTGTTGCCTTTACTCGCTTAATAGATTAATCAAATAGTGTGTATATACAAATACATAAATTTATAAGTTATGAATGTGATTCCTTTAGTTTGAAGATTGGTCTTTGTAAAGGAACCCCACTGTACTGTAGGCATAATCAATAAAAATATGTATTGGTAAAGGAACCCCACTGAATGTACTGTATGCATACTCAATAAAAATAGGATAGTAAAGGAATCCCACAGTAAGTACTGTATGCATAATGGGTTTCTTTCATCTCTCGTTTCAGTGCCGGTGTTGGTCGTTCAGGAGCATTTGTTACACTGCTGTGGATGATGCAGCTATGCATCAGGGGCATCCATCCAAAGATACGGGCTGCTGTGGAGGATCTACGTCAGCACCGAATGTGGATGGTCCAGAATATGGTCAGTAATTCTTCGAACAAGATCTTCAAGCAGTGAAATATGGAGCGCCCTATTTAAGATTTGCCAATAAGGTGGAATTCTCACTTGGAAGAATGGTTGTACTTTAAGTTATACAAACATGTTTCTCCCCTCAGGAGCAGTATATATTTGTTCACCGCTGTCTGCTCTACTGGCTCAGTGGAGGAACTGGGTGAGAATGCTGCTTAGAATTCACTTACTGACATCAAAATAAAGATTATCCCATTCCAACAACACACAATTGTCATTTACATTAAGTGTCGCCTTTCAACAGACCACAAAGTGACGTGTCCATTTCTAATGCCGGCCAAAATAAGGAGCGGCATCGTAGCTCCTCTAGGCACAGACGAGGGAGCAGGAGACATTCACGACAAGGCCCTCCTCCCTTGAACCCGCCACAGAGCACAATGCAACAGCTGCTCCATCCTGGGAACCTACTACGGAGGATAATCCCCTCCTCAATGTGGTTCAATTCACACTAAAACAAACTCAAACACACACAGGCACACCAACACTGTGCAGCGTACCAAGGACGACGTGTTGCAGGATCGTGTATGTTGCCAAGTGACAGCAAGGCCCGAGGGCAGCAGATAAACGGTTAAAGACGAGCCCATAATGTTTTTGTCAGGAGACAACCTGCCGATCCTGTCGAGCCAGTTTCTCCAGACTGGATTACTAAACCATACAAACTGAGCGAGTCAATCAAGCTGGTCTGTGAAATAAGAAAGCTCTGGCCACGGGATTAACAGGCCACGGGATTAGTGTAATGTACATTTAATGGTGGCATTTGTTGTTAATGGTTTTGTTTTTTATGAACTCTTTATAAATCACCAAATCAACGATGAAAACTCTGGTGTGGTGTGTTTAGGGAGGGAAACGCATAGCGGCTGTACAAAAAGGTCATGTTTCAAAAACACAGGCACTGCCATTCTCCTTAGATGACTGAAACATATTACAGTACACAAAGGAGCTATGAGTATTACACATCATAGACCAACATGGGACACCCCACTTTTGTAAAGTATTTTAAGTGCATTGTAATAAACAAGTATGATACAGTAAGATCCCTCTAGTAATGAGTATATGGAGAGACTTCTTCACCACACCCCATGTCTTTTATGAAGCTGCAAGTTCTTATAGGTTGAATGGAGATCAGGGATGGCAACGATAGCTATGAGACACGTTTATGCCTGAAGCCACTTATGCTGCAGGTCTCAGTTGATCCAGCAGTAGGCGCTACAGCCCAAGCATCTTTCACTGCAAGTATATAACCTCCAGAATTCCTATATGAATGCCAGCGCAGCACATGGCTGACTGGGCAAGAAACTTTTTAAAGAGGGAGACACCATAAATCCTGAACAAAAGGACTACAGGAGAAAATGTCAAGCTTTCTAACTTGGGAGTCTAAAACACCAATAAGGTGCTTGCTGTGTGACATGACCATGACGACAATGGCAACGTGGGAAGGTCTAGCACAAACAAATGTACACTAAGGGACAAATGAAAACATGAAAAGCAACATGGAGAAGGACAATCCGAGCAATATTATAGGACATATATTACAGATTAAAACAGAAACAGCAAATGAAAATGTACAATTATTCAACTAACTGTTGGTAGTGAAACCAACATCTTAAAATAACATTTAAATTATAATTCAGGTCCAATAAAAAGATTAGACACTACATCCTTTGGCAAAAAAGTTGTGGAGAAATTATGCCCATGTAAGGCACAATCTGTGAACTGTATTTTCTTATGTACAGTCAGTGTCCAGATACGTAGAATCATGGTGATTTTAAACATGCCACGCTTACAGTGTTTCAAGGGGACATGAGAGTATAGAAAACCATTGATAGTCACAAATTAAGTGGGTGGGTGAGGCAACAGAAGGAACAAAGATGATCCGGTCCTCCCTCACACCCCTCCCCCTTCCCACCCAGTTCTCCTCCAGTCCAGCTAGTGCAAGTTCCCTGACATGGTGATGCCTTCCTGGATCTCTCGCACAACAAGGATGCGGGCGAGCATGTGCTCAAGTGTTTCTCGTGGGATTGGCTGAGTAGAGTACCATATGGGGCTGTTTGGAGCCACCACTGGCTCGGGGGTCAGGTAGAAGGTGTCGTTACGACCTTTAGCACTCTGTGGACTGACAAGGCAAAAAGTAAATAAGGTAAGACAATTGTTTAGTATAATAATAATAATATAAAAAAGGTGTGTTGATGCAAAAATAACATACCATTTAGTACTTCAATTTATTATTACAATTATAAAAAAAAAACTATTGCGTAACTACTACTGGCAAATGGACTAAGCATACAGTAACTTTTTTTTTTTTTTTAAAACACGTTTCAAATGGGAGTACCTTCATTCATCACAAACTACAGTCATCACAATTTTTGTTCATGTTTAAAATACTCATGGTTTTTATTTTAATGGGACTGTAATGTGATTAAGGGCTATATAAACCAATCTGACTGAACAAATACGTTTCTTTCATGAATGTAGCCACATTATTTTACAATGATTTAAACAGGGATTGCAATATCCCTTAAAAATACGAACAATGAGCAAAAATGCAAGAGGCATTGTTACTAGTTGGTTACCAAGTGTGCTGCTCCACAACAAATCATATTCAGTGCGTACTGTAGTTTTTCCTTTACCATTTGAAGAGGTAGAAGTCGTATAGCTTGATTGGACAACGTAGAGGGTTTTCTGGGTCTTCAAGCTGTTCTGAATACATGTCATCCGTCACTGAAACAGAGAGCAAGTCATTGTCAAGATCAACATTATTTAAAAAGGTGGATTCCTTAACAATAGCAACCTTAAAACCTTTGGCTTCTCACCCTTCTGTCCTATAAAACGATCTGCAGACTTTAAGTATCGAATGCTGGTGCTCTTGTCTTTAGGGTTGTTGGGGCTCTTTCTGGCATGTCTCAACACCTTGGAGAAGGCTACTTTTAGATGCTGCTCCACTGTCCTTAATTGGAAATACCTGGAGAAAGTAGGAAGTCGAAACGTGTTTTGCTAGTGTGCCTATTTCACTGGTGAATGCCATATAGGATGCCACAAACTGTAAACTAACATACAGAAGCAGGATGCAGCATATGTGACTTACTTTGTATTGAAAAACATTAAAGTTGTGAGTAGTGTTGATGGCGAATGGGCTCCAAGCTGTTTACATTCCCAAAGCATTTCTTCTGTCACATGACTGGGGATGATATACCCTGATGGAGTAAGGCCATAACAGGATTATAATGGGGTGTATTCAGCTCCTTTGAATATAGCTAATGTGAAAGCATCAATGTTTCCTCGAAAAAAGCACCATTACTTTTAACACTGTAGAATGCTGTATCGCTGCAGACTTACACAGCATTTATGAAAAATATGGACCACTATGCACAAAGAAGTCATTTGGAAAACGTTGCCATGTTTGTCAAGTATGGCAGTACATTTGACAAGTAAGCTAAACGTGGTGCACATATTTACATGTTACCTAGTGGGTGGACTGTTGGCCTCCATGGCTCCAGAATCTGGTGCAGACTCTGAGAGAAGCGGGTGTAGTATGGATCTGAGAAGATGTCATCTACACGACTATTATCAAACAGGTACTGGGTAAGAAAACCGGACAGGGAATAGGAACAGAAGACAACGTCAGTCTTTCCATACAAACACAATACGTGTTGCAGAAATGCAACACAAGGATACAAGTGTGATAGTGAATGCACCTTCTGTATGCTGAGAAAGACATAGTAGAGAACGTCAGCTTCGTACGAGTCTCCTTCCAGCCCCCGGGCCTCTTGTGTCATTAGAGACAGAGCCATGCTGAGCTCAGCCACGGCACACGACACCAGGTCCTCCTGGAAACGCAGCGCCTGCCGACCTGTACACACACCGGTTTAAGGTCATGCACAAATAGCTAGGAATGGCATTAAAGTAAGGAAAAATAGAACATAACATTTATATGTTGGCTGGTGCACTCACGTCCAATTGGGGCAAGTTTATTTTTTTCTTCTTTGTCTAGCTCTGAATTTTTTCTTTGAGCCCAAAGCCGCCACACCTCGAGACCCTCTTCTGGCTTGAGAGAGGCAGGCAACAGCAGCTCCTGTACTTGAAGCTGATGATGGCCTTGGCCATCCACCTCTGCTACTGCAACCGTCTGGCCCTAGAAACACATACGGCAACACATTCTTACTCGTGGGTCTTTGGTAAAGCCAATTTATGCTTCTGCGTCAAAGCTACCATTATGTGCTGTACTTCGGCAGCCTAAACGAGACATGGCATCTCCGTATATTGAGGAGTCGCATGCGCCGTCAATACGTGCAGGTTTGCGGGACCAACAGACCTGCGCAGAAGTATAGGACAACAATAAACGACGCCATAGGCTCAACGCAGTAGCATAAATCCTCTGTGCTGCTGGTATGCCAACTCCTGCCAGACGTTAACCTCAATGCATAATAAACAATGGTTAATTGATTACATTCTGTAGTCTTCTTATTTATATACTTTCTGCCACTAGATGGCACACTAGTACCAGCTTCTCAGCCAAACAAGGACACTCTTCTTGTTGCCGCCCACACATGCTCACTATGCTGTGGGCCAGTACTAGGTAAACAAACAAAAAAAATTATGAGCTCGGATTACATTAGTTACAACACCCTGCTAAAGACAATATTCCACTATATCTTTTACATAGAAAATAGTAATTGTTTGCTGATATTTACATGTTTAAAATAGACACCTTTTTTTTAAATCTACAATTTGGAAGAACACTGTAGCTTCATTGCAAGTTACAAAATGCAAGCAGACGATCGAACACTTTGGAACGACATGATGGCAAAACAGACAGCAGCCAGAGGCTGAATTCAAAATAACCTAGAAGGTTTTGGACAGTTTTCATACCTTGGCAGACATCATGGATATTTTATTGACACACGTCAGATTGGTTTCATGAAAGAGACACCCACAAGAACGGTAACTGCTGCGTCATGCCCAACTAACCCAGCCACGAAGACGACAGTATCTGAGTGTGTGCGCGCTGCGCAATTTCTCAGCAAAATGAGACACACACACACACACACACACACGTTTCTAAATAAAGTGTATTATTATTCCACATTGTTTCGTTTGAGTAAATAAGCGAAGGCAACAGACTCGTTGCCATAATCCGACATAGTGACTTGGGTTAATTCCATGAATGAGAACACATGCATTCTATAAATCGATTTGTATTGTGTATAAAAAGGCTCAATCTAGTGTTGAGCTAAATGTGAAATGAAAATTGAAGTTTAATTATGGTAATAACATATATGAGAGCTCAACAAGCATATGTAGCAGGTTGGGTGTGTGTCTGCACGCTGAGTGCAGTTCTGTATTCTGGAACCGCCACACAAAACCGTGATTTCGGTTTCAGAACCGTTACACCCCTACTAGATGGAAAAAATGTCAATCTGACATCTTTTATTTTTTATTATGGTCAATATTTATATTATTTGTAAAATATTCAGAAAATATACATTTTTATTCAGTGACACAAAGCATTTTCATTGTAATAAAGGTGAAAAGAGTGAACCCAAATATGGAAACCTAATAAAAATGGGTGTTTTAAGCGGCTAATTGCTACTTTGCTTCATATGGACATAGGAGGTTTTTGCATTTGAACTCTTATACATACACACTTCTATATTCCATATATTTTCCGCTAATATTCTTCAATGCTGTTTAATGTAACATTATGCAATATCAATGATAATATCTACCCACTTACCACTTAACACCAATTACGGTCATGTTATGTGATGTCTGAATTACCTGAAGCTGCTGTGCATCTTGCCCCGACAGCCCCTGTGCGTGCAGCACCTGCTGCTGGGGGTCCCAGATAAGAGACTGCGTTGCATTCGAGTACCCCTGCAATGCCACTGGGATGTGGATGTTTCCGTTCATAAGCTGGGCAGGGAACAGAGCATTCGCAGACAGCGTATGCACAACCTCCTCCTGGCCACATATCCCTCCAGAGCTGGTTATACTGGAGACGGCTTGCGCTGTCTGACTTTGGCTGACAGACATTTTCAGCTTATCGTTTTCAACAGTAACTTGTGTTGGCATCGTGGTAGTGTTTGTGCCAGCAACTTGCACGGTTCCATAGGCCTCCTGGGGGATGGCGATGTGTGTGACCTGCTCCCGACCCCCGGGTCCAGCGGGAGCAGAATAGACAGGGATGGTCCACGTCTCCCCGGTGGGACTGGTAATGGTGCCCGTTGCACTGTACAGGTGGGAGCTGTCCACGGTTAGGAGGTCCGGCCGCAGGGAAACGTAGCTCTGCTGCTGGCCCTGGCCCTGAGGGATGGCTAAGACCGTCGCCACCTGCTGGCCGGGCAGCGCGTAAGACACGGTGATGGGCATGTCCATCTTGCGCTTCTTGGCTGGCTGGAGGACGCCCGCTCCCTGCGTTCCCAGCACCCTCCTGTCTGTGGGGTCCTGCTGATGGGTAGGAGAAAGCGTCTCTACTGTCTGGATTTGGATCTGCTGTCCTGCTGCCATGGCTGCTACCAACTGGGCTTGCAGCTGAAACAAATGAGACATTTACATTTAACATTCACATCATTTAGCACAAGTGACGCACGTTTACATTTACTCATTGGTCAGTTCACAAACAAGTTGTCGTACGTAACAAATATTCCACTAGTACAGTGGTTCCCAACCAGGGGTACGCATACCCCTAGGGGTACTGGAGAAGCTTGCATGGGGTACATTAAAAAATTGGGGGTTACAAATCACTTTCAAAATCATACAAATGTTGATTGCTACAGTAAAATATATGTATAGGCTAGGTATGAGAGAGTGCCACAACTACTGTATAATTCTCCAGGGTAGGTGTCAAAACTACACTAAAGCTCATGTGCACATCAAAATTGCACACAATTAAATCAGATAGCTAACAAATGGACATGCGTGTTCAATAGAAAACATTTAGGGGAATCATCCACGCAAAATATGGGGGTACTATTGCCCTGGCAGAACAGCTCAAGGGGTACATAAGATAAAAAAGGCTGGGAACCACTGCACTAGTATGACGACAGCATGTCAACAGGGGCTAACAATGTTACACATTTACAACATTATCTAATATGCACCATAAAATAACCTGAAATAATGGCTAGTACTTCGTTTTGCCTGAGGTTCTTCGTGCGACCCTGTGTGCATAGTAGCCTATGAGTGGGTACCTGTTGATGCTGTTCCTCTGTGAGATCCCCAGGCTGAATCAACTGTGCAGTCGTCACACCCTGTAGCTGTTGATGGGTGCCAGACGGCACCTGGAGAACCTGACCCAACATCTGACCATGCTGCTGCCCCTGAATCTGCACCTAATAGGGACGTAACCATGTACAGTAACGTTTATATAGAGGCTCAAAGAAGAAAGCTAACGGTAAATGACACTAGGCTAAACAGAGAAAGGCACCAACCTGCACTATTTGTTGCTCATTTTGTTGTACAGAGTGCTGTTGAGCAGAAGACTCTTGTATATGTTGTTGCTGTACTTGTACCTGCACCTATAACACATGCACAGGCAAGGTTAAAATTATTTAATTTCAATGAAAAGGTTTTAACATCTTATTATATATATTATATAGATGTTATAATGTTTTACCGGGCAAGCTAGTTCCAGCAAAGATCCTGCAACCTCTGTGCTGTCTGTGTAAATGCAGTTACCCTCTTGCTGGTAGACCATGGTGGCTGTGGTAGTCGTGATATCACCACCTTGCTGGCTGAACTCCTGAAGGGCATCTGGTCCCTTGTTCGCCAAAGACTCCAAGAACTCCTTCATGCGATGCTGAGGGATACTCCGAGCTTTCTGTCTTACCAGCTCCTCATATGAGCCTGTTCCGTCCAATGAGTTATTCATAACTTTTGGGGAACAATCTTCAGTTCAGGGGAATCTATAGAAACATTATGGGGGATATAAATTTCAACAATGCAAATATATTCAAACTCAACCTCATCTTCTATATGCGCTACCGTACTAACTAGGCATAGAACGAATGTAACAGTATACACTCGAGTCAGCCAAGTTTATCATTGTTTTCATTCTGAACACTGACAGGCAGCATTAGGAAAGGGTTAATTTACTTCGCTGTATACCAGCTGAAGCAAAAGCGCGGTTTCAAAGCAGACACGCATTGACGCAGTGTTGTTGTCTGCTAGCTCGACAATGCAACGTAATAATCCTATGTCAAGACGGAAGCCTCTGTTCAACGCACAGTGTAAAGACCGTGGTAAAGACAGACTGTTCGCTAATTTGACATCTGATTACACAACAAGCTAACGTTTAGTGCATGGCTAGCTAAGCAGTCCCATGCTGTTTACAAAGAACCCCCTTCTAGTGCAAAAGTATGTGAATACAATCATGTCGTGGTATAGTTACAGTATTGTTAGGAACAAGGAGGTTAGTTAGTTGTCACTAGCAGAATGCACAAGCTTCGTTTTTATGTTAGCTCCACTCAGCTTGTTCGCGAACTAATGCTACGGTACAGTAGCCTGTGCTACCGTACCTCTTCCCTAACCCGGGCCCAAGCTGGGTCAGTCCCGAAGCGCTACCGTACTCTGATCTCGAACATGCGCTCTTCTCGAAACGAGCAGGGATGCAAAGTGTTACCTGCGACTCCTAGTGCCCAGCTTTCTGTTTGTCCTTATTTTCTTTAGATGGTAATGTTTTTTCTCTTTTCTTGACCACTCATATTTCGCTCGGCGCCATCTTACAATAGTAGCATTTAGACCAATGATCAGACGAGTCCGTGCTCCGTACGGTTAACGCGATATTACGACATCTTAATATCGCGATAATTAGTACATTATAGACGAGTAATTTAAAGAGATTTTACACCAATACATATCAATTATGTGGCCAATTATTTCAGTCCACCTTAAAACCTGAAAGTGCAAGACAACTGCTCTCAGTGGCTTAATATTGACCTCTAAATCTCTTAAGGTAGTCCACAGTTGATCTACACTAATACTTGAATGGTGCTCAGCGGTCTCTAGGAAATGTGGGGTTAATTCCCATGTACTTGACAGAGCATCAGATGTTCTGTTCACTGTTCAGTATTCAGTCAAATCTGATGAACACAGAACAAAAAACGCCATTCTATGAGAACCGTTAATAGTTCAATGCTGAGAATAGGCACAGCCTATGTATTCTCGGGAATACTTGTCACATGGGATGGTATGTCTGACTAACATTTTAATTGATAGTGTGCTAGAACCTCTCATTTTACTGTCAAAAACAGATACACAATTGCATGTACATTTTATTTTATTCTTCGTTTCCTGTCAGTCTGAGACTACAGATGCATATATGACATAACGCCGTCAATGCAGCCTTCAGTAAGAGAATACAATTTAACATTTAAGGTCATCTACTCTGTGTGACATCAGCTTACAGTTAAAAACGGGCCTGTATAACATAAAGAGATGCAACGCCCTTGTTGAGCTATGATAAAAGTGTATAAATTTAACAAAGATGAGAAAGAAATGTAAAAATGTAAAAACATACAATTGCATCTGATTTAGAAAATGTTGTAGGAGGTCACTTGTGACACAGACTACCCATTTATTATCTTGGGAATAATCAAACCAATATTGCAGTACTTGCTGCACCTCCCCACAATAATTTCTCAAAGTATTGCATTTGCATGCATTATATATATATATATATAAAAATATAAAATCCCAGCAACCCAATCAATCCTATCTTCTGAGCCTGTGCTGATGTTTCACAG
This sequence comes from Typhlichthys eigenmanni, assembly GCA_027564635.1. NCBI lineage: Eukaryota > Metazoa > Chordata > Actinopteri > Percopsiformes > Amblyopsidae > Typhlichthys > Typhlichthys eigenmanni. The sequence goes on from JAODUK010000022.1 coordinate 2,877,019, forward strand.
AGTTCAATCAGATCTTTCCTGGGTCCTCTTTAAGAGTAACTGTTCTGTTGAAGACAAGCTGCAAGAGAAAAGGTCCAGTTAATCAAAGATAATGCTCCTCCAATAAGCTCAACTCAAGAGTTTAATTTTCTTTAAAGAAAAATATCTTGAAAAGGTAATGTAAGCAATTCTAATCCGATAAACCTTTAATTGTCAATATTTCAAATAGAGAGAACTTTTCATACAGTATCTAAATACTCTAATGTGATGTAATGTGATGTGTTGCTGTGATGTACCTTGTTTGCTGAGCTGTCTGGATCCAGGGAAAAGTAACCCACCCTTTCAAACTGGAATTTGTCGAACACATTTGCCCCCTTAACCGAGATGTCCACGAAGGCACCGTTGATTATCTGCATAGAATTCTACACACAAGACGTTTAAGGATTTAGAGCCTATCATGCCACTTCAGACATTAATAATTTATATTTTAATAAATGTTTTATTACATCATTCAAACATACAGTAGGTACTTCAGCTATAATATAAATGTTTCCATTCCCACAATAGTCCGGCAGAGCTACTTACAGGGTTGACGTCGGTCAGAAAACCCCCGGGTACCTCATTCGTGTCCTCTGGAAATTTGTGAAGGAACCTACAAAAAGAATAGTAGAGAATAAGACGTGTTGGTTGACGCAGACACATTAGCATTATTTCGCTGACTGGGGGCACATCCTTTAACTTACAGTCGTTCGTACAGGCGCACTTCACACATTAGTGGCTGGCTGACCCAGTGGATGAAGGCCTTGGGCTTCTCCATAGTCTCAGTGGAACTGGAGCAACTTACTTCCAGCTCTACCACGCTACCCTGAGAGTCCTAGGGATGTTGTATGGATAAGATTATTCATATGACTAAAAGCACCGATTGAGGAAATGAATCAATACCAAGTTAGTGAAGATGGAAATATAAGAATAAATAAATAACTTATCTTAATAAGCTTAGAAACCATTGCGTCAGAAAATGCAAGTCTTACCTTGATGACATTCTGCACAGTGATGACATATCCAGCATGCCTTAGCCCTACTGGCTGCTCTGGGGTCAAGCGCTTGTAGCCCTTCTCCATGACCTGCATAGCAACAGGTGAAATTCATCAAAACCCTCAAACATTTTTAATCATTTTTTTTATTGGAATGTAATGGATGTTTTATAACTTATGCTAAATAACCCTCACCTCTCTGAAGTCACTCTGTTCAATGAATATAGTGGATGTTAACGGAACCACGTGGCTCCCTTTAGCCTCATTTGCAGGAAAGTCTGGTACTCGGACGTCAGGCTGAAAGAACAGAAGAAGGGAGATTCAGTGCCTAACTTGATACCGTAGTGCATCAACGTAGTGTGCAAAATCCGCCTATAACCTGTCCTCTAGAACGTGTTGTATAACACTACAATACTTCCTTGTTCCCAGTAGGAAATTGTCAGTGTTAAGACCAAAGAGGTAATGTACATCTATAACTTTAATTATTATGGAAATATAAATAACACCACCTTGGCTGCAAGGCCCAATAGACGGTTTTGTCAGGCATGTGATTTGCCAAGAATCAAAAAATGTACAGAGCATGCATACATGCCAAAATACAACCAGGGCCTCCATCACAAGATAAACACAAAAACGTATGTAGCCTGAGTGAGGGAACTTTAGGAAAAAAATATAATTAAACCCCTCTACTGAAACTTTATTGCCGTTATCCAAGGTATGCTACTAGAGAGAATTGACCATTTTAACCAATAAATTAATCGTTCTGGTTTACCTTCAAATTAAAATGTTGTGATATCCAATATGCTTACTCACATCCTCTCAAGGCTCTCATCAAAAATCAAATCTGATAGGCTATTGGCAGTACATTCAGAAAGCTACACGTAGGCTAAATGTTTAGGTCAGTCTTTGTAAACCAACCTGATTTAATAATGGCAATATATAAAATCAGCCAGAACCCAAGACAAAATAAAGAAACTTTAGGTGTACACGATTTCCTGATTAATTAGGAGAAATCAATGTAGTAGTATTATTATTATTAACATCAATTCTACATTTTCCTCAAATTTGCATGGCAGCAACCACTGATACTTATACCGTCATTATTACGAGTCCTGTGTAAGGATGATCTCTTTCTAGCATTCTTCCTCTCCACCAGTGCTCACAACATACCCACCTTGGACTTGTCAGGCAGGTTGGTGATGGTAACTTTGAGTGGCTCGAGGACAGCCATGGCTCGTGGGGCTGTCTCGTTTAGCACATCTCTCACACATGCCTCCAGAAGGTGTGGCTCCACTGTCGCCTGGGCAACCGTTACTCCCACCTGTCAGAGTCAGATATGACTGGAGGAGCACAATTTCATTTCCCAACGCTCGCATATGGTTTATCTATCAATGCTACAAACCCTTGCACAGAAGTTGTTGATTGCCTGTGATGGAAAACCTCTTCTCCTCAGTGCAGTCAATGTGAAAAGGCGGGGATCATCCCAGTCTCTGCAAAAGAACCATTTTAACACATTAGATGTCACTGTGACTTCTATGCAGTGAATATGAAAACACTGCCTAAATTACAAGCAAAGAGAAGCAGAATCATTGAACCGCACTGATTCTAGTGCATTGCTGTGGTTGTAAATGTGTTTGTTATCTGCAACATGTTCAAACAGGGTAAACACATTGTTTCTATTAATATCCCTTTTAATAGTTATGCTGTATTATGGCAGTGCTAAGTGGAACACATTTTTCTGTTACTTCTTTTCAATGTACAAATTGTTGAGTTACATATTTGTTTTTCATTTTTGTTAACATATGAATCATTTTATATACTTCTGAAAAATCTAAATGATATATTTTGAAGACAACAGGTACAAATAACAGTAGTACACCAATAGAATGTTATGTGTGCCTCACTGACTACGCTGCACTCTGGGTCTATGAGTTAACAGGTGATCTAAAAGAACAATAAAAACAATCTTACCTGACAACTCCAGTCTCTACCAATTTGATGATTTTCCTCTTGGACACAACGGTGTAGGTGAGGTTCAAACGTCCATATTCCCACTGCACAGGGCAGTACACATCCAGAGCATTGCATAGCCAGAAATATGATGACCGCCTATAAGACCGAGACAAAATGATAGTGAAATGAAAAAGCAGAAACCGCACCTTCATCTGCTAGTACAGAATTGAAAGCCCAACGCAACTCAGGTCACATAGTATACCTTGCCTGGAACTCTTTGGTACACAGAGAGTGTGTGATATTCTCAATAGAGTCACACAGGCAGTGGGTGTAGTCGTACGTTGGGTAGATACACCTGGGAGCACAAAAGAAAACACAGGTCAAGACATGTTATCTTGAAAACACTACTTGGTTTAAAATGTAAAAACTGGTCTTCACACCATTCATCTCCTGTCCGATGATGCGGTGTGTATTTAATTCTGTAAGCCACCGGATCCATCTTTCCATCTTCCATGACCATCTTCATCCTGAGTGTGGCCTCCCCCTCAGCAAACAAGCCCTTCTTCATTCTCTCAAACAGCACCAGCGACTCCTCTATGGGGCGTTCTCTCCATGGTGATGGTGGTGGGTTATGGCCCTTCAGTTCCTCTGTCTTCTGGTGGCACACATAAGCATGGCCTCTAAAGGAAGATTTGGAATTAAAGGTATTGTCAGCTATCGCAAGCTAATTGTAAGATAATATACTTTTGTCAAATTCAACTAATATCTCCTCGAATTTTGCTATCTTACCGTTCTCTGTGCGTGTTGAAAATATGATCAGATACGTCTACACAGCCCTGGTTCAGTAAATAGTAACATAAACAAAGTGGCAAACACCGCTCATGTCAAAAAAACCGTAGCACTACGCTTTGCTTCACAATGCATTTAGACGTGTGAGACGGGGCCGCGGAACGATGCGGTTTTGAATTGAGCTCGCAGTCAGCAAGAATGAGTGAGCATACCTTTAACTTTGATGTCGAAGATTACAGCCTAGCCTACAGTAGGTGAAAACGTTGTGCTTTCTGCCTCATCGAAAAGATGGGATTCAAAACATTTGTCTGATGGATTCAAAACATTTGTCTGATGGATTCAGAGCATACGCCAGAATAGGTCTGCTCGATTATGGAACAAATTATAAATCAGGATTATTTTGGTCAACATATAAATCACCATTATTTAAACAATTTGTCATTGACTTTAAGATATTGCATTTAATGCACCTAAATAACAGTGAAACAAATGAACAGTCAAAACACCTTCAACTGTGAAATGTCTTTTCACGGTGATCTTTCACTTTCACCCAGCAAGGGCCGAAACGCAAAAGTGAGCATGCGCCTGTCATTCAGAACACAAGACAAAATAAGAGTTTACTTGCAAAACGGAATGTGTAAAATACTTTTATTGTTTTTGTAATTAGGAGCCAAACTTGATTAATTGCACAGCCCTACATCAGAATAGTACCAATGTACTGTCTAATAGTTGTAAACGCTATGTTCTGTTGAAATATTCGGAATACTCCCATGCATATAGCCAGTGGATGCTGCAGTCATATTTGCTTAAAAGGTAATGTGAAGCTAACCTGGTCCCCCATGACCCATTTACCACTACTCACCTGCGAATAAGGTCCAAAGCGAGATTATACAGCTGTTGGAAGTTGTCCGATGCATGGGTGACAGCATACGGTCTGTAGCCTGTGTGACAGTCACAGTAAACAAGTCTTAGAGCAATATTTCTAACAGTTCAGATCACAAACATGTGGCCCAGACCCACCGAGCCACTCCACCATTTCCTTGATGGCTGTGAAGTACTTCTCCTCTTCCTTCTCTGGGTTTGTGTCATCATATCTCAGGAAACAAATACCATTGTTGGCCTGCGGGTGGAGTCGAACGAGTCGCAAAGAGAGGAATGCAGTATTAGTTGTTAACAACCTACTGTATGTCTGGCAGTAACAGATGGCTACTATAGGTACCATACCTTTGCATAACCAAAGTTGAAGTTGATGGCTTTGGCATGTCCAATGTGAAGGATACCGTTAGGCTCAGGGGGAAAGCGAGTACGCATCTTAAAGCAATGAAAGAGACATAGCATAAGTAAGTCATCATTATGCCTTTCACAAGATTAACTTAATGATAAAGTGTCACGTATTTTTTTACCTGTCCGCTGGTGATCTCCACATGCTTTTTAAGCAAGTTCATTGTGTTTGGTGTAACTACATATCCCTCAGTCTTATAGTTCTCTCCTATAATGAAGAGTGTGGAAAGCTCAAAACCAAGAAATAACATAGCTTTAAAAAGGTAAATATGAAAATATTTAATAATATAACGTAATGATAATACTACTATATTACTAAAAGAGACTTCTACTCTCACCTGGTTTATGGAACTTCAATGCCTCTCCTCTTAGCTGTTCCATTAGAGACTTCCCCTCAGACTTTATTTCTACTAACAAAACCACACACACCATATAAAACACACTGCATCTCACATAAGCCTTTTGTCCATAGTGATATTTAGTTAGCTGTGCCATACCATTTATAGACACCTCTTTCTTCACGTCATTATCAGGGGCTTTGGCCTTCTGAGGCTGCACAATGAAGATGATATGTAAATATATATATTACCAACAGATACAATAAACAGAATCTTAACTTGCAGTTATTAACTAAATGTGTTACCTTAGGCTTCTTCTCCAAGTCAGCCTCTGTCTTAGGGCCCAAGAGGTGCAGAACCTATGAGCACAAATGAAGGATTACAATATGTTGCACAGACACAACCATAAATAGAAACATAGAAGTAAATTGGAGTGTACATAAAACACATTCTTTCTTATAAACCCACCTGCACATCAACTTCATTTTTTATTATTTTGCCATCAGCCCACTTCAGAGCATTACGTGCCTCTCCTAAAAAGGGGCACAAAAAAAGACAGGTTACTTCCCCCATTTACGGTATATACACTCACAAATCTATAAATCATTTTCAAAGTAAAGCTCTTACCCATGAGCAGTCCCATGTTAAAGCGGTACCTCTCTGCCAAGAGTGACTCCTTGTGTTTGTTGATCACGGATTCAACCTGAAAGCCCTCCACTATTATTATGAAGACCACATCCATTGAACACAAGCTGTCACAATAAGCTTTTTCTTAAGTAAACCGTTATCATGTAGCAATATACTTACAGCATCCTCTATCTGTTCAGGTGTAATGGTAACACCAACACCACATGCTTCTTCAAACTCCTTCTGATTGATGGGGTCTTGAGGATGGCTCTTCACAAAGTCCAAAGCAGCTGAATAATTTGTGCACATGCAAAAGAGAAAATGAAAGCGAGTTGTGTTTGTTATCACGCAATGTGGGAAATCACAAGATGTCAAAGGAAAGAGCCATGTTGCATCATATTACATTTCACTCAGCTTTTGGTTATTCTTTTATTTGTTAAATAAATATTTACTATATCAATGAGTATTTACCTGCTAGCTGTAGTTCTGTGGTTATCTTACGACTGGCAATGAAGCCTGTTAGCAATTCAAGGCGTTTGGTGTCTTTGAGCCGAGAAGCCAAGCTATACAGCAAGGTGCCCATGGCTTTGTCAATCCCTGAAGCATCATGGATATTCTGAGCCTAATAAAATAATGCAGTAAGAATGACATTAATTAATTATCAATACATCTGATTAATTCCTATATGGTATTGAAAAGTCTAGTAATAGATTGACATCTATGGTCATACGAGCACAAAGTTTATATTTGGACATAAGAAATTAATTCACGGTGTCATAACATTTTCCGACTTCCCAATATCTGTGTTCTTATGGCATACCTGTGCAATAGCATTCTTAAGAATAGAGCTCAACCCTTCGTTTTTCAACGTTTCATTCGCTTTTTGCTCGCTGAGTCCAATTGAAGTAAAAAGTGACAACCTCTCCGCCATCTTTCAGAAGTGCATGCACCCAAGCGCCATGAACGCGGTCTATGTGACTTCCTGAACTGACACCGCGAGGGCGTGTCAAATGCAAGCCAATGATAGTTGTTTATTTACAACCTACAAATTGTATGCAGACTTTATTAGAGTAATCCACCTATTTTTGGTAAGTGAGCCAATCATTACCTTTAGCGGCATCGGGAGGGAGGGACTACAAAAATATGAGTAAAGTTGCATCATCAAATCCAGTTTTGTTTTATGGTAGGCTTACTTAAAAATAAATATAAACAATATTTTATTAATATAGTATTGTATTCACATTTTTATTTATAATCCACAGTAATTTTTAAATGTTTTAAACCCATTCGAAATATGTGTTATCAAATACGGTAGTCCCTACGGCACCGTACTCAACACCGGAAATGTTGACTTCGCGTCCATTCCCAGTTCAAGTTGGAAACACTGGGAACTGCGCCCCAAATTGCTAACTATTCTGTCTAGTCAATGACGTTTTTGTCGTAGCAATACAATTATCCTCTTGAGACAACTGATAAAAATACATGGCTAAGCATGCAGTCCTTTCTGCGGGTACAAAGGCGTGGGGTTCCCTTGCGTGCAACAGATCAGAGCTGAGGTTGGACCTAACACTTGGCTGTGGCCAAACATTCCGGTAAATTCATGGGTAGGCTACTCTCATTAGCACAGAGATACGGGTAGTCGACTACAGAGCTCAAATACATCTCTCTGCCTTTCATACGTATCTTCCCCAGATGGAGAGAAACTGGCGATGGCCACTGGACTGGGGTGATGGGAGGACGCGTTTGGACTTTGACCCAAACCAATGACACTCTTTGGTACCATGTCTACAATAAGCAAGACGGACAAAAAGAGGGGGGTGACCGAAAGAGGGGAGCCCCTTATTTATTGCCACCACAGGACTTAAAGAAGTCAAAGAGGTTATTTAATGTAACTTTGAAGGAAGAGGATGAGGAACTACCTGTGGGTATTACACCTGAGCAAGACACAGAAGCAGGGGAGATGCTGAGAGATTATTTCCAGTTGAATGTAAAGTTGGGGGATCTGTACACTGAATGGGGAACTGCAGATTCCCACTTTAAGGATATTGCCAAGCTCTTTACTGGTTTGTGTTTGCATGTGTGATGAATTAATCTGATCATGTGCAAATTGGGTGCTTGTTGTAATTGTCAAATATTGACTTGTGATTTGTCAAATGTGTCTGAAGGACATAGTTGTTTTTTCCTCCCTCAGGTGTGAGAATGCTGCGCCAAGACCCCACCGAGTGTCTTTTTTCCTTCATTTGCACGTCAAACAACCATATCTCTCGTATCCAGGGCATGGTGGAGAGGCTATGCCAATCTCTTGGCACCCCACTGTGCCAGCTGGATCAAATCAGCTACCATGACTTTCCCTCTCTGTCTGCCCTAGCAGGTGCAGTACTATACTATATACTACAGCTGCTCTTTATATTTTGTCTTTACTAGCGTGCTGCTTATTTGACTGACTGGTTGATTGTCTGCTGCATTCAGTACTTTTGGATCTTCATATGAGGCTAGCCTGCTGTGATCATAATCGTGTCACCGTTTGTGATTGGCAGACAGCGGGGTTGAGGTGTGTTTGCGAGACCTGGGTTTCGGATACAGGGCAAAGTTCCTGCAGCAAAGTGCCAAACAAATCCTGGAGACCCATGGGCCCCAGTGGCTTCATGATCTACGGAGTGTCCCATACCTTCAGGCCTGTGATGCCCTGCGAAATCTCCCTGGTGTTGGCATGAAGGTATCTCACTGGACAACTGGATAGGTGGTGTGAGGTTATAGAGGGGTTTAAAGACCTGTCTCTGCTATGATATGAACTGTAATAAAGGTTGTTTTCTGAATGTATGACTTTGAGGTTGTCCATGCCTAATGGGGCCATTTTCACTTTAGGTGGCAAACTGTGTGTGCCTGATGTCCCTGGATAAGGCAGATGCTGTTCCCGTTGACACGCATGTATGGCAGATTGCTAAGCGAGACTACAAATGTACTGCTGGCAATGGACAGAAGAGTCTCACAGACAGAGTTCACAGAGACATTGGTTAGTCTTCATTGACTGAATTCACTGATAGTTCACTGATAAGTACAGTATATTTTCCAGATTTAGAAAGTTGAGTTAAAATGTTTGATGATATAGAATCTGTTTTTTTCCGCAAAGGGGATTTCTTCAGAAGTCTATGGGGTTCTTATGCCGGCTGGGCACAATCGGTAAGTGTTGCATATCAAGATGCCTTGGTCAGATTTCATCACAATCTTCCATAGCATAAGTCAATACCGCCTGTTATAACCAACCATTGCATCTCCTTCACTTAGGTGTTATTTTGTGCTGACCTCAAGAAGTTCCAGAAGCTGAAAGAAGTGCCGTTTATAAAGGCAGAGGAACACCAGAAGGAAAAGAGACCAGTCAATAAGAAGGCCAAAATAAAAATAGAAGGTGAAACTATGAAAAGTGCAAAATCACGGTCAGTGCGTAGCAGAAAAGTTAATTAGTCTGTTAAAGATGAGGGTATTGTGTGAAGTTAACATACTTCTTCCAGGGTTAGTGAGCTGTTGTCAATTAATTACCCTTATCTGGTATGGTAATAAATGTGAATGATTGATACATTGATATATCTGTTCATGTTTGTGTGCTGTGCTGTAAAACATTCTTTATCACATCACATCACAATTATGCTATTGTACAGTTTTGTTTTCAGCCATGATATTCTGACATTTCCTGGTTCTTCTTCCATAAGATTGAATAAAATCTTCTTTTTTTTTCACTCTGGCTCTTACTGTTTCCATATTTGTGAAACACTTTAATGTTCAGTTAAAAATGCAAGATTTCACCTCTAGATGGCGCTAAATATTTGAAGAGTACTTTTAACAGCAACATTACAAGTCTATTAAAGGTACTGTATTTACTTTTTACAACTACTGTTAGGAGTAATAGATCTCAGATGTTCCTGATTTCCTGTGCATGCATATTTTAGGTATTTTAAATTTTAAATTTTTAAATTGCACATGAAATACCCATGTTAAACTGTTGTGTACAAATGTACAAGCCTTACATCACAGTAGTATTCCTGTGTGAATATGGTTGCATTGCTGTTGACTGCCAGGGGTGTCTGAATATGTATCTATAGGTTGTCAGCTAGTCTTATTATAGCAGGTATGACAACACTGCTTTAGGCTATGTTACAGTCACTAGTGGCATGGCAACATGTCTTTTGCAAGAGCAGCAAGTTTCTGTTCCTCAAGACCACAAGATTTAATTATTTGAATTTTCCACTTAATTTTTTTAAATGTAATGTTTTCCAAATAAGGTATAAATAGAGATGGTTCTGTGTATAACTCTTACATATAGTTACTGTTCAAGTTATAACTGCATTTACGTGTGTGTGTGTGAGAGATCCCTCTGGATGTTGTTCATCTGTGTGAGTGCGTTCCGCCGTGTGTTCTAACTTAATTGTGAGTCAGCTTTCATCTCCACTCTGTTTGGGTTGGACAGAAGCTGGGGCCCAGCCTCAGGGTGGTGGTGAGTATGACAGGCAGATAAAAATAGAGGTGAACAGCGAGAAAGTCTGAAAGAATGCGTGCTGGAGGATCAAGTTAAAAGGCATAAACCCAGCTGCATCTCTTTTCAGGCACATTTTATTGGTGCACACCAAGACTGAATGATTTGTGGGTTTCAGCTTGTGTTATGCCTTTGGGACCTCTTTTATCTGTTGAAAGCATATGTCTCTCTCATAGTGAACACAAGGACTCTAAACCCCTGGTAACCCTCTGTTGGGTCACCAGGCGGCGTTATGCACAGTCTCAGCCCATGGACACACAAAGACGGGTATTATGTAAACATTGCGAAGCGTCTGCAGAGGGTTGTGTTTGCCCCTCTCTCTGGGTGGCAGTGTAATGCTTGGTTTAGTGGAGTTAGCAAGGAATGGTGGGGAAGCACTTGAACATCTGGAGCGGGTGTGTGTGTGTGTACGCGCGCGCACAGCCCATTTGTTAATTCTAAAGTAATTAAGTTTTTTCTAAAGTTTTTTTTTCCCCCCAGTCCTTTAAGTGAGAACTACTAGAGTTCCTGAATAGTACAGTAGTATCTGTTACAGTGCCTAAAATGGATAGACAGAGATGGTGTAGAGTCCCACACAATTGGTGGAAACCCAATGCCAGGATAGACAATGCAGGACCCAAGTTGAAGTATCTCTTTGAGACCAGGGAGATTATCTTTTAGTGTAAAGACAACCCAAGACCGGGAAAGAGAGAGCAAGGAAGAGAATGAAGAGTCTAGTCCTGATGGAGGTATTTGAAAGCTAAAGAGGGATTTGACTTTGAAAGGTCTTTGATTAACATAAGGAAGACCTTGGCCGTGTTTAATGAAAGAGGAAAATAAACTCGCCACCTGATCAGTTTTCAGAGACATTGTACACAAAACATTTCTATCATTTAGTGGACTGTTTATGATATGGTATAGAAACAATTATATAGACTATAGGTGAATGTAGATTTTGAGAATGTCTTGTTATGGCCACGATTTGGGAGAAGGGCATTTAGCAGCTGTATCGTCAGCTGCCAATCAATTGTTGTCTAATTCATTTTGAAATTGTAATTAAACAAATACTTTGAAATCTGCGTATAGCATCCTTGCATTGCTTGTGTCTACTATCTGACCATATTATGTCATGCTATTGCATGCACAATTAGATTAGAGAGAAGATTAACCTAATTTATCACCATGGTAAAATGACCACATATCCTCTGGAACATGTCTGTTTATACTAACTATCCTCTGTCCATGAGAGACCCATCATTTATTCCCTCCGAATTAAACAGTTATATAAATGTGTCCTTACCAGTGTTAGGCAGTAACTAGTAAAAGTATCTACTTATTACTAGTTTACTGTAATGCTTTTTTAGTTACCAGTATTACTAGTAGTGTAAATAATTACTATTTCCAAAACATTAATAATATTACAATTACTAATCCAAGTAACTAATATTTACTGTATGCGTTACAAGAATGTAATGTCTGGTCCTAGCAAACTTAGGGTAGGCTAATTGAACCAACTTGTCCAAACATCTGGTTTGAAAGGCTGCAATGTTTTCACTTTGGCTGATTGTTGACTCATAAGGTAAATTTTTGTTCCATTAAAAAAATTTCAATTCTAAAATAAGCTGGCTACACAGGTTGTCATTTTTCGTAAGGGACGAGGCAGGGTAGAGATTGTTAAAGTAATATAGTACTGTAACTAGTAATGTAACAAATAACTTGTACTACCCAGTAATAAGTAAAGTAATATTATTACTTTTTGAAGGAGTAATAAGTAAATAGTAACTTATTACAATTCCTGAGTAACTTTCCTAACATTGGTCTACAGGTGTGAAGACATATATAATGCTGACCCATTGGGGGTTTTAATCAACTCAGTTTGGTACCACTTGCACACTCGATTACAGTAATTGCGTGATAGGGAAGAGAGTAGTTGGATAACACCTGTCAAACATTGGACTTAAAAGATAATACCCATGGTATATGTCTAAATGTATACACATACAGTAAGAGCTAGACACCCATATAAAAACTTGTAAACTGTTGTAAACTGTGGGATTTGTAAACATTCAGTGTTTGTGTGTTTTCTTAACTTATTATGGCCTGTTTCATATTAAATAATACATACTTTTTATATATTATCCCATACATTTTAAAACATAACACATTAGTATATTTTGTGCATCTTTGTGGTCAAAATGTCCTCCTATATTTTCTGGTGGGTGTGTTTTAATGTGCAGTACTTATCTTGTCCCTGTCTTTAGTATATTAATTAATGTGTTTGCCATCCCATGGACAGTGTTACCTGCCTAATGTCTAAACCTCTCAGTCACTCTCCTCAGTAATGTAATGGTATTAGGGAAATCCTCTGAGCTGTGTGGTGTATTTTAGTCTCCACTGAATGCCAACTAATGTGAAACACAAATGGTATTATAATGTGAGTATACAGTGTGTGTGTGTGTGTGTGTATTAATGAGACTGTGTCCTGTACTGTGCAGGTAAGCAAATTATTACACTTAGTCGCTTAGTTTATCCACATTTTTAGTGTGTAGTAGGTAGACTATACTGTAAGCTATGTCCAACTAATGAGAATGGCAAACACCTGCCAACAAAATATGTTGCAGCATTACATAATGTACACAGTTTACAATGACTGCATGAGGCAGATGCATGCTTGTTGAGAAGTTAAGTCAATGCAATAGGCCTCTACCAAGGTGATTGGAAGTTTGAGCAGTGCAGGTTACTAAGTCACCTTATCTGACTGTTCTAAATGTTTACATTTCTGAGAAAGGGAGGGAAGATTGGTGGCACTGAGCCAGGATGCAGGTTTTAACAAAGCAAAAGCACAAATCATCTGCCACACAGTCTCAGGCTTGTTCGGTATTGGCTCAGTGTAATTGTGCAGAACAGAAATTCAACACTTTATTTGTTCACTTCTCCCACATAAAATCTTAGGTTGTTCCTGCCATCAATGAGCTTGCTGTCATGGCTACAATATTCATAACAATGTCAAAACAAATAGATGTTAATTTCATAGTAGCCTATGGGTATTATTTAATTGTATGGTTTACAACACAAACACTCACCTTCAACCGTCATAGCAAAATACGCACTAGTTTCGCAAATTGACAGAGGGATCGTAATGGTGATGTCAATGTATATGTCGTAATTTCACAAAGAACAGACTCCTATGCTTTTGTTCAATATAAAGTTGTTATTTGAATACGAGCACTCACACCTAACTGTGTAATGTGTGTCCAGCAGGCAATCGTGTGTTCGGCTGCATGTGAAGAGGAAATTGTGTGGGAGGGAGGGATAGAGAGATGGAGCAATCGGAAGGGGCATGCGTCTTCTCACTAGCTCCTGGTTTAGAGAGTGTGGCCAGTGGAAGAGAGGGCAAGTTACTACACTATTGTCGTTAGAGAAATATATTAATGTTTTATTTGCGGCACATAAACGTCGAAGCTCTATAGTGAATCTGGACCGGATAGATCACGAACACATGTAGGCTACTTCTGACGCAGAGGACGCCATCTGAATACGCAGGTAGGTTCTTTTGGAGGATAGAGTGGGTGCTATGCGGCGATCCTACTTCAGGCAAAGATCCACGCTCGACGTATCTTTATTGGCTATTCCCGCGGCCCTGAATAGCGACAATAGCGCCCGTGCCCTTTCAGGCTATATTTCACATTACCACAACATTTAGGCTATAGTTTAAGTCTAATGTTTCAGTAATGAGAAGGGTTTCAGTCGTGAGACAAGTGCTTCGTCGTACCGAACGTTGTCTGTTACCAAGGGTGAGATTGGCTGGAAACCTTGAAGCTGTAATAACAGTGTGAATAATAAGACATATGAGCCTACGAGTCATACGACAGACTTCAGTAGGCCAGTATACTCACCTTACAATGCAGTTTCTTGTGTTTTAGCCTGATTACTGCCACAGTGACAAACCCAATATCCTATAATTTATTCACAGAAACTCAAATAGATCGCGATTGCGTTTATAGGCCTATTGTCTATTAGGCCTACGGTTGTCTCTAAAAGCAACGTTGTTCACACGCAATTGTAGGGGATAATTGACATAGGCTATTGCTTATTGAAACACTTGCACGTGTGCATTGTTTTTACTATACCATTTACGAGGATTTTCAGTCCCCCGGCCCGCACATGGCCAGGGGGCTGTTATCCCTTAGATATTAAGCTCACCTGTTCGGCTGTTCCTATCAGGCTTTAACCGCAGTCTCGTCATTCGGGCCAAGGCAAGAGGAGAAAGTCTTGAGCAGCGTGGAGTGCACTAAGTCCTACAGGCCTATATAATTTCTGTCAGAAGTTGAATCGAATGATATCTCTGAAGATTTAAAAAATATATATTTAAGACAAAGTTGAGAATTAATTTAAATGAACGAAGTTCTGCTAGTAGTAGTTCTGAAAGTAGGCATATAAGCCTGCATTCATTAAACATGTCTTAGAATAAAACATGTTTTCTTAGAAAAGGTCGGAAAAGGTGGAAATTGCCCTCAAGACCACCTATAGGTCTAGAATATACTTGCCTACATTTTTATTTTATTTTGGTTAACTGGCTGCTGACAATTCCTTCTAGAAATGCATATGACTGACACCCCTGGCAGAGCAGACAATGCTACTGTAGGCTGAGACTGCAGAAAGACTTATAAAACAGTTTCCTATATTTATAGGATATATATTTTGTTTGTCATGGTTTGTTAAGGTTGGAAGTTCTGTCCCACAAGTGGAGCTGGACTTTTGTTTTCTGTGCTTTCACTAAATTGTTTTATGTTTTATGTGGTAATAGCATTTTCAGTCCTTAGACAAATGTAACGTAATAATAGGTTTTAAGACAATAGGCTCACACAAGGAAAATTGATTATGCAGGATCACGTTTGAATCTAATGTGAATATTTGCATAGGCAGTGAACTTTACTGGATATCGTGTTATATTGTGTTGGTGACCTGTGTTTCAACCTGGCTCTAGATCTCTGTCTGTGTGTGCTATACCGGAGCCAAGTTGTATTTAAAAACGCCTCACCATCTAAAGCCGACCTTTGGCCTTTGACCTTAGGTTCAGGAATTAGGAGGGGGGCCTTCTACCTTGATTAGAGATCAAAAACATCCATGATTGTTTCTAGCGTCTGGCAGCTTCATATGATATGACCTTACTGTGTGATAAGATGTTCAACCCAAGGTTATGGAGTGCCACTGGAGAAGGAACTTGATGAGCCTTGGTCTGCCCTAAGGACAATAGATAGCTCAATCAACTTTACAGTTAGGTGATCTGGCTGCATGAACTTGTAAAAAAAAAAAAAAAAAAAAAGCAGTTTTTCTCCTTAGGAAATTAATGAATTAGGAGAGAAAATCACATTTCTCTGTTGATATACTGTATTTAAATATGACGAAACAAAGCTTGTCTAGTTTATACTGTAAACAGATGGATGAATATCAGGGTGTGGGGAATATACTGTACAGTAGCTGTGTTGTCTTAAAAGGTGTGGAATTTTTAACGGTCAAGTTAGCCTGCCATATTACACTCACTATAACCACACATGCTCACACCCCCCCTCCCCCTTCCCCCACGTATAAAGACTGTACATACACAGACTTGTAGTCGCACCTCTCCCTCTACACATCACAGCACAAACAAGTTCTACATATCCATGTGTTGAGGGGAATGCCGCACTGCTGTATGGTACTGGACTGTGGAGCTGTGCAGTGCTCAACCATGACACCCTGTCCCGCCAGTCTTTTTCTCTCTCTGTCCTCTCATTCCCATCTTTCCATCGTTCCCTTCTGTGCCACTTGGCTGCCGCTGCAGAAGCCATAACTTCACTAATTGGCCTCGTCCACATTCTGTGCTGTCATTGTCCAGTCTTGTTAACATGCTACGCCGAGCCTTGCTCTGACAAAACCTGGACCTGTCATCCTGTTCCTTGAGGGCAACACTTTAGTTTACTATTAACACTAATTTAACAGGCACACTGTTATGTAAGTCATTCAAACTACATCAGTTTGCCAGTTCGTAAACACAGCTGTACAAATTACACAGTATATTGGGGTAGTGTAACTGAACGTTTTCGTCATGACATGTCGATGAGCCGATATTGCACAGATTCTGTCAGCAAACAGGCTTGTGCCTGTCCCTGGAAATATTCACTGAAATTAACGGAAATGTCAGGTTGCCAGTGGAATATGTCCAACAGAACGTTTGCCCCAACCAGACCAATCTCCTCCCAACCTCTCCTGATGCTCTTCTTACAGTAATATATAAGAACATCATTAAGATTTACCTATATCACAATGCAATGATTGACCAGTTAGCTGCAGTGTGGTGAGTCATTCGGTGGTATAACAGGCCTATACATCAGGCAAAGAGTTTAAAGTAATCTTCAGAATTCGGTTGCCTGATGTAGTGTTGGATATTATCCTTGGGCATTTCCTACTCTGGATAAAGGACGTTTTGTGAAGTAAGGGTGACGACATCTGCTCTGCGCACAAATTCAAATGGAACACAGAATAATGTGTCCCTCTACCCCCAGGGGCACAACATGGTACAGAATACTCACATCTCCTATTCCCAATGAGATTCAGAATCATCTCTGACCATGTAGGGAGAGTAGAATATAACATTATCATGAGGTTTTACATAAAACATTAAATATTCCATATATGACATTTGATTTGGATTGGCCTCATAGAAATACTGTTGTAATTTAATTGTCATTTCAGATGCTTTTTGAAACACGTGTGTATGGGCTCGAGAGTTGACATGATCTAGACATTCAGCAGCGGGGTGTTTTCAGTAAAGCTTATATTTGTCCAAATGGAGTCCTATTTTGGAGTCCCAAGAGCCCCAAGATAATCTTTATTATCTTCTCTCACCACACACACCACACACATACACACAGACACATGTGCACACAAACACAAAGGCTGGAGATAAGGTTGGAGTGGTTCAGTGGTGGTATGTGGCATCAGTAGTCTCTGACTCTTGTATCTAGGCCTCTAAGTCCTTCCAGCTTAGTTCCAGCTAAAACACTATTTTGAATTGAGACTTCCTTGATAGATAATTCAAAGTCAAAACAAACAGTTTTGTAGTGAACAAGACGTGAATAATCTATAATACTGTTCTCCAGTCTATTTCCCCTTCTCCATGTTCTTCCACTGGGCCTATTTACAGTTTCCCATCTTCCCTTTCTCTCCTTTATTATATCAAAATATCTACTGTCTCATTCCCTCCCCCTCCTCAACAAGAGAGATTGTTCCTCACAAGTGTTGTGTTGTGTACTCATCCTCCTCTTTGGTTTCTGCTTATCTATGTATCTTGACACAACAGGCCCTGACCATTAATGTAGTATACGGCTATCATGGCATGAATCAGAGGTCAAACAGAAGGGAAAGGCAGGGGCTTTGTCAGAAGTTAATTGACCAACTCATGCATTGTCAATGATGGTTAGGAAAGGGAGGGAAAAATAAAAACTGAGGCTTCTGCAGTTTCTGGAGATTGATAGAAATAACCATAGCTTTCAGCTGTTCATTGGGGAAACAGAAAACTAAGGAAAACAATCTGAGAAATATGAGAACAGATTATGAACAATGTTTAACAAGATTTGCTGCATTTTAGAAGCTATACTCATTGATTTTCTGTTGCTCAGCGATGGCACTCCCATGAGCACACACTTACAAGGCTCTAGTACAGTATATCACTCAACCCTGCTATAATGCTCACTGCTCACTGCTCCCTTGAGTGAGGGGTTAAATGCAGATAATTCATTTCTCTACATGTATGTGTACAGTATGTGATAATTAAAGCTTTACAATCCAGCAGTAGTGTCCGTGACCCTGAAAAGTTGTTACTTATGGCGGGGAACAATCTACACTAGGCCAATAGTTCTCAAACCTATTGACCCATGACCCTTGCATCCCCATAGGAGTGCACATAAAATAGGTAAAGTTTCATCAACCATAAAGATATAATGTATACTGTAAATAATATTTAAAAGATTTGAAATGCTTTTATCATTGCACGATTCCTACACAACAAAATGTGGACGTCCCGATCGACATTTTGACAGCACCAACTCTACTGTAGGTAATAGGCATTGTGGCTTTACAGGAGATGAGTCACAAGCTGCAGTAGAATTACTTTTCCCAGAAGTTCTTCTGCTTTTTGCATTTCATATGTTTCAGGCCAAGGTTTTGTTCTGCAGAGCTGATCTGGATCCCCAGGGGGCGTCTTACTCAGCCGGTTCACATGCAGACACAGACTAGCGGGCCAGGCTTGTTTTAGGCAGAGGATGCGGTAGTTGTAGAACGTGGGTGTTGATGATAGGAAAAAGCTGTATGTTGAGTGTGATGGGACTGACAGCTGTTATGCTGCAGGAGTGAGCGCAGTGTGTTATGTAATAATCACGGCCCTGTAGGCCTGTCTGAGTCACTGGGGGTCTCTTGGCTTCCCTGGTGCGAGGGCAAGCGGAAAGGAACCAGAACTGTTCCCGGCCCATTACCATAGAACTATATGTTAACGCCCATCAGTAGCGGTGTAGATCTTCAGAGAGTAGAACAGAAAAGCTGACAGAACATTTGAGAGAGTGTTAGTCACAGAAGCTGTCAATCTGCCGTCTTTTTGCCTTTTGCTATGGTCAATTTGGAGGCCCTCTTTATATTTTCTTAAATTTAACATATACTGCATTTATGTGCATGCTTTCCTCATTAAGACTATGGTTAGTTGTAATTATAATTGTATACTTGTATTGTTACATCATACGTGTTTCTTCTTGTATGGACAGTATGTCACACATATCGAAACCATATGGAGAGCTAAACTAGCATTATGCAATTCATATACTGAATTGAATATGAATAAAGATGCCAAAATAACAAGACAAGATTGTTGTTGAGGTTGCTATATTGTTGTTTATATATAAAGTCTGCCGTTTAAAACATCTTGGAATATTGTTTTGTGTATGTGTGTGCAATGCATTACTTCCTGTGTGCAATACAATGTAACAATACACCATGGCACACCCTCTGTGTCTGCTGGAGGAGGTGTTGTGCAGCAAAGACCTCTGGGAGATTCAGTGACCTGCCCTCTGAGTCAGCATAGCAGGGCTGCAATAAACACCCCACGGGTCAGACACAATCTCTGTTTCTTACTGCTCTACACTGTTATATGAATTCATCCAGTAATCATACATGAGCCAAACTGTAAGAGATATGAAACAGGCAGCACTGCTACAAAGATAAATTATTAACAAGGCTCATTGGCTCCATTTGTACGCGTCGTGAACACACCAGTTTAATTTCAGGACTTCACACTTTCTCTTTCTCTTCTCTGTCAACAGGAGCCCAGTGGAAGCATGGTTTGACAGGCAGCCAGCCGGCCAGAGTCACACCATGGCTACTGTATCCCTCCTCCACTTCACCCTTCTCCTCTCCTTCCTCCGCCTTTCGTCTGCCCAAAGAATCATCAACTCCTCCCCACCCTCCGCCTCTACCCTTGACCTGCCCGTCAACCCTTCATCTCACCCGACCAATCAGAGGGTCTCAAGCTTGTATCCTCCCCGTGGGCGCACTGATGTCCCTGTCAAAGCCAGGGAGGGGTCTGTCACTCCACATGTGTCTCCTACTGACCTGATCAAGGAGGGATCTAATAAAGTGCACCAGGGGTCAAAGGTCACCCACCCCACCACACGGTCTGCAGCCTCCTACATCTCTGCCCTCTCCACCCAGTACTTCAGCAGTGGGCCGCTCCTAACCCGGCCAACTGCCTCCAGGCCCAGGACAGACATGGCTAGTCTTGCATTTTATAGCTCCTATACAAAGGGGGGGATTCCCACAAAACGTCAGGCTCGCCCCACAGAACCCTCCAGTAATGACGTTGAGTGGGCAGGGGTCGGGCTGGGCACAGCCAGCAGGCCTGACGAGGAACCAGCCAATGAGGGGGAGGACCATGGTGACTGGCAGGACATGGGCTCAGGACGTCTTCCGGCAGTTTCTTTGCCAACTCTTGGGAATGAAATGGCCCAGTTTCGCCCACAGGCACAGACTGCAGTAGCTGATGGTGGATCTGAAGCGACCGATATAAAGACATCACCGACAGCCCCTCAGACGGAGAAGCCCCGCCTGTCTGCCCCGACAGCGGCCAATAGAGTGACCACATTCGCACCAGCTAAGCCAAGTGACACAGTCTCGCCTTTGGAGACGCAAACAACAGCTGGAGCTGTGGTCTTGACGGGTGAGATATCCTTTCTGTTCGAATTAATACTCCAAGTATTATAGTGCCATGAATGGAACTATAGGGGCGAGATAGCATTGTAGTAATGGTGATTAACTACAGCGAAAGGTTGTGGGTTTAATCCTCAACAAGCCCAGCCTACTTAAAGGCAAGGTTAGTCATTCTCGAGATTATTGGCTAACTAGCTCAAATCAAAACAAACTCCCTCAGAAGTTACACCCTACACATTGAAACGCATTGCAAAGCCAAGCAGCATTGTTGTTGTGAGCGGTGTGCGCCACTTTGTTTATATTCTGATTTATGGAGCCAGGGCTGTGTTGCACCAGATTATATTTTTAGCACAAACAGAGAACGGTAAAATAGCGGAATGGAAGGAGATATTTGGTGAATTTCACATAAAGTGTGTTAGCTTCAATTTAGCTTGCCATAGCTGACTATGCCGTTAAGCATCCTTGGGTAAGATGTCTGACCTTGTCCTGCTTCTTAATAGTTGTAAATGTACTACTGTAAGTTACTTTGGTCTGCTAATTGCAATGGTAACGGTCTCTTCCGTTGTTCTTAGGTGACCGGATTGCAAACACATCTACAAATAAAAGTCAAGAGCCCACTATTGGCATTACTACTAACACCAACAGTACTGCTTCAACATCACTCCCAGCCAGAGACACTGTGCCAGGTTTAACCAAACAACCTCCACTGACAACAGGGCCGCTATCTGCCACCCATACCCCCATAGCTGTCAGCCAACAGCCAAACACTACAGCACACAGAGGGACAAATAAAACACCTACTGCTACGCAGGACGATGGGATGATAATCGCCACGATTGCAGGCCAACCTACAAAACGACGAGATCCAGGACCGGCTACAACACAGGCCACATTTAAATCAATGACAGGTAAGAAAAGACAGTTCTGTGTTACTGTAGCTGTAAAAGCAACAGCTACATTGACTGAGTTTGACTTTCTTGTGATCATTTGGAATGGAATTATTTGTGCAGCTGGAACCTGGAAATAGCTCAGAGGTGGGAATAGGCAAAGATGGAGCCGGCGAGACTTCATATGGAAAATGTGGTGTTAGGTGTGTGCGTTAGACACAGGGAGGACAAGACATTTGCACAGGAGGAAAGTGATACAGACAAATGGTGGAAAGAGCAAAGATAAACTATAAAAGACGCAAATCCTTAAGACTATTAGGAAGGCAGAAGCCATAGTAGAGGAGGTAGGGGAGAAAGAAGAAAGTGCTAGAAAGGTATAGTGAACAGAGTACATAGGATAATGAGAACCAGATGTTCAGAGATGGAGGGAGGAAAACTAGGTCTAAAAGGAAAAATATGTCACTTGGGGGCACACAAGACAGTTTCTTAGTCACCATGACGATATCATCTCAATGACTTAAAGAGCCGGTCGGTCTGTTTTTTTTGTCTCTCAAATGTGCTGGAGTTCAGTTTTCCGCTTGCTTCAGGAAGCCTATTATGCCTATTATTACACCAATGACTTGAATACATCTTGTGTTGTCTCCTTTATGTCAAGTGTGTTACTACAATTGCAGCTTGTGAGCGTTAATGGAATTATTATGGGGAAGTTCACAGCCACACAAGACCATCTAAAGCAGAGCCTGTGTGTGCGTGTGTACGTACGTGTGTTGTGTGACGTGTTAAAGAAAGGCAAGGGTAGGTTTAAGTGTATCCAGCTGTGAAATGTGATCGGCACATCAGCACATCTGCACTCTGTCTGAAACTTGATGCTCTAAAACACTGGAGTTTAAGCAAAGGATGTGAAGCTATACATACAAATAAAGACTGTGTATGTTTGTTTTCCGTATGTCCTTGTATGTGAATACCAGATAGATTTGGGTGGAATTCAAGAAAATATACAGAATATCTATATAATATCATGTTTGAGCGTAAACTCTGAGATATTTACACTTATTCCCAATACATGTTGCCCCAGTAGCTTAGTCTAAAAATAAGACTTAATTAAATGACCTTTGAGAATAGGCTTATGTTTTAATACTGTAGATTGAGAGAGCCAGGATGATGGAAAGAGCCATCCATCATCGTTTCAGTTTAACGGGCTCTTCCTCACGATAAGTTAGGGCTCAGAGCTGCTCCGAGTGGCTGACGGACGGCCTGTACGATCTCTGTCAAGTGTTGCCACAGGCCACTGTGTTCCACCATCATGTTTGTCTCTGTATGTGTGTCCAGACAAAACACAACATGACTGCTAGGTCTGAGTATGTCACGGTTCCATACCTTTTGTTATCCTAATAGCAGGTTAGCTTGCATTGTCTGGTGATTATAATGTGATTGTGTGTTTCCTGGGTTTTGTTGGTAACTCTAACTGTATGCGTGGAAAACAGAGAGCGATAGAAAGGAAGAAGGTGAGGGTTGTTACTTTGCTGGTGACATTTTCCATGAGGCAGGCGTTTTGTAGTTCCAGCCTGTATGGTCCAGCATTATGTCACACTGCTGCATTAATAGAGCAGCTTACAGTTATATAATACAGATAATGTCCCTAATTACATAATGTAATCCAATTATATCACACAGTTATGACAACTTGGTTATTCTTGTGGGCTTTGCTTTAGTAGTTTGTATTCTATGTGAATATGATGTAGATGTTTAGTTTAATCAATTCTTAATCAATGTGGTGCCATGTATTATTGTAATAATAGTGATAATAATAATAATACAGTATGATACAATAGTACAAATTAATAGTGCTGTGTGATATGTAATGGCACATATGCACACACACTTCTTGCTCCTTGCGTGCCACTGCTTGTATACATTGTATGCACCTTATATACACATGTCAAAGAGGTGTCTGTAGATTAAGTCTGGTGTGTCAGGTTAGCTTGGGCTTCTTATGTAAGCGCTAATGCATCAGTGTACTCCTGCAACAGCGGTGAAGAGGTCACAGGAAAGGGATGGAGGCAATGCTAATATGAACAAGATACAACAAGATGTCTGTAAGGATTTACACACAATATGAGTTTGGCCTGGAGTAATTAGAGACATGGCTGGCTATGAAAGCTGCTACTGCCCTCTAGTGGCTGCAGAATAGCACATGTTACAGCACTTGCTCTTCTTGTATATAATTGATTCTAGAAATGTATCTAAAAGGTAGTGTTTTGTTTTCCATTCAGGAACCATTCCCACGCTAACCCACACAATGGGCAGAGATCGGGCAGGCCTTCCCCACCAGCCTGGCGGCGTGCTGAAGAACCGCTCCTTTCCTCTGGGTCATCCACAGCTCGCTTCCTCCACCCCTGACTCCAGACCCAGCCCCTCTCCCGACACCGTGCCCTCCCCCAACGGCACGCTGCTTCGCTGGAACAACCTGAGTCGAACACTGTCCTTCGCCTGGGAGCTCCACGTCTACGGCTCGGCCGGCCTCTTCCTGCTCCTGTTCGCCGGAGCCGCCCTGGGCCTGATGCTCTCCCCTGGTGCCAGCTGCCCTCTGCGGGGCACCCTGGCCCTGGCCAACGCCCTCCTATTTGTGGCTGGCGGCATCAGGGCAGCCTTCTTCCTCCTGGACCCCTACGGGACGCACGGGCTCCTCCCTCGCCCGGCGCTCGTCGCCCTCTACAACCTCCCCCTCCACCTGTTGGTGTGGGCAGAGGCCTCCCTGGCCCTGCTGACGCTGCGATTGGCAGGCGTGAGTGTGCTTCCCTCCACCCTGGAGCACCCTCCGCTGGCAGCCGTGCTGGCCGTGCTGCAGTGCACCCTGCTGCTGTCCGCCGACCTGCTCTCCCCGGCCCTGTCCCCCGCGGTGCCCGTCACTCTGCAGCTGTTGGCGGTGTGCTGGGGCCTGGCCGTCTGCCTGGGCTACCTCTGCCACATCTTCCCCCGCGTCCGCTGGGTCCCAGAGGACGCCTGGAGGAAAGCATGGCCCGGCGGCGGTCCGAGGACGGGCCCAGTGCTTGGGAGAGTGCTGGCTGTGTGCGCCCTGCTGGGGGCGCTGTGCAGCGTCCTGCATGTCCACGCCACCCTGTGGCTGTACGGGGTGCTGGGCGACCGCAGGCACTTCAGCTGGGCCTGGTGGCTGGTGCACTTCTGGGCCCGGCTGCTGGAGCTGGCCTGGGGGTTCTCCCTGCTGCTCCTCGCCTCCTGGGTCTTCTGGAGGCCGGCAGGGGGCCGGCGGAGAGAGGAGGGGGGAGCCGGGGACGGTAGAGCAAACGGAGACCCCCTGCAGTCCCCGGGCCATTCGGCGGGCTCCACCCCGAGGCACACGTGTTGGTCCAAGATCGTCCAGAGCCTGACGGGAAAGCCCTGCAGGAAGTCTGAGAGTAACGGAGTGGGGATGGGAGGAGGAGCGGGAGGAGGAGCAGGGGAGCTGCCCAACAACTGGGCGGGTCAGGAGCGCCCGGGCGCCGACATCAGCAAGAGCTTGATCAGGAACCAGAACCACGTGAAGGACAGCAACCGGGCGCGCAGCCAGAGAGGCTGTCCGGCGGAGCGAGGCGTGTGCGACGGCTCCACGGGCTCCCTGATGAGACTGCAGGCGCTGGGCCGGCCTCCCCAGCGGTCAGCGAGCGGAAGCCTGGATCTGGACCACGACGCGGGGCTGTCCTTGTACGAGTTTGACCTGCGCCCGCCCTCGCCAATCAACCTGAGCCGCAGCATCGACGCGGCCCTGAACAGAGAGCACATGCTGGGAGGGGGCAGTCTCTTCCACTCGGTGTCTCCGCCGTCCCTGTGTCCATCCCAAGGCTCGGGGATGAGCCACGGCCCCTGGCTCCGCAGGAATAGCGATCCCCAGATGCTGTCCGACAGCAGCGATGCCCAAACAGAGTCTTCCATGCCACTAGGGGGCAGTGTTCTCAGCAGTGTGCCCAGCAGGCAGGTGACGGCGCCCCCAACGCCGTCCCATCAGGGTAACAGATGGGCTGGGGATGGATTAGGGAGCGTGCCCTCGTCCATTTCCTGTCCCGTGTCACTGCATCCATCCAGGACCTCCACAGGGCATCTTGGAGAGGCGTGTGGAGACGATACACGGCCCTTCATTACGCCAGACTCAGAGAGGGTGCGGGGAAGGCCTGGGAAACACGTGGGGTCACGGAGTTACCTGGAAGTTAGCCGTCAGGAAGACTCTGCGAGTGTCAGCAGTGAGATTATCGACCTGTAAAGTCCTCCCTATAGCACTTAGTATAGTACCAAGGACCTCCCGGGGATTGGTTGATCACTCGGATAAGGGTAGGTGACCGGTTGTACAGACGTAGTTTGTAGAGCTTCCACAGACACTGCGCTACATGTTTCATTAATTAACAGTATAAAAGGGTGCATTAGAAAGGTGCATCTCTTTAGGCTAAGTTCCAACAGCATCCTTAAATTGGGAAACATAAGAACAGCTACAAACTAAGGACATGCACTATCTTGCTCCCTTTTTTCCATTTCTACACAAACATGGAAGGATGGCAACATGAAATGGTTAGTTGCACTATTTTAGTAATTGTGAGATCTGCACTAAATGTTTTTATTTTTTATGTTTCGTTGATAATCCAGTTGCACATCTTGAACCAGGTTTAGAATTAGGAAGTATTTGAATGATCGGCTGTTGGTCATTATCATATGTCAGTAATCATGTCTACATAGTACACAGTACAATACAACCATGATGTTTTCCCTTGTTTTAATTGTGTGTTAACTTTCTGTTTGTCACATTTCAATATCTACGTTTGTGGTGTAAAAAGCTGCCATATATAACAACCAGTGGCTTATAGATGTAAACCTATTTCCTGGGTGCAACTCTCTGCATAGCCTCATAGTGACTCAGCTAAGGATTACCCCAATGAGTCTAAGACATATCCGCTGTACGAACAAAGTACAAAAAGTAACAAAAGACAGATAAAATTGCATTTTGCCATGTGATTTTGCTTTAGGGTAAAGCTTTTGCAATTGCTAGAGATTATGTATCAGTAAAGCCTATTTTTAAAGCATGACCCATATTGATTAAAGGCAGGGTCAGTCATTCTTGCTAGTTCAAATCAAAAGTATCGCTCCGCACTGCGGCCTCACACATCGAACTGCATTGTGAAGCAAAGCGTAGTGCTACAGCTTTGTTGATGTGAGCGGTGTTCGCCACTTTGTTTATGTTCCTATTTACGGAGTCAGTAGAAGTTTCAGATCATTTTTGAACAAGCACAGAGAACGGTAACCTAGCAAGATGCGAGGAGATATTTGGTGAATTTGACAAAATGTGTATTAGCATACAATTAGCTTGCAATAGCTGACTTTACCTTTTAAGGTATTACAATTATTGTAATTGTATGTGTTGCATTAATATGTTTTATGTTATATAACTGAATGCCACAGCTTTGCAGGGCTGCATCATAGCAGCATGAACCTCAGAGCTGTAGAGGCATACTAGAGCACACTATAGGCTGAGCACTAGACTGAACTATTTTGCTACCTGAGATAAAATGATCTTGCTGCAAATATACAATGATGTAAATACTATTATTTTTTATGTTTATTAACCTAGGTGTTTTCAAAAAGTATTTACTGTGAAAGACAATCTTAAGTGTTATTCCTGATGTTTCTCAAACATGAATGCAGATACCTATTTTAAGAAATTAAATCATTTTGATTTGAGAAATATGGTTGATTCACTACAGATGGTCTGTCCAAGACTGTGGCTTTGTCCAGGGCTGTATTTGCTACATTTTAGTAATGTGGTTAAGAGCTGTAAAATGGGATGTTCAGATAGTTTGTTCTGCAATAGTTTTTTTGAAGAGGTTTACTGGACCACTCCATGTACATTTCACATATAACTATGTGTGAACTGACATCTTAATCCTACAAAATGGCAAGAATAAATTAGCACTCAATTTAGTTTTGTGTACTTTGCCTGAGAAAAACATGTAGTTATTACATAACATTTTGACTGAAGACAGAAGGAAGTAGCATTTTAACAAATCACAGGGGACAGAGGATAGGTTGTTAGGGTTACATAAAGGTTGACTTTACATGTTATAAAGGTTTCACCCTCATATTTACAATACATTGACCCCTGTTGTATTTATATACAAATCCCAATACATACTGTTGTAACTATTGAGCTTTAAAACCAGGGTGATGTCTCAGTGTCATTGAAAGTGTGAGAGTTTCTACTACTGTTTCTTCCACCAAAACAATGTGCCATTGTTAAAAATGTCAATTTCTGCCCCTCTATATTAAGAAGTTACGGCAGAGCAGTAATTTTACTCAATCTGCGCATTGAACATTTTATCTAATTTTATTTGTGCTGAAACTATGTTGGGTTTTAAATAAATATGAATGAATAACCAAGTCAGAATGTATTTATTCTGGTATTTACTTGACGGTATTCATGTCACTTGACTAGCCATGACAAGCATTGCAACATCTAATAATTCCAATACCTAAAGTTAGTTCAGGTGCTGTAGATGTAAATCCAAGTTTTCATTTGATTGCAGAATATTCATAATTTACGCTGATATAACATCATAAAATAACAAATTGTTATGTGAAAAAAGTATACTTGCACAACAATTGTTGGCTGGGAGACACTTCTACCAATAATACATATTCTTGTCAAATGTTTTGTTATGAGACACTCTCTCTTTGAGACACTTACAGTACATCCTAGAAATGCCTCCTTACACTTCAGTGCGGAAATATAGCTTTGCACTCTTCATCTTGTTCTTGTAGTCTTGATCAAAGTATTCACTCTGGGCTACAGTGAAATGGTTCTTCCAGTCACCAACCCGTCCTGAAGAGAGCCAGGGCAGATGTGCCAGGAATGTAAAGGAAACGGGGCTGGGATCACTGAGAGGTCACCAGATGACGGCACATCTATGTCTGCTGTGTTGAATTAGCTTCTATGTGCTTATAGTAGACTGTCGTACATTATACTGTACCTTTTCTCATGAAGGGAGAGACACTTGAATCCATAGTTTTCACCACTGAGTAGTTGGTCATCTTGTTTGCTTTCATCTTATCAAACTGCACGCCCGCTCTGATTTGATCTTTCTCCTCTGTGGATGGGCGCAAAGACAGGAATGTGCACAACTTGTCTATCTCTCGTCCGGTGTTCTGCAAACACACAGATACAGTAGGTCACCTGTCTGCCATCCCAACAAAACCTATCTTGAACACAAGACCACACTTCACTGACCTCAGCAAGATCCTCATAGAACAAGTATATCAGTTTAGAATGGCTCTGTTCCTTTTCCCACCAGCCAGTCACATGATTATACCAGGACCCAAACACCACTGTCAGATACCAACATGCTTATTACAGTACAGTAGCATAAAGTACACACTCTACAAGCTAAATACAGCTTTTCTACTCACTCTTCCCCTCCATGAATCTCTGTAGAAAGCTGTTCCAGTCTCCAGGCTCTGGTTGTATCATATTCATTTGGTCAAAATGGAAATAAGACACCGCACTGTCCTTGGCATTACGGGCCACATATACAATCTGCGCAAAAAGAGAAAGTATAGCCTTTGAATAAGAATACATATTGCATAGTTCTATGGTTTAACAAACCAATCACATACATTTGATGTAGCAAGTAGCTTCAAACTATTATTTTCACCTTAAATTGTGTTTTAGTAATATGCACACATGCACACTGTATATACAGAGTATGCATGATATGTTTAATAATATACCCTGCAGTTTTGCTCCCAAAAGGACTTTGGCACAAACTGGACTGGAAGATGAGTCTTGATTAGCCTAGGAGTTGTAGTCAGCTTATCAGCTAGATCCTTTCCTAAGAGTTTGACCAGTGAACAACTGAGATGTAGCAATGTGGCTACAACAATGCTTTTTTATTTAACACTAATAATATAAGGTCAATGAAAGTAGATGCAGAAGCATTTTGATTGCTAAGCTAATTCAATTAAAATGATCGAACCGGTGGCCTGGGAGGGAATGCTGATCTCCAGAAAGGGTACTCTCTCATTTATAGGGATGGATGTTTGACGCTCAGGACATGTTTGACCAAAATAGAGCAAGTCCAAGATGCAAGACACCCACGTGGTTCCTGATTGTGACACACATCATATTTCATCATGAACTGGGGTTTTCATTTGTTATCATTGCGCTGAAAATATAGTTAATCTTATGAGGATGGAAAATAGATAAAAAGTGTATTTTTTTATGCAAAAATGTATAAACAGAAATACTGACAAGTAAAATAACAAAAAATAAACATGTATGCATTTACTATTTAAAAATCTTGCAATCTCCTGTGAACCCCCAAAACACCATCTCCCAAGCCCAAATAGCCTAATGTAAGCCACTGATGCAACATATAGCATTGGGCTAAAAAGGACATTTTGTACCTTATACAAAACACACCTGATTTGGGGTACGAAGCTATGAGAATATCATCTGGTCTGGCTTGGAAACGCTGCACATTATCCCAGTTGTCAGTGAAGTATTTTGTCATGCAGACGTCTTGGAAGTCCAACAGACTGGCTCGGGGTGGCAGCTCCATCTGTAGGAAATTATTTCAAATTCAACATAGAAACATTTGCCATGTCAATTAGAATTAACTGTAAAATGCATTTCTAACCTATACTTTTTTGTGTGTGGTTTAAATGTATACTGTTAAGCAAAGGCATACTAATGTCAAAAGACCTGACAAAGCCTTAGCTATTGTGCAAAACAATTACAACATTTCCTAATCTGATGAAACAAAACGAAACATGGCATTAAGTTTGGAAAAGAGGAACCATACCAACTTACTTATAATGTCAAATGTCTAATATTTGATTTGAAGTCCAAAGTATTTTTGGCATCAATCATGTCCATACAAAACAGTTAACTTGTTATATGATATAGTTACAGTATATGTATTATATAGCTGTTGTGTCAGAGAAACAGTGCAAATGTGTCACAAATCTGATTTGCTGTGTAGTTATTGTAATTTACTATATATTACGTTGGATTAGTGCATTTAACTGTACTCATTAGTGCATTTAACTGTACTCATTGAATCACTAAACCATCTACAAAACTAACAGGCTATGAATACAGTATGAATACAGTATGTATTACTTATATATAATATAATATAATTAAAAGTATGGAAACAATCAAATCAATATATCATGGGATTTTGGGCATCAGTATCATATGCAGCTACATACAAATATAACCAAATGTCATCACTGTTGAAAATTCACTCCATCATCACAAATAATATAGTAGCGGCACATTGACAAGTAAAGGACCAAAAATAGAACCCTACCAGAAAAACTTTTATGGTTATCTGAGACATCCTTCTCTTTCGCTGTACTTTCATTAACTTCCATTATGTGTACATCTATTAGCTCCAAGGCCCTCAGAGCATATATTCTTTTTCTTAACTTACTGGTGGAGGATTGTAGTTGAAGTGACATACACAGTGATGTAGAGTTATTTGTTTTGTCCATCCCCCGATGTGTAGGTGTAAGGGTACAGTGTGAGAACATTTAATAATATTGTGAAGGTTCCCGCACTATAGAGGGGATAAAGAGGGGAAAATAGGGCAGATAACTTCTCGGTGCTTGGATTGTAGCAATGTAACATAATTGTATGTTGAGTGTGTATTTATGTTTGTCTGTGTGTCTCAAGCATAGAAAATAGTGTCTCAGGAACAGTGTCTCAGTATTCTGATCAAATTGACCTGAACATTGTATGAAG
The DNA here is from genome assembly GCA_027564635.1 of Typhlichthys eigenmanni. Classification (NCBI taxonomy): domain Eukaryota; kingdom Metazoa; phylum Chordata; class Actinopteri; order Percopsiformes; family Amblyopsidae; genus Typhlichthys; species Typhlichthys eigenmanni. Next base: position 2,908,431 of record JAODUK010000022.1, read on the forward strand.
GACATAAATGTGGGGGCATCGTAGCATTACACTTACACATCTAGAATACCTATTATGCGACTATGGAAAAATATGCAAATCACCATAAACTCTCACTGAATGACCAAAACAGGGAAAGAACAGTATTGTTGGATTACATTTTATTTAAATATCTATTTAGGCAGCAATCAAATAAATATAAAATACATGACACATAAACACGGGCAACACGGAAACACTTTGAATTATAGTCATTTTCTGGAGGTTTATTAAATTGCTGGGGTTAAATTGACCCCAAGGATAAAATATGTAAATTTGAGGATAAAAGGAGCTCAAAACAGAAGAATAAAGATTATGCTTCTTGAATAGTCTTTATTAGAACTGTTATGCGTGCATGTGCGCAAACATTCCTTTTTCTATCAATCAAACAATTTATCCATGTACAAGTGGATAATTCATCTATTAGTCCCCCTTCACTATTGTGACAAAAATAGAGTTTTTAATTGTCAACATTGTTTAGAGTAGATTATGCACAATTCTCACAATTGATAAATAGCTTTTCATATTTTATCCTTAGAAGAAATAAAAATAAAGTTGTAGGCCTATTGTACTTTTATTAATCCATTGATTCTATACCTTTATAAATCATCAAAAAAGACGCCTTCTTCACTGTGATGAACCAGGAAAAAAAAAACTATAAAAACATGCTTCTAACAAACTAACAAACAAACTCTAACAAACACTATAGTGTTGATTTGTATTTTCAAGGTAAGGTGTTTAAAATATATTTCAGTTCTCAGAATGAATATGTGACCATGTGAACCAAGGATATTTTCCAATCCCCAGCATCAGCATTTGAAATCAGATATGAAAACGATATAGTCAAAAAGGCAAAACAAACATTAATTTACTGCTTTAAGGACAGCATTGTGTCATAGCCTCGTGAGACCATCCTGAACTCATGAGCTCCAATCTCATTACTATTAGTCTGGAACCCCTCAATGCAAAATAGTTTGTAGTGTAGAAAACAATCAGGTCAATCGGTGCCTAGCTAATGTTTTACCCAGGATGATGACATTGGCGTATGTTGTACGTTTCGGTTTCCACCAGCGCTGATTCTAAAAATTGTGATTGGGTGAGGTAAGGTTCAAACATATGTAAGGAAGATTGAAATGTATAACTGTTATAACTGTTTTGATTGGAAGGATTACAGACTGATCCTGACTTTACTAAACCGTGCTAAAGTTCTGTGCGAAACAGTAAAGTGTGGTTGCTCATCTTGTTCTTGTAATCTTGATCAAACTCCTCATTCTGGGCTACAGTGAAATGGCTCTTCCAGTCACCAACCTTTCCTGTAAAGCACACAATATCACATTTTAAAAGGTATTCCAATCCTGAGTGCATCCTGTATGGGAGTGTGATTAAAGGGACAATCTCACCTTCTGTCCCACTGTGTGTATCAAGCACGAAAACACAAAAGATGCCCAGATTTGCTACTGCAAACTACATTTGCACTGTGGGTAAAGGAGACTAATACACATGATCTGGGGTTTCTAACTACAGTTGTATAAAAAATACTGTACCTTTTCTCATGAAAGGAGAGATCTTGAAATCCATAACTTTGACTGTTGAATAGTTGGCCATTTTGTTCTTCTTCATATTATCAAACTGTACACCACCTCTGATTCTTTCCTTCTCCTCAGCTGAAGGGGTCAAATGAAGAAAGGAGCACAGCTTGTCGATTTCCCGTCCAGTGTCCTGTGAATGACAGTAGAACACCATCTCCCATAAGCCTGAACATCACAATAAACACAAACCATGACGCGCACACACACACAACTCACCTCAGCCAGATCTTCAAAGTGCACATAGTGAAGGTTAGAGTAAGTCTGTTTCTTCTCCCACCAGCCAGTCACATGGTCATACCAGGATCCAAACACCACTGTAATTACAGAATATATATTGTTTTTGACTCATAACCCAAAAAGCAGTGGTTCATCGCTTCCCATCTTTGGGGAATCTAGACATCCCCTGAAGAGTTGGAAGCTAGGAAGTGTTTTTTGAATGCAGAATAAGATAGTTTTTTTCTCTCTTCACAGAGAAAATGTACTTAATAAGCAACTACAATTAATATACTATGATGCATCTATTACTTCATATTCTATGAGTATGAAGCAATAAAGTATTATTTGACTTACTCTGTCCCTCCATGAATCTCTGTAGGAAGCTGTTCCAGTCTCCAGGCTCAGGCTGGACCACATTCATTCGATCAAAATGGAAATAGGACACTGCATTGTCCTTGGCATTACGGGCCACATAGATTATCTGTATACAAAGGGGGATGGGGGGAAGGGGAGTCATAATTACCTTATGAAAAATAATTAGGATGGAGCAATAGTGTCATTCCGTTCATTAATTATTTTACTGGAAATAAATGGTGTTATTTTGTGACTAGTAGATAAAACTAGTATATAGATAACATAATATGGAGACCACTTTACCCTGCAGTTTTGTTCCCAAAAAGACTTTGGCACAAACTGGACTGGAAGGTGAGTTTTTATAAGGCGAGGAGACGTAGGTAGTTTATCTGCCAAATCGACGCCTACAAACCAAAGTGAAATGTTTAATGATGTTGCAGTTCATTCCTCTTTAGGTTTTCTGCTGTTCAGACTTGCACAGACCAAAATGGATACAATCTGGATATGTTAAAAAAATATATTATAATAATCATATAAATAATAAATCAGATTTGGGCTGGCATTGTGAACATGTGAACATTATATTCATGCCAGCCTACAACACGAGAGGCAGTTTTACTGTGTGTGTTCATACATTTCCTGCATTTGCACGTGCATATTTACTGTGACTTTCTGTCCATCTTGATTCCATACATAGCACTTATTTTTGTTGGTACTGACAACCACCTTGAATGATGAAAATACCAACTGGATCATGCAACAGCATCTCAAACTATCTTCAGGTTCAGCAGATGGTTGTTCTGAGGGTCAGGCTGAAGGAGCACCAGCATCCTCTACACATATTACCCCTGGGTCCAGTGGACCCAAATGCCACGTGTGTAATATAATTGTGTACGGAGGCGGAGTGAGTATGCGGGGAAGGGGGGATACAATGTGAGGTCATTGAACATTTCTTATTTTATATTTTCTTCACAGAAAATGAGCCACGGCCAAGAGGAAGTCTGAGGTTGAAATAATTACAAATCTTACAATTTATCTTTTGGTATGCATTGATAATGGGTCACACCCAAACACCATACAAGGGCTCAAACAGACAAAAATATCATTTTCAGTGTGAAGAAGAAAGGTGTGACTGTGAATCTAAAAAACATTCTATCTAGATCTGTAGATAATGAAAGCACATCCAAAACAAGACAAGTGAAACAATATTACATTTTGAAGGTCTTTGGAGAATGTAAACGACAATCAATCACAATGCAGCTTACAGTGCAAAGGATGAATTGAACATGTCCTCACCAGTTGAAAAAAAAGGCACTGTTATCTCAAGGAAAGGTACTCGATCATGGATAGGGATGGATGTCTGACGCTCGGGAGATTCCTGGCCAAAATACAGAAGGTCCAGTATATAAGAGACCCATGTAGTTCCTATCAAAAACAAAGGAGTGTATTTAAGAAGAAAAAGAACGGACACACCAAACCCCTCCCTGTTCTGGCACAAAAAAGGCAGAACAAATAATCATACTGCTGCACTGACCTGCTTTGGGGTATGTTGCAATGAGGATATCATCGGGCCTGGCCTGGAAACTTTGTACATTCTCCCAGTTGTCTGTAAAGTAGTGGCTCATGCAGACTCCATTGAAATCAAAGGTTTTTGGCCGAGGCGGGAGCTCCATTTCAGAGGCAAAATTATGAGGCAGAGGGATCTGTGAATGGTGTATAGAAACTGAGGAAGAATTGTGAATATGTTTGTCTTTGTCAAGAATACTGACAACGAATCTTGAAATATCTTTGAAAGTTTTAATATATGTTGATAGATTTTGATAGCTCTTTTAATACTCTATGTGTCAGGGTCAAAATCCCAGCCTACAAGGTGGGTCTCCAGTCTCAGCCTGGAGGTTGTAAGGCTCCCGGTCCCTAAAGATGCAGTTTAGGGAAACTAATGACCATCACTGACACTATAGAAAACAACCGGGTCTGTCCAAGACATTTGCGAGCTCTGACAATACAAAGAAAAGCATATCCTTATAATGCTTATCCGTACCACCAAGTGTAATGACGTATTTATTAACATATGATTCCTAACTCATTACTCAGTGTATGAGTCAGAGAACACATACAAAGTCACCATTTTATGTTCACATCTGCTGAGGTGCCAATCAGAATAATTCTTCTTGGTAGCCCCTCCCAGATCTAAAATCCTTAGTATGCAACAATGTATTACACAAAGACATTTAAAGCAGTTTAAATAAGTAAGATATCTCATAAAGTAATAGACTTTAGAGAATCATAAAATAAATAATAAGTAACAAAAGTAACAAGTAAAAGTACAAGGAATAGCCTAAATGTTAATTCCAAATGTATGTAACACTATGTTAAACAGTTATCAATACAATTTCAACTGAAATATGGAGCACTTACAATATAAAAAAAAAACAGTAACCTAAATGTACTTTGTGCTAGTTGAATAATAATACCAGTAATGGTTGGTTTTGTCTTTTCTACCTTTGCTAACGTCTTCTTCCAAGATCTCAGCACAGCCACATTATTTCACTTCCTCTCCTCATGTTAATAAGCAGTAAGGGATCTGCTGTATGGCTGTGGTCACAGTCCTGTAGTTTTGTAGCCTCATCGTATTATGCTGTACAAAGATCAATGTGTGTGTGTGTGTGTGCATGTTTGTTGGCTAGCCTTCAACACCATGTGTCTTTCGAAATATGATTATACTAGCAGCTGATATGTATAGCCTATATACGTTTTATGTTCCTACATGTTAATAATCATACATTCACAGATCTACGTTTGCATAAGTTATGTCTACACCTTTACAAACCTCAATATGCTTCAGCAGATTCTGAATACACGTGCAGATTCCTGTACGCATTCACAAATCCATTTAGAATTATTTACAAGACTGATTACAGATACACAGATTGAGATGAAGTTACACAACTCTCCCATGTAACACTCCTATCACATTTGGAAATAGTTCTGTTAAAATTATACACCCGCAAAGACTGCTCACAATTGACAGCGAGCCTATCTATGACTATCCCTCTTAATTAGGCAAAGACTGAGCCAGAAATATATTACTTGTTCAGAGTATGTGATTAACCAGAAAGATATATATTTAATCTCTATTGATTTCCACTGTTAATAGAAAAACATGCTTCTGAGATTATATATGAACCACAATGCATCTGATATGTATTTTCAAGGTAAAGTGTTTCAGATATATTTAGATTTTCAGAATGGAAATGTGCATACATTCATCCATCCATCCATCCATCTTCTCCCGCTTATCCGGAGTCGGGTCACGGGGGCAGCAGCTTCAGTAAGGGACCCCAAACTTCCCTTTCCCGAGCAACATCAGCAAGCTCTGACTGGGGGATCC
>JAODUK010000022.1:2914098-2936384 GCA_027564635.1 Typhlichthys eigenmanni
TCAGGTGTGTTGGAGCAGGGAGACATCTAAAACATGCAGGGCTGCGGCCCTCCAGGACCAGGGTTTGCCACCCCTGCACTAGTGTGTAATTTAGTCATTGTACTTTCTAGCTAACATGCCCGCTCAAGTCTGTGGACAGCCTGATACTGAGCTTTAACTCTGCAAAAATACTGTATATAGGGACAATATTCAGTATTAAGATAATATTTATAATATTATATTACTATTTTTAGGTGCCGTTAGGTTACATATTGGCATTCTGTGTGTTTTGTAATACACACATACTGTATACAGTATAAACATATATACACATTACCACATTATTTCTAGGTCTATATTAATTATTAAATATTTCAACTGTATGATGTAAAGGAGTGACAGACACACCTGGAAAAACCACAACTGTACAGTACATTAACTACAAGATGTGAGTATCTGTAGCCCTCTAGACTAACAGAGACAGGCCTCTGCAACTTTGTTTTTGTTTTTGTCTGTGCATAGTTTTTGGGCAAAGGCTTGTGACCTTTAAATAAACCACACATTCCTCCTGAATGTCCCAAGATTTACAAGGGCAATAATAGCAAGGGCTTACGATGGGAGATGTTATTGGACATATTTCTCCCAAACAAGCCCATGAGGCTTGTGTTCATAATCTAAGCTAAAAACAACTAGTAATAGCCACTAATCACATCAGTCTGTTTCCACACATCTACTGCGGACAATCATTCACATAGGAGCTGCGGTGCTTTATGGAAGCTGTGTCCTGTCAATAGAACAGGCCTGAGTGAGGTTTTGTCTTCTGAACTTTGCACGCATTAGCCTACAGCCCATAGCTTGTTGCCCGTCCAACCTCGACATTTCTGCTTATTCCTGTTGTCACTACACACAAACATGAGCTCCCATACTTGTAATTATTTGTATGTTGTTATTATTATTATCATCTTTTTTTCTTGCTATAACTTTGAGTTTATTTGCATGTTCATTATGGTACCTGCTTTAAGTATGCATTTTTTGATTTGGCAGAAAATCATATTGATGTACACACACACACACACACACACACACACACACAGACTCTTCTGTGTAGTCTTGGTCTATTTTTTCATGTAATTGTATGTGCCAATGTAAATAGCCATATACTGTGTAGATCCCTCATCCTTGGTTGATGCATTACTGCCATTGGTTGTGCTCTTCCTGCTGCCTCTGTGATTGGCCAGTCGGATCAGCAGATGAGTAAGCATGTCCTGCTATGTGCCACAGGGCGACTCTTCAGTCCCCTCTGCCTGGTGCCATTTGGCCAATCAGCTTTAGGGTACATTCCAGCTAATGTCCGAGTATTTGTTTGTCTAAACTAGCTCTCACGTGCGCTTCGTTGTGTGTGTTTAGGTGTGAGCGTCTGGAAGAGCAACTCAATGACCTGACAGAGCTTCACCAAAATGAGATTCTCAACCTGAAACAGGAGCTGGCAAGCATGGAAGAGAAGATCGCCTACCAGTCCTATGAGAGAGCCAGGGACATTCAGGTTTGTCCAGCATTAGAAGAAATTCAAATTCGCGTTTTGTGTTTTGTAATGCAAAAGCTATAAATATAGATTTGATTTTGTTTACTTTACATTTTTTTGTCAATATATTTTACATATATTTTGCGTTAATTAATTTAATACAGTTTAGAAACATTACCTTGTTGTCCACTGCTCATCCGCTGTGTGAGCTTAGGTGACATCATTCATGTTTCATTTCACCTCGGTGCATTTTCCTTCTCTGGCAGCAGAGGGTGCTACATGCCTTTATATTTATTGAGCCTTAGTCTCAGCCTCTTCCGTCCATTAGCTCTATGAACATCTGAGACATTTACCCCTGTAAGAGCTACACAGACTTTTGGGAAGTATACTGTCGATTTTCATTGGATGTCAGCATTGTCACTCACATTTTAAGTCGGTATCCGTAATATCCGGTGTGACGCTAGTTCACTGCTTTATTTTTTATTTAAAATTAAACATTTATTTTAAGCACTAACCATAGCCTACTAATTTTACAGAAGTCCTGTAAACTGCCAGAATCGTGTAGTTTAGTTTTTCAGTGAATTCCTCATTGTACGTTTTTATGTTCGATTTGGTCATTGAGTTTCGTAGTTGGTCGTCGTGCATGTCAATCAAACTACCTCCCTTGTCAAGTAGGCGGGCACTATTAAGTTACGTAGTTGGTCGTCATGCATGTCAATCAAACTACCTCCCTTGTCAAGTATGCGGGCACTACTGACGCAGTTAGCCAGCGCTGTTGTCCGAAGACTTAACGCATGTAAAGATTGGCTCCTCGAGACCAGCTGAGCCTTGCCGAGACCTCCCGGGTCAGCACGTGCACGCTGAAGGCTTGTGTGTGTTGTGTGCTCCCCCCTGCAGGAGGCCCTGGAGGCGTGCCAGACGCGCATCTCCAAGATGGAGCTGCAGCAGCAGCAGCAGCAGGTGGTGCAGCTGGAGGGCTTGGAGAACGCCACAGCCAGTACCCTGCTGGGCAAGCTGATCAACGTGCTGCTGGCGCTCATGGCCGTCCTGCTGGTGTTCGTGTCCACCGTGGCCAACTGCGTGGTGCCCCTGATGAAGACCAGGTCGCGCTCGCTGTCCACCCTGCTGCTCCTCCTGTCCCTCGCCTTCCTGTGGAGGAACCGGGACGCGTTGTGGGGCTACGCCCGCCGGGCGCTGCAGCCCCCAAGGTGACGCCGACACGGAGGTGTGACTTTGGTTGCCGCCGTGTTTCGTGGCCGCATGAAGACGGTAGCGTTCGATGGAACGGCTGCGTAGCCGGGCAAAGGAAGGATGGACACAGAGGACAATCTAGGAAAGAAGAGACTGTTTACATTTTTGAGATGAACTGTAGTGTTTTTATCCCTCACAGAATGCAGGGTTTTTATCTCTAGTTTTAATCATGTATATTGTTATTTCTAATAATATTGTATTTACAGCATTATTTTATTCAGTACCATGTAGCATTATGCTCCTCCCACTTTGCACTAGGAGGAGCCGGTCAGGAAACTGTTAGGTGGATTCACCTCAGACGCCAAGAACATTTGTTTTTGAGAAATGCATACATGTGATGGTGAGGCATGAGGCTGCCTTCAGGGAGAGAACTCTAACCTAACTGTGATTGGTGGTTTTTAACTATGATTGAAAGCTTTCCTGGGAGTTGTAAATGTCCTGCTTTAGTGAACATTTGATGAGAAGGAACCTTCCCTCTGACTGTTTACAAAGGACTAATGATTTGTTGCAATGGCGCTCCCCTATTGTTTTTTACTAGCAATTATCACATCCGTTTACTTTGAAAAGCGGAAATTATTTATTAATATACAGTTATGGCAGGAGAGGTAACACTGAATCAGAGTAATTGAAAGGGATAGGAGCTGAGGTGGAACACTTTTCGTAACAATCACCAACAACACAAAATAACTACTCACCTGTCTTTACACCAAGTACAGTATCTGCCACAGTGTGCCCGACAACACACACATAATCCCAGCATGGCTTCATTATAAGTAGGTAAAACAAACTTGTGGTGTTGTAAAGCCATTACATGTTCACACAGGAGGTCAAGTTGCCAGGATACTTGCTTATTACCCACCCTAGTCAATGAAATCCACTTAGAAAAGACAGAAGTCCACAGGTGCTAAGAATAGTTCAATACCCATCGGAACAGGCATAGCGCTGCTTCACATGTGCAGTGAAAGTCATCTCCACTGCCATGCCAGTCAAATATACACTGCCTGGTATGTTACATTGTGCGCTCCATTTAACACCAGGTCCCTGTGGTATCTCTACTCTTTCACTGCTCTTTTCCATTCCCCAGTACACTACTGTGTGCTCACCCAGTGCCAAACCTTAATCTACCCAGTTAGGCCAGAGCACCCGCAGCCGTCGAAGAGCATGGAGGTCATTTAGCTATCTTAGCTTCTATTGACATTGATGTCTTTTGTGGGAAAGTATCTGCAGCGTGTAAATCAGATGTGTATTTCTTTGCCTAAGTGTGTTATTCCGTGATTCATGTCTAGTCTTCACTCAGTCAAGGAGTAGATGACCTAATATGTCTTCAAGTCCATTGAGCAGCAGCCGATTTCATGATAACATAAAAGATTGTCCAAACTGTACAGCTGCACTTTAGCACACCGATAGATAAAGTTCTGTAGGTATGGGCAAGGGTGGAAAAAACTGATAGACACTTAAGAGATGGATGCTAACAAAACAGTTGTAATTTACATGTGTTTTGGCTCAGGTCAAGGTCAAGTTTGCCTAAATGATTGACAGTTAAACCCTGACACCCAAGATGATTAAGTGATTTTAACTGCAGTCCATGAAGTGGGTAAATGTGGATGTGGATGTGTGTGACTCAACTAGAGGACATACAATTGAAACAATTGTAGATGTATTGCTCTTTTTTAAACTTGGGGGTGGATGGGGGGAATGATGCTGATCTGATCCTTTTGACCCCAGTTTGACCTTTCAGGGACTCTTGTTATGCACAGGTATGGTTGTGTATTAAACCACTCCAGTGCCTTCTGGTGTCCTTTTCCAAGTGTGGAATAAATAAAGTGCATTCCTGACTAACTAGGCCACTGTTATTTATTTTAAGCAACGTGTGTTTTTTTATTTGCCTGAATATTTCCATGATGTAGCACAAGGGGGCGGTATTTTGATATTTATGCCATATGACATGCGTAGGCTATATATTCTATGGTATCCTATACGCGTCACGATTCTCGCCTCTTGTGGAAGACGTCGGTACTATGTTTCAGGTAGCCACCCGAATTAAGGTGAAGGCATCTTTATCAGTATGTGATCGGATCATTAAATGATGTTGATGATTATCTTCAAAAGTTATCTTTCTTTCGGTGAGAGACACTACCGTATACTGTACTGTACTGTGCCTAAACGAAATCACAGCACTCTAGCCTAGGCCTAAGATATCGCTTGATAGCCTCAAAGTGTCACGCACACACACACACACACACACACACACACACACTCCCACCGTCCCACGACGTAAACGGCCTACACAAACACTAGTCTAGGACGCACTGAGACAGTTGATTGGCCATTGACACCGCTGCTAAGACACATTTCCTTCTTCACTGGTACATTTGATCCGCATGGCTGCGCGCCAGGTAGCGAGGGTAGGCTACCAGACGGGACGAGCACAAACAGTAGAGCGGGACTTTCATCCCTAGAGGAGTGTAGGCTGCAGTAAATTGATCCAAAATAATTAGAATACTGTCTGTCTGTCGGCGTTGTTTTATTTATAGAAAGAGCCTCAGGCCTCTCGATGTATTAGTTGGATGGGTTTGTCATGTTTCCTAAAGTTTGGATTAAGACAGACGATGTGTTGTAATCCAGGCATCGTATGTTACTTTAGGCTAGTCTTTGTTGTATGACAGAAAAACTAACCTTATTTATTTATGCGGGGAACGCAATGTTGAACTTAAATAGGCTATTTCAATATTTATGACACGAAGTCCGCAAGCTCTTCTAAATGAACGTCAAACCCGGGAAAGTTTGCTGTTGTGCCCATATGGTTGCACTTTCACGGCAGGTTACCCATATGTGCCCATAACGGAACCATACAAATCTGCAGAACTAATCTAAGAACAGAGGGACCGTGGAGCCCAAGAGGTGGAGGTATATGACCTGTAATTAGGCTAACGCATGAGCAGAACGCGGCGGAAATGTATCAAGTGATTACCTGTTATAAAGAAATACATTGTTTCGTTTATTTTTAATGATGTCTTATCATGTGTATTTATAGATACACGTTATTCTGTATTTACAACTTAAACTAATTAAGATGATTTTAATTGAAACTATATTTACCTGTCATTTGTGTAAGCCATAGGGTCCGTATAACCTAACCTAGGGCTGCTGTAATTACACATCAACAGGAAACTAATGGATTCATAAAACTTGACGTTTCTGGTACTAAAGAATCACTAATAGATGATTAATGAGTGTAGCGGTCTACAGAGAACCAGACGGGGACAGAGGAGGCTGCCTGCAGCTCGCTGCGCCATAGAGAAAAGGAAGCACGATTCTCTTATCACGTCACTCTGTGTTGAGGCGTTGAGCAGGAAACAGCTTTTCCTCTCCGATTGTCGCAGTAGGAACAAACAGACATTTTTGTCTTTACTCAATGCACCCCTCGGCACAGAACACGCGGATGCCGGCCAGAAGGAAAAATGCCTCCTTCGATAGAAACAGCTGTTCTTATCCTCGCTGTCTTGGCTTTGGAAACGCGCTGGAGTGCCCACGGTCCGCGCCTCGCCAGCGCGCTACAGATCCAAGAGGAGTTCGCCTGTCAAACCCGCACCAATAACTTCGTGGTGGACGAAGTGACCAGGAAAGTTTACCTTGCCACTGTAAACGCCATCTACCAGCTGAACGGGACCTTGAGCATCGAGGTCGAAAATAAGACGGGGCCGGTGTTAGACAACCTGTTGTGCCATGCGCCACAGCTGCCACAGGCTTCGTGCGAGCATCGTAGGTCCTTCACAGACAACTACAACAAGCTGCTGAAGTTGGATCGGGAGCAAGGGGTCGTGGTGGTGTGTGGCTCCGTGTACCAGGGGTTTTGTGAACTCAGGAAGATGGACAACATCTCGGAGATAGCGGTGGAGTTTCCACCTCAGGGGGAGAAGACTGTGTTTCCCAGCATGCTCAACATCGCCGCCAATCACCCCGATGCGTCCACGGTTGGTCTTGTCTTTAGGAGTCACGGTGGCAACGCCCGGCTCCTGGTTGCAGCCACTTACACGGGCGCGGGCACCCAGTTTTTTCCCATGAACCATAGCAAGGAGGATTTGCGCTTCGAGAACACCCCAGAAATCGCCATCAGATCTCTGAACATCAAGGATCTGTCTAGACTTTTCACATACGACATCAACCCATCCGAGGATAACGTGTTTAAAATCAAACAGGAGGTTAAAACGAAAAACAAGCTTAACTTTGTCCACGCTTTCATACACAAGTCATTTTCCTATATTGCCATCAACAATGACGCACAGATGGGACACAAGGAAAGTCAGCCTAACAGCATCCTTGCTAGGATATGCCTAGACACGGAAACCCCTAGAAAATCCACCTCGGGCCCCGAGAGCAGAAAGCTGACCGAATCCTACATCCAGATGCCTCTACAATGCGGATATAACGGAAACATTTACATCCGCTTGCTGTCCGTGTACCCGGCGGATATCCACACCGGGAGTGGGAAAGGAACAGAGGCTTACCTGTTTGGAGTGTTTGCCAAGGCGGACAGAAAGTCAGCTCTGTGTGCGTTTAGGTTTGGGGACATAGAGGAGGAGATCCGGCAGGGCCGGAGGAACTGCTCAAACTCCCCCAGCAGCGACGTGCAGGTGCTGGACAGCGTCATACAGGGCTCTGGGGCAGCGTGTATTCAGAAGGGGAATCTGGTGGTAAGGAATTTGTTGCCTTTTTACTTTTTAACGATGTAAGTTGACTTTTCTTTTTTTATTATATTTTAGAAGATAGCCAGACATAGCCTACACTATTTATATTATATTAGTAATTTGCCTATGCAAACTTTTTATTTATATTCATATTATAATGTAGGCCTATGCATTTTGTCATTCGTTACAACCAGACTGCACGGGCCGCCTGTGATTAGCACAACACGTTTATAGGTTATGAGTTCAGTGAATAAATGCACTGAATGATTCAGGATGTAGTGATTCCTTAAAATGATGCCTGGGCAAATATCAGAGGATATGACATCACAAATTCAAAAGATATTGTTTTATATCACTTGTTTAAACATTGGACAACATGTGTTTTTTTTTATTGAAGATTTCTCAGCCACTATGGTTAGCCTAAACCTTCATATGTTACATAACTTAGCTCAGGTTTGGGAGCTCAGTAACATTAAAGTTAAAATGAAATGATAAACAAAAAACAGGTCAACACCAATTTGTCTACATTAAGCACAAACTTTGCTCATGGAAATAGACAGTCCTACCTCTTTCAGTTCCTAAAAATAAGTCTACTAAGTCCAGTTTTTGGGACTTCACTGTCTGTGCAGTTACAGAAATGCTGTAAGATGAGTAAAGTCTGACTGACACACTGAGTCACAACAAAGTGTCTGGTGGTTCAGTGTTTTCCTCGAGACGGTTACACCTTCATATGTTAAGACAGATCTTCTGATGTTGACTGAATACTTACCAGTTGACCTTCACACGCCTTGTTGTTTATCTGTTGTACAGCCTACCGACCTGCATGTCTAGCACAGAAAAAAGCTGGTCTTTCTTTAGTTTGGCCTTTAGTGGTGAAATCTGATATTTTTGTAGGCTAAGGCCAGCAATGACAAAGACAACAATATTTACGATAAGAGAGGAGGAAGGGAGCACAAGGGTTTGTGGGAAAAGACTCACAAAAAATGCACTTAATTCCTTTTTGCCTTTGTGATTTAAAATGCTAAACGAAAGCCCCATAGGCCCTCGTGTTCACCCAAGCATTTATGTGGAATGGCACAAACATTTTATCGCTCCTGTTGATAATTTTACCAAGGCGGAGAGCTTCTAGCTTTCCAAGGACCCTTTTAAGCCTCTTGGAATCACATTCAGATATGATCAGTGATGTACTGTAGGCCTGGGTGTCATATATTGACGCCCTGACACATTATATTTTGAATTTAAAATCGGTTTTATTAAAATCCACTAAGTAGGTTTGATAATGTCTGCATCTTTCTATTCTGGTGCTTCATTCTTCTTTGCTTGTGCTGTTTTTAATCAGCTGTCTCCTGAGGGCTGACAGGTGCTGATCGGTTTTGTTCTGTTTGTGTCCCAGTTGCAGCCAGAGCAGCTGGATTGCGGTGCAGCACACCTACAGCATCCCTTGGCCCTACGGAGGCCCTTGAGGGCCACACCGATCTTTGAGTACCCTGGCCTCAGCTCCGTGGCTGTTGACGATGTCCACAAATACACTGTGGTCTTTCTTGGCACCAGTAATGGACGGCTTCGCAAGGTGACGAAACACGCACGCACGCACACACACACACACACACACAAATACGCTGTGATTCATTGTTACTGACAAACACATCACTACTCATTATAAATGAGTAGAATACACATAATAACAACATAACGTAACATAACTGATGTCGCAAGTCACGACCGAGTTCCACAATGACTAGTAGTAGCTTCTCTCCCGTTCTACTCTTCGTTATGGGAAGTCAGGACTGGTTCCTCCGTTCTACATTGAAAGAATATACTTTTTGCATTCACTTTTTTCAGCTTGTCATTGGTGCACAGCATATGTAAATCTCTATTTAAATAAATTCTCACACGGCGTTGACGTATATGAAATATCCTCTAGCACACATGAATCACCATAAGGACATGTTAAAAATGAAAAAAAAGAAAAGAAAAAAGAGGATCTTCACCAGAGGGGGTTAAGCAGCTGAGGAGTAAATCCCAGAAGTCTTGAAGAAGCTGAATGTCTACTTCCATCTTGTATAGTGTGTTTACAGCCTCTCAACCCCCCTTCTCTTTTCATCCATGACCCATCTTGAGCCATTAAATGTCCACTAAGTAGTTCTAATCATGTTCGCTAATGTTTATCAGACCTGGCTGTTCTCAGAGATTTGCCCCAGAGCTATTTAACTGGATAGCGCGACGATGTGTGTCTTGTCAAGTGTTTTCAGACACCACGGTCTATACGCGGCCCCAGCTTTTGAACATCTGCATGGGGTTCAGCCTGTGAAAAATTCTGCCATCCAATTAGCAGCATACCTTAATTCTGTCTCGGCCGCATTCCTAGTCACCCCTCACTGAGCTAAGCAGCAGCAGTCCTGCAAACGCCACAAGCTACATCGCAGCTTGTCTGGGGCTACAGCTCTGTACACACATAGAGCTTGTCTGTGGCTATTGTTTTGCCTTTGACTGGTACCTTTTTTTCCAGTGACGTTAAAACTATTCTGCTCCCGGGTGTTTCATTTGAGGCCTCGTAAAAAAAAGTTCTCTCCTCCAGATGAGAGGTTTGTTTTAGCACCGGCGCAGAGTCTACTTGTTTTTTTTTGGATGGCTTATGCAGGATGCACAATGTCGGGTATGGTTTAAGTAAGACAGTGTGTGTCTGTATGTGCGTGCCTGTGTGTGTGTGTGTGTGTGTGTGTGTGTGTGTGTGTGTGTGCGCGCGCCCTATGAATGTCTATTCTCTGTGTGGTGTTTTGGCATGATTGTATGTTGGGGCTGTGTATACTGCTTTAGGGTGTCTGATGGTGTCTTCGTGCAGTGAGAGTGGTTTGTGTGTTCACACGTGTTTACCCAGAACACACACCCCATTATTATGTGCTGTATGTGTGTTTCTCCCTGTGTGTGTGTCAACCCTGTTGTTGCGTTTGTCCTCATAAGGGCTTATATAGAGCAAATAGCAATTTTGTCTCCTGGGGGCAGTGTATGATTGTGTTTGTTGACACTTAGTGTTTACATATTATGTGCAAGTCTGTATGTGTTAAGTTGTATGTGTGTGTATCTGCAACCTGTGCATGTGTGTGATTTGACCTCTGTGTCTGTGCAGTATGACCTGTGAGTATAGTCTGTGTGTGTGTGCATGCGTGTGCCTTCAGGGTAGATCTGCTACAGGGCGTAATGGTGCTGTTAGTGTGTGTAATGTGATTGTGACTGTGCGCTTGGCTCAGGCTGCACTCAGGAGAGCAGCGCTGCAGATTGAGTTAGGCCTCTTTTCACTGTGTTTGGTAGACCCCTCTGCCCAGTCTCTCTGATTACCTGCAGTTTTAATGAAGTCGCCTCCCCCCCACACACACACACATGCACACACGTCCAGTTTTATCTCACTTGTTCCGTCTGTGATTGTACTCTGTCTCCCTGCCTCGCTCTCTCTCTCTCTCTCTCTCTCTCTCTCTCTCTCTCTCTCTCTCGCTCTCTGTCTCTTTCTCTCTCTCTCTCATTCCCTCCACCCTGTACGGTACTTCTAGCTCTACTAAATAAAGGGCCCTTTGATTCGCCTAGGAAACAAGCAGACTTTATTTATCTCTGTGATTCTCTCTCGCCTGCCCCACCTTCAGCTGTGTCCTTCTGTCTCCCCCCGCCCCATACACACATGCGTGTGGAGACACAGCAGCTGAGTACTCTGAGGCTTGAATAGAGCCTGTTGTGTACGGTGGCAGTGAGGCAGATAGAGAGTCACGGTGACCTGGTGCCGCAGCAGGTGCTTTGTTGTGTGACCTGCAGTGCATCATCCCTGGGCCTCTGGGGCCCCCTGGGCGCCCCCCCCCCCCCCAACCCCCAGTTCATCGTCTCCAGGTGTGTGGGCCACTGTTTGCTCTGTGGCGTTAGCGCTGTCACTGTGTGTCTTTTCATTCATTTGTATTGCTTTACTCGGGGTGTGGAACGAATGTGTTTGTGTGTGTGTAGCTTCTTGTGTGTATTTACAGACATAACTAGCTTAATGATTGTCTGTTCTGTCTGAATATTAACCAGTTTATAGTGGGTGGTACTTGGGCGGCTCCATTATGGAAAATGTATTTTTGGTCAATATTGAAATCACGATTATTTGCTGTAATTTGATAACTCATTGACTTTGGAAAGATGTTGCATTTACTGCACCTAAACAGAGAAACCAATTAACAGTGAAAACAACTTCAACTGTGAAATATCCCTTAATACTTTCCATGTTGATATTTCATTTTCACCCTGTAATGGGCAAAAGTGAGCGTGCGCCTGCCATTCAGAACACAAGACAAAATAAGGGTTTATGTGTAAAATAATTGGTTTTCCTTGACTATATATAGTTTCTCTTATTGTTAGGAGCCAACATTGAAATCACAATTTAAATTTGATTAATTGCACAGCCCTAGGTGGTAGAGTACTGTAGGTGCTTACTGTAATGTGATGTGTTGTGTACAGGATGTGTTGTGTGTGTGTGTGTGCGTGCGTGTGTGTGTGTCCTCTTTGTATTCAAGATGCTGTTTCAGCCCGTCGATCTCAGTACGATCTAATGACGCTATTACTCAAATGAGTTTGTGTATGGTCAGTGTAAAAGCAGAGGAGAATTGATTCAGTCTGCCTTCACGTTGACACAGAAGTCCAGTGACTCACTGAGATAGGACAGACAGGAAGTCTCAGTTGCTGGTGTTTGTTTTTCTATAGAACCCATTGTGTGCGCGTGAGTGCGTGTTTTTGCACACATGGCAGTCACCCATGTCATTATGAAACGCCTTGATACTGTGAAGGACTTGGCAGAACAGGACTAATTGTGATTCGTTCACAAAAGTCCTGTTTCATTAATAATGGACATGGACTGTGAGTGTTCCATTGACGCATCTGTTGTTTCTATGTGATTCCTATCAGGCTGGGAATTTGTCCTCATTCGTAACTCACTATAAGCTTACAGTTACAATTGCAAGTACTTACATATTAATCAGGATCAAAATGAAAATCAGATTTTTTTGGATTGCATATTTGCACATTCAAGGGGTTTTACTGTAATTTGTAAAAGTAAAATGTAACCAATGTAATTTTATTTTGTCATTTTGTAACAAATGGTATGCTTATCTTGGAAATATACTTTAAGCATAACATTAAGTTATTAAAAATATAGATTTTATTACAAATATTTGTTTAAGTATATCAGATGTTTGATTCAATTTCACTGGATTGCAACTATACAGATATAAATGACTATGTAACACATGCTATATATATATATATATATGAATAATAACATACACTAATATATACATGTGTATCATTGTTTTGCAGTAATACATTAAATTATGATACTGTATGTTGCAGTGCAGTGAGAACCTTTCCTCAATCAGGGTGGTACTGCTAAAAGAAAGCACAATGTCTGTGTTTCCCAGCATAAAGCAAAGTCTTCAAAATAATATAGGTGTGTTGGGGGTCGTGTTCTGTCCTGTTTCATGTTTGATTTTCTTCTCCACAGCTAACCCTCTTTGGGAACATGACCGTAGCCAATAAATGGACACTCAAACTGCCAGCCAGCGAATCAGTTCACCACATCATGAGCTTTGACCCCAGTGACAGAAACTACCTTTATCTCATGACGTCTCACCATGTAAGAAACGATCAGAAATAATTTTAATTTCTGACTTATTACTTATTGATACATTCATATAATACGTACATGGGAAAGGCCCTTCTCCCAGACATGCTGTTGCAACAAAGTGTTGCACCATATTTACTAGCATATATATGCGGTTATCACACCAGGCATATATGTTCTGTTTTGAATCCATCATTCTTTGTGATGTTGATGCTTTTGACAGGATGTGGCATAAAACACCTAACACCTTAGTGAAGATACGCACATCTGTATTTCCGGTCCCATACACCTACACATCTGCCGATAAGCAAAAGTCTGTAATCACTTTGGCAGTGATTTCTTGCATGGATAATGTCCATTGAAAACATAAAGGCAGCGCATGCAGCTTGTGATAATGTGAAATGTACAGTGCATACTGTAACATGGGTACTTTACTCATAACATCAGTACTGTACTTTACTCACAGAATTGTACAAGTGCAAAGTAAAATTGAGTATTCGAAGATTAACTGCGCATGTGTGTGTGTGTGTGTGCGTGTGTGTGTGCGTGTGTGTAGCTTCTGAGGGCAAGAGTGGCAGAATGTGGCCAGTACAGGAGCTGCAATGACTGTCTGGGGACAGTAGACGCCTACTGTGGCTGGTGTACCCTGGAGAACAGGTAATTATGCGATTATAATCGCTTCCCTTTGAGCCATACACATACACTCTCTTGGTGTGTGTGATATCACCAGTAAAACTGATATCATATGATTATGAAGTATGAAGTCATAAACCGCTTAAGCATCACATGCCCATGCAACATAATATGCTCAGAACAAAGACGTGAAATTGTGCCTAATGTTTGAATGCAGTTTTCTAATTAAAATTAGGGCGAGTGAGATGATGTGTGTCTCTTTCATGCTCTCTCACTGTGTGTTCCATTACTTTAAGGCTTGGTTTGGTGCGTGTGTGTGCGTGTGCATGTGTGTGTGTGTGTGTGCGTATAGTGACGTTCACTGTTTGCGTCACTGTGGATCGTGTGTTTTGTGTTGAACTGAGCTCTGAATGTGCCTTTGTGTTGTGTTTCAATATGTATATGTATGTACATGTCTGTGAGTGCTACTGTGTGGATGCACACGTGTGTGTGTGTGTGTGTGTGTGTGTGAATGTGTTTATGTGCTGGGTGTGGATTTGATTTGTGAGCCTGGATGTGTGTGTGTGTGTGTGTGTGTGTTGCCTGGCGATAAAAGCAGATCAGAATAGATAGGGGTTTAGTGATGAGCTGTGCTGGCATGGCCAGCGGCCATTCAAAGCCAGGAGAGTGGAACTGATGAGAGCTCTGTGTGTTTGCACTGTAAGTGTGTGTGGTCGGACTGTCTCTCTCTCTCTCTCTCACTCTCTCTCTCTCTCTCTCTCCGTCATCTTCCTGTTCCTATCTGTCATCCCTTATGCCTGTCCCTTCTCGTTGGAGCGCGTCTCTCCATCTCCACGCTCACTCTCCCTGCGCTCATAACTTTGTCAAACTCGGCCGTACAACTTTGTCTTCTTCTCAGCTGCTTTCTCTCTGCCTGCTCTCCCACCTCAACACCCCCCCCACCCCCCCACCCCCCCGTTGTACCCTTGGCCTTCTCCTCCTCTCTCTCTCGTCCTACAAAGGAGCGTTGATTGTGATGATGAGGGCAGGAGGGAGAGCGCACACTGCTTCTTTGACAAGGAAATGTCAAAGTGGATAAGTGCACGTGTGTGTGTGTGTGTGTGTGTGTGTGTGCGTGTGTGTGTGTGTGTCTGTTTTGTGTGTACGCGTACATGTCTTTGTGCTTGACATTAGTATACTCTCAGAGTCCACAGTGCTGATGTCATCAGTGTGTGTGTTTTTGTGTGTTTGTGTGTTTTTGTGTGTTTGTGTGTGGGGCTACCATGTTTGGCCAGTCATGCTGGCTGCTAGACTTGCAGTATGGCGGGATCAGAGGGTGTCATGTGGGGGTGGATGGTCCTCTTTGTCACCTCGCTGTTTGCTCCCGCTAGAGGAAGGCACACACACACACACATACACACACACACACACACACACACACGCACACGCACGCACACACACACACACACACACACACACACACACACAATAATAATGAAAGAGCCTATTAAAGATTTTATAGTTTATCTGAGACTCCAACACTGTCTCTGTTTGTCTGTTTAATTTGATGCGCAACATTGACGTCTCTCTGCTTGTACAGTATGCATGTGCATTGAGTGTGAACGTGCGTGTGTGTGTGTGTGTGTGTGTGTGTGCGTGCGTGTTGGAGTGTTCGAGTTGGTGTTGGCCAAATGCAGGGCTAGGCTCGCTTCATCCTGATAAGGAACGGTCCTTGATCAAAAGGAAAGTCCTAATCTTAATCCGTGTGATATCACTAGAAAGCATTTTGATATCTTTATTTGTCTGGGTTGTTTGTTAAATAGCATCTATTTACACTAAAGATGTGGTTATCGTGCCTGAAGGTGGATGTGGTTCTAATGTTCTAGTTCCGGGACATGCTAGACATTGTCTAGTCCCTCTATCTCTCTTGTTTGTCCTGTGGTGCAGCAACAGTAATGCATTCTCAGGTCACATTTTTGCTACTGTACTTCTGCTGAGAACACTTTCAAACTCTGCACAGTGTAGCAAAAAGCAGCCGATATGGTGAAGTGGTGATGTCGTGATGTTTGTGTGGCTGTGTAGGTGTGTGTGGGTGTGTGTGTGTGCGTGTATGAGCATGTGTTTCTCATCTGATCCTTTGAATTGAATCAAGTTGTCCAATTGTTTATAAAATTGTCAAACAAGCGTTCTGTCTCAAAACAGAAGTGGAAAGAAGAATTCTGAAATCCTCACCTGTGCACAAATATTAAATATATACAATATTTTAAATAATTTTCATTCAGTAAAAAAGTCAGTATCCGAGTATATATAGAGAGTATAATCCTAAAAAATCTACAGATTTTACATATTCTGTGTGTGTATATATATATCAAATATATATATATAAAATTGATACACTTAACTAAATGTTGTTTCAATAGTGCTATAGGTATTTTATGATTTTCCATTACTAAAGTAAAAGCATGTGGTTTTCCAATTATTTTGCAACATATTAAATTGTGATTAATCACTGTTAATACCTAAACCTTCCTTCTCTGATTCCCTACTGGCCATTCAGATTATTAGATTTGCTGTCTGCAAATTGTCTGTGGCCTTTGAGTTTGCTGAGACACTCTTTTCTAAGTGTGTGAGCATGTAAGGGGGATTTTCTGTTGGGTGTGCAGAACCATTCAGTTCTATTTTTAGCTCAGCATGTGACCTCAGGCTCCCTCCTGGTTCTTCAGTGCCAATGGGACTGCAAATCTGGACATTAACTCTCCTGAATAACACGCATATGCGCACACACACACACACACACGCACACACACACACACATGCGCACACACACGAATACACTTTAATTTCAAAACAACTGTGAAACAGTGAGAGGGAAACAAATGTGCCAACTCATTATGTGGCATGGTAGAATGCTGCTAAATTGGGCTCTTTTGGATTTTCCCTAGTCTGAGGTCAGTATGTCCTTGCATTGTGTATTGCAGATGGACCACAGTCTGCCCTGTGTTGAGGGCCTGCCACTGTTTAGTGGTGAGATACCATTTGGAATATGACTGCCCTGCTTAATGAATTCCATCTCAAACTCTTTCTGTCCCAGACGTGCTTAATACTCGCTCAACGATTCACACATACTTGCATGCATGTCCACTGGAACACCACACACACACACACACACACACACACACACACGCACACACACACAGAAACACACTTGTACATACAGTATACAAAGATTAAGAGTCAGGCTGCTTAATTGAATTATCGGCAAGTGGCCCCTGATCTTTCTGCCTGAGGGATGGGTTGTCATGGGGACATGTGTAACCCAGAGTCAAACAGTTTGTTGTGTTGAGCCATACATAACTGACAGCCTGAACTTGCATGTAAGATTAACAGAGCACAGCAGTACATACATCTGTGGAAAATTGTGGCCAAAAAAATAGTATTTGACAGGTAGTGGAATAATGTTGGGGGTTGGGGACAAAGCATGTCCCCATTTCCTTCAATGTTGACCTGAGTGAATCATTAAAAAAACATTACTTTTTGATCTCTGTCTTGCCCCTCATTTATTGTTTCGTTAAGCCTGACCCTTCGCTCTAAATTTCTAGTGTGTAACCTTGAACGGCTGTTTGGCCTTGTGTTTAGCATTGTTCCCTGTGTCATTTGTTTATATTGAGTGTGTGAACACTGAATAGTTAAATAGATGAATGTAGTATTTAAGATGGGTGATTTCTATCTCTGTAACTAGCAGTGCTGCAGTTGTTTAGCAGATGCTTTTATTCAAAGTAATTCAGAGTGTGTGGTAAAGTGGTGAGTGGTACTGTGCATGGTGGGTATCTACGAGTGCAAAATAGACAAGATTGGATGTACAGTATCTTGGAGAGGTACTGTACGATGCTTATACAGTTTAAGTTCTAAGTAAAGGGGGATTCATTTACATTTGTATTTACAGCAATTAGCAAACTGATTTATCCGAAGTGATTTACAATGAGTACATTTGTCAATGGCTAAAAATGTCTGTACACCAGTAAGAAAACATTCTGTTAGAATAATGATCATCAGGGCTGTACATTACCAATATTCCACCCTCAAAGTCAATTGCAGACAGCCTACTGTATATAATAAAGTGCTTAATGTCTATAAGCAGGAGAATGTTGTTTTACAGTGAGATAGAAGATAAGGGATCATCATAGAAAACTTAATTTAGAATGAGTATTATGAGGTGGAGAGGTCACTGGAATGGCGGTGGATTCTGAAGAGGTGGTTTAAGCCTCTTGCAGAAAAATGGTAATCATTATGAACTAGGTTTGAAACAAACTAACAATGAGCGACACACAATCTGTGAATCTACAGTATGTACTGCTTTGGTTCAGACGCCATGAAATTAATCTTATTTCATTGCTTCCAGCTTTTTTGCGATAGCATTTATTGTCTGCACCCTAATAATACTTCCCATTCCCTTTGGTGCAGATGTACCATCCAGAAAGAATGTTCCATGGGGCCCTTGGCACGCTCGTGGATCGGTATAGGGGACGGACCTCAACAGTGCCCCTCCATGACCCTGACGCCTCGAGAGATCCGCCTCTCAGCAGACATCAAGGTGCCCCTTTCTTCTAACGTATTAATGTGCTGTCACAGTGGGCAAGTCTACCGTCCTCACATGTACTAGTGCACATTTATGTGTTAATTTGGCTCACACACAACTCTGTTATTTCAACAGCATTATATAATGAATTATGTCATTATGCAGTAGTAGAATTTATTGGACTTTAAATTACTGCTTGGAATTACAAGAGTGCAAATACATTATTGGGGTGCACAGTATCTGTTAAAACTGGAGTTATTCATTCATGAGTCCATAATTATTTTGTTAAGAAATTGCTATTTAATTCATCCCATGAGAAAAGATGCTTTGGTTTAGTTTGAAGAGGCTTTCTACAGACCGCTAGAGAAAAGATTCATATCTCACCACAGAAACCCACAGGAAGTTACACATTTGAATGCAGTTGACCAGACTAGGAACTGCCAGGATAAGCAGATTATGAACAGTGTATGTTGGCCTGTCGGAAACATGATATTGAAAATAAATAAATGAGAATCAAAAACATGAGAATTAACTATTTAAGGCAGGATTAGTCATGATCAGTGTTGGACAAGTTACTCAGGAATTGTAATAAGTTACTAGTTATTTTTTACTCCTTCAAAAAGTAATACAATTACTTTACTTATTACTGGGTATTAAAAGTAATTAGTTACATTACTAGTTACTGTATATTACTATTATATTTTCACAATCACTACCCTGTCTCGCCCTTTCCGAACAATAATTAACCTTATTAGTAGTCAACAATCAGCCAAAGTGAAAATAGTGTAACCTGTCCAACCAGATAATTGGATAGGTTGGTTAAATTAGCCCACCATACGTTTGTTAGGACCAGATATCTTATGCTTATATTAGTAATTGTAATATTATTACTGTTTTGGAGTAATTAGTTACATTATTAGTTACTGAAAAAAGTAATAACATTACAGTAACTAGTTACTGCCCAACACTGTATTCGATAAAGCTCGCTAACTTTGATCTTGAATCCAAACAATATCACTCCGTGGACCTCCGCGGCGTCGCTCCACACATCGAAAAGCATTGTGTACTACGGCTTTGTTGATGTGAGCGCTGTTCGCCACTTTCTTTATGTTACTATTTACAGTGCCATTGCTGTGTATTAGATAATTTTTTCATGCAGAGAATCAGAGAATGGTAAACTAGCAAAATGCAAAGAGCTACAGTATTTGCGCGGAACTATTTGGTGAATCTTACTAAACGCGTAATAGCTTACAATTAGCTTGCAATAGCTGACTTTACCTTTAACAGTTGCAGCAATAGGTGATAGCATCTCTGATAGATTCCACAGCTGCCTGGTTCTTGGGCATCATTTAGCTCCACAGGAAGTTCCTCTCAAGGCCATCTCCCCAAACAGGAAGCAGCAGGCAGGACGCAGGCAGGAAACAGGAAATCGGAGTTATGGACAGGATGCGATCATTTGCAAAGACAATAGAACTGATATTTTGGAGACATTTCAGCACGTCACTCACCTCGCCAACCGTCGCTTAGTTGCATCTTCACTTGCCTCAAAGCAGGTGAAGTCTGAGCTCATCTGCTAAAATACATTTCTGTACAGCAGGGTGTTATGTCTCTCAAACTCAATTAATCACATAGCCAAATGTGTTGTTTGCCATCTGTTTCTTTATTACACATGTTTCTCCTCTTCACTTTACGTTGCATTTACACCATTAAAAAGTCGTTTTTTTATATATATCTCTTGTAGAATGTGGGCATTCTGATTAATGGCAGTGTACCCGATCTGATTGGATCCCGGGTGGAGTGTGATTATGGACTGGGCGTTTCCACGGTAGCTACCGTGCACCTGGAGTACGGCCCCGCTCAGATTCAGACCTGTCCACTGCTGCCTAGGGAACGGTACCCATCCATCCCCGCTGACAGAGGTGAGATTGCAAACTGTATATCAATTTGGCTTTCGGACAAAATGGCTGAGCCAGTTTGGCAGCTACCTTCTTATCTCTCCACGCATACTAAAAATATCAACACCTACACTGTGTTGAAGTGTGTGTGAGCAGGTTTAAACAAGGTAATTCCCACTTTTAGATGTTCTGGGCCGACCAGTTTGTGTTATGACAGTGACTTCACTTTGTTTTCTGAAATTGGCAGCATTAGAAAACCAAGGCCTGTTTGTTTTTTTTGCAGACCATCTCACGGTTCCCTTGGCAATAAAGGTGAACGGCACAACTGTGGTGTCTGGGAGCTTCGTCATCTATGACTGTGAGAGGACGGGGGAAATACATCGCAAAATGTCGTGAGTCACATTCATTGTGGTCGGTTTGCACAACTCAGTGTTGCAGGATCAGCCAGTGGTTCGGCTCACCCGTACCTTCCCTTGATTTGTTCAGGACCAATTAAAGCAAACACACCTCAAATGGGGCCTAAATGTCAGTAGCCAGGACCGCAGCCACCTTTAAGCAAAGGGCCCTGCCAAGCTATCGCATCTTTCAAATGTCAGCCCTGGTCTCCACGGCATGCCCATGGCCGGTAGGATGGCAAATCCTCGCTAATTTGTGTCCCTCCACATGTTCACAACCTCTTTCATTTTCCCCTTTTCTGTTGAGGTCACAAAGGGTAAATTACACTGACATGTACACCGGACTCTCCTATATTCTGATTGTCTTGGATTATTCTGTAAACGTCAAATTCACCAAATATCTCCTTGCATTTCCCAAGTTTATCATTCTCTGTGCTTAAAAATGAATAATATATAATATGACACTTCTGCACAGCCCTGGCTCTGTAAATAGGAACATACAAAGTGGCGAACACCGCTCACAACAACAAAGCTTTGCTTCACAATGGTTTAAATGTGTGGAGCGATGCTGCGGATGGATATTGTTTTGATTTGAGCTTGAAGTTAGCAAGCGTTCTCGAGATTACATTTGGATAAGCAGAAGGCCTGGCTGTGTTGATGTTTTGTTCCTGTGAATGGGTGTGCCTGTATGGGCATCGTGTCTTGGTCTCAAAGAGGGCTTTCTCTGTTCTGGAGGGGATCCAGCTGGCTTTCTCCAGCATGTCAGGCTGCTTCTGAGCCATCTACCAGCGTAGTAGGGGCATCGAGCGGGCGTGTGCGTGCATGTTTCGGTCTGTATGTGTGAATGGTTTCACTACGGCTCTCTGAAATGATAACTGGGCATGTCCCATTGGGCCACTTTTCAAGTGGCGTTGAAAGTGTGAAAGCTAGCCGCGGCTGCATTGTCACTGCAGCGGGACTGTAGACGATATATGTGAGCGTGGTCCTCGTCCTCGCCCAGGTCTCAGGGTGTGAAACGAGAAGGTGTTGGGCTGAAGGTGATAATGAGCTAAGTGCCGTTCTCACAGGAAGCGCTAGCCTGCAAACTAAGGCGCTGCTATACTCTATCTAATTTTAATCACATCAAGCTGTTTTTTTAATAACCTCGAAAGAAATCACATCTGATCAAGTCTTTGGTGCTCTGCTGTAGACCCGCCCCCTTGTTTTCATTGGCTCTGCGTGTTCGTTTTTGTTTGGTTTATGCGTCTGTGGAAAGAGCTCTACTTTTGTGACAGTGTGCTCCAACAGTTCATGTGTGTATCTCTGCCTGTATGTACCGTACGCGCGTGTGTGTGTGTGTGTGCGTGTGTGTGTGTGTGCGCATGCTTTAACGTGCACGTGTGTGTGTGTTTGTATTTAGATAGCTCTCCCACGGCCATTTCAGAGCGGTTACTAGGCAAAGTGTTAATCACAGCCAGACTTTAGCATTCCACTCTCACCAAACAAGCCAGGTTAACCAGCTGACCTGCCCCCCCCCCCTCCTATTGCTTTACTGTAATTCTTGGTCTCTCGCTCTCATTTCTATGTATCCTTTTAATCTTCCTTTGTGCCTCTGTGTGGTTCCTCTGGTTTCTCTTTCTCCTGTCTTCTATATTCTATGTTCTGCCTCTGTTGTTAGTCTGTGGGGGGGGGGGGGGGGGGGGGGGGGGGGGGGGGGGGGGGGGGGGGGGGGGGGGGGGGGGGGGGGGGGGGGG
>JAODUK010000022.1:2943168-2953168 GCA_027564635.1 Typhlichthys eigenmanni
TTGTTAGTCTGACCCCCCCCCCCCCCACACACACACACACACACACACACACACACACCAGTCCCCACTTCACCCCGCCCCCCGAAACTAGTTTTTCCTCACTGACATCTTTCTCCTTGACAAGAGTCATGACTGAGAATGTGTGTTTAACCACTCTGTCCACCAAGAGAGGCCATGAGAGCGTGAGCTCGTCTGTGTGTTTAGTGTGTGAGTGTGTGTGTGTTTTTGTGGGTGGGGGGACGGGGTGTGTGTGTGTGTGTGTGTGTGTGTGTGTGTGTGTGTGTGTTAGAGAGAGTGTGCATTTTAAGCAGGGGACGGGTCAGGGTCACAGGGTCACATTTGTTGGCGTTTGGTCAAGACTGTGTCAGCTTGATTGCAATGGCTTTTATCCATTTGTGTGTGTGTGTGTGTGTGTGCACGTGCACGCACAGCATGTACGTGTGTGTGTGTGTGTGTGTGTGTGTGTGGGAGGGGGGTGTGTACATGTGTTAGAGAAACAGAAAAGGAGGTAGCGAAAACAATAGTTGATAATAAGAGCCTAGAGAGGACTGTCTGCTTATACCCCCCCACCTAGCATACAGTATACTGTACACACACACACACCACCTCCCCTTCCTTCCCTGCTTCTCCCCCCACCATCTCAAGACCCCCCCAGAGTGACGGTATCACTAAAGGCGCTATCATTCCTAGTGTTGGACATCTGTCTCCTCCCTGAAGCGAGATGACACGCTCTCACACACACACACACACACACACGCACATACAAGGAGGACGTGTTCCACTTTGGATGGTTTATTCAGAAAAACGTGCTGGCACACACACACACCACACACACACACACAAACACACGTACACACACATGCCCGTTCTTTGTTCTGTGTCTGCTACGCTCCACTGTTTGACCTTTTGCTGGCACTGTTGTAATTAACTGCTGGACAGTTCTTGAGCAGAATGACTATACATGACCTCCTCTCTCCCATTCGCCAAGCCATGATGTGTGTTATCTACCTGAATTCATTTGAATAGGAACGCTTATGCCCGCCTGTCTGTGTGTGTGTGTGTGTGTGTGTGTGTGTGTGTGATGTCAGGTGTATAAGCTGCTTGACTACCAGGTGGAGGTGTTACTGGGACCAACAAAGCCACTCTTGTCTCTCCAGTAAAGACGATTCTACGCAGAGCCTGTTGGAGGTAAGTCATCTATCATCACATTAGCAAACTATTCAGAAAGCACCCTTCAAAACAATAAGGCCCTATAGGAACAGAATACTGCAACATGGCTCATAAACTAATGATATGATACTAAATGAAATCCATTAAAACAATGTGAGAACAACAAAGAATTCAAGCCTCTGTTTTGTCCTGGCAGTTTTGTCCAATCTCTCCTCTCCTGCTGCACTCTGGGTCCAGACCCAGGGTTACGCAACAGTGTTCATGCTGGGGTATAGCAGTATATGAGGTTACAGCTAGGGTATTTTGAAAGTGCCCATAAAAACTCCTGGGCTTGTGGTTTTAACAGAATCTTTTAAGGTAATGTAGTGTTGTAAAGTAGTTCTGACCTACTCTAAAGTCTCCTTGACAGTTGGGTTTTATACACATACCCAGTAGAATCCGTAGAAGAATAGCTTCAGTACAGTATCCTAATCCTTGGTGGTTAATATACCTAAAAGTCACATACCAGACATTTAAACAGGGTGGTATCTGATCATGAGCATTGTATAGGCACATTATGTAGGTCACTTACAATTATAACGACATTCAGTGTGGGATCTCCTGCAAAGACACAGGACTATCAACTAGCTATACGAGACTTGGGTTGTAAAATCCAGAGTGTATCCTAATTAAAATTAATCACAACTCCCTAGACACTCTCCCTCAGGCCCTGTACACATACTCAGCACCTATACGATTATGTCAGTCACCACACTCATTCACATCTCTCTTCGGAGTGGGTGTCAGTGTCCGACCTGGTCTCATGTCCTGTTTGGGGAGGCTATTCCCAGATGAGTATTCTGAGGGCCTGGACATCCCACTATGGAAAGGAGGGGTGTGTGTGTGTGTGGGGAGGGGGGTTAGAACATGATTGATAGTCCTCTGGCCATGCATTGTTCTTTATTGTCATGCTGTTGAGTGTTTTACGAGGAAAAATAAAACATCACAAGGCCCCTTGTGAGAGAAGAGAGCTATTTTTCTCATGTGACTTGAGTAAACATGCATATAGCACCATCTCAGCCCATTTGTGAGCATGAGGCAAAGTAAAGGTGGAGTTGACAAAAGTAACGAATGTTAAGACGTGGACATGGCTTTCCAATGTAAGACACTATGAGTGGGGGAGGTGGGCTGGTTTGCAATACTCAGTGTTCTGCGTCTGTTTTCTGAATTCCTCACTGAAGTCATTGTTATTTCCCTCCATAACCAGACTTCACTCTTTCATTTCCTTCACCCGCAGATAAACAGGACAGGTATTTTGGGATGTGTGCGGGAGAGCCATTGTTTTCTTTAACCCCTGTGTAAAACTTCCTGCCCCCCGTCCCCGTCCCCCACCCTCAAACAGAACGCTGCTTCCTGTCCAAGCCTGATTGCCACTGCTATTCCACCCTCGCCATCAGGGATGACCCAGGACTTCACCTTGTTGCTGAGCAACGGCGTGGAGGTACAGCACAGCTTGAAATCCCCTGCTAATATATTCATGTGACTTTTATGAAGCAAATTCAAGATAAAATACTGCCGTACACACTAGTTGCTTCAGACTTAAGTTTGCTTCAGACACGTTTATGTGTTGAAATGATTCAGGTCACTGGACGCAACAACGCCTCATGTAAACTCAAGGGTGAGACGGTAGCAGATGAAATTGTGTAGTCGCGACACAGACCGAGAGACAAAAAGATACAGTAAATGAGGCTGGAGCTTGATGCTTCGGTTGCTCATACAGTCAGGGGGCACCATAGCTATGCCTTTCACTGCAACTGGCAGGCGTATGTACAAGTCAGCACATAGTGTGTGTAGTCTCCTGGAAGATCACCTTAATGATCAGCTGCCACGTCCAGATAGTTACCCCATAATCATGTTTTTCAGCCCCCTCTGTTTGAATCATAAGCTTGTCTTTCATAAGCGGGTGGCAAGTAACCCCTTGAGAAATTCCAGTGCTTACCAATGTTTTGGTATGGTATCAATCTAACCCTAGCTTCCTTTCCAACCACTCCTACTGTGTTGGCTATTGAGTCAGACACACATGCACACACACACACACACACACACACACGCAAACACGAACACACAAGCGCACACACACGCACACACACATGCATAAATACTCACCCCAAGGTCAAACAGAATTGGTTATATTTCACTCATGTTTAATTTTGAAGCTGTTTATATCCTGTCCTTAGATGGCATATATGTGGGACAGGAAATGTGTTACGTATAATCCCTTTATCTTTAAAAGTCACTATCGGAAAGGCTCTTAATGTGTTCTAGACTATTTCCCACACTAAAACTCCTCAGCGAAATACTCAATCAAAAGAAAATACCCCTCCCTTCAATTCTATAACCTTTGTGAAGTAAGAATCAGAATACAAGTATTTAGATTAGTTTGTGCATGCAAAGTGATCAAACCGTTTTAGAGAACATAAACATTATGTTTTTTTACAATGGTGTGACGTCATCAGCACCCCATTTGTGTTAATATACATTTTTACTTATCACATTCATTTATGCATCATCTGTACATGTTTTTGCAAACAAAACAAACATTTGTGCTTTGTTATTTTACGTTTTATTGAGATATACAGTATTTTATCATCTACTTGAATGGGCCAAATCTCTCATTTTAACATTAAATGTTTCTTTTGTGAACACAAACGATCGTCGACGAATCAAAATATTTTTATTCACATTCTTGTCATATCGGGTTATCAGCTTCATGGAGGTAATGCCATAGGGTGCCCACTCCGAAGCTCCGCCCCACACGCTGGAAATGCATTGCGCAGGCTATGATGTTGTTGTATGTGGTTTGTACCACCTTGTTTGTGTTCCAATTTATGGATTTAGAAGTACAAGGTCATTTTTTCAGCATGCACAGGGAACGCTAAGATAGCGAGCTGCGTGTGGTGAATTTTACAAAAAGTGTATTAGCTTACAATCGCTTACTACCATTTGAGTAAGTATCTTATGGTAAATATATGAAGTGCAAAGTGTGTTATAGCTTTATATTTGTAGAAGTGTGGGCGGGAAATAATTGTGAACCATATTTAGGCACAAATATTGTGAAATACTAGAGTATGTTGTGATATTAGCTACTTGTTGTTGCCCTTATCAGTGTTTGTGTGGTCTTCCCTAATATTTTAGCTCAGACGTTCTTGGTGCACTCACTTCATGAAGGCTGAATTCATATTCATTACATTCCCTCCCAGATGAGTTACTGAGGTGTGGGACCACAGGTCCAGATGTTTATGCATATGAATTTTGAATGGGATTGCATCTTTGCCTGGCAGGGACAATTATCTTGGGTTATTTTGGTTTCCCCTTATTCTCACCTCTTGCGGAGGTAGAGAGAAAATGATATATATTCTTTTAATTCCTCCCTCTGCCTGTCTGTCACTTTCTCACTTAGTGTCAGGTACAATATTAAGCTGCTGAGGATGGCATTATGAACAGACCATGGTAACACAGCATTTAAATGTGCCTATATGGAGGTCCTCACGACCTCCATACAGGTAGCTGTGAGCGACCTACAATAGTATAATGTAACACTATTCACTTATTACTATAAAACTAACCAAGAAAGACAAAGCATTATTATAAAACAAAAATTATTATTTCAAAAACTGTAAATAAAACAATCCAGCACTTGGTCTTTGAAACAACCTTTGAGAATCACTGTCATCAAACTATCTCAATGCTCAAACATGTGTATATTGGCTTATTTGTATGTTGATGCTGTGACTTGGCAGGGTGAGGCTCTGGAGTGTGACTTGGGAACAGATCAGCGCTATAGGGCCATGTGGATCAACAGCACAGCAGTGAAATGCAGTGGAGTGACAGTAAGTGTAGTCCATGGTTTTCCAAGGAAAACACTGGCCAGTCAATCTGTTAAGTCCAAGTATAGACTGGGCTAACGTATACTGACTAAGCATTAAGTGGATTCATACATGTTTTGTGACCTTAGTATTTAAGTTAACTGTAGACCAATTACAATTACAGCCCAGTCTGCTTTGGGGAAACACACAGTATACAGACAATTGAGGGACATTTAATACGGTCTGTCTTTGCTTTGTTTATAGAGGTTTGCCTCATAATACTTGAGGCTAGTCTGTCTCTAGATTACCTCAATTGTTTTTGTTACCATGCATTGTTGCATGAAGTCTCTTGAATGGAAAACAGATGCTAACACCAATGCTCTGCTCAGTACAGCCATGCATGTTGTAAAGTTGCCACTAAGCTGTATCATTATAGCAAATGACAGTTATTTGCCTTGCCACATTCAAGCACTGCTCTGGTTTCTGTATTTCAGCTGTCTACTGCACAGCAGAGTCAGGTTTACTTCCTCAGCCTAAGGAGAAGCCTCTACTCAGACAAATACATTGACAGCCCTGCACCAGTGACAGGTAAGAGATTATAGCTATTGTCACACAAATGCTCAAAATAAAGGTAGAACATAAAACAATACAACAGCAAGGACCCTTGGTAATAATACATATTATAAAACAATTTTCCTGAATTTAGATGAAATTGTAGTCAGACCGTTGGAAAATGTGACAGAATTAGTCACATAGATATGTTGCCGTCAGTATTTAAGCCTGTCCCCTGACCTTAGATAAATACCGGGGCACGGTGAATCCGTTGCACCTTGTGAAACAAAAGAATCTTTTTATGGAATGAGAGAAAAAGAGTTCAGTCTTCCCACTTGGAATATTGGTATTGTCTACATAACAACACATAATTAGCCAACAACTGATAATTGACCATAATATTATAATATGCCACTGTGTAATTATACCATAATTATAGGAAGCTACAATTTACAGTTTGACCAAAATCCTCTTACAAGTCGCAATCTCAGGGATTGTTACAAACAAAAATGTGAGTTGACAACTGTGCTGCGATGATAAGTGGTGTGCCTGGTTCTGAACACGGCAATGGCCCTCCGGCGGGACTACAAGCCCGTCCTTGCCCGCTCGCGGTCCCAGATGCACCGCTTCTATGCGCGCCATGTGTCTACCATGTGAACAACAACCGTGGCTCTCCGCCAGCAACTCGGCATAGTTAAACTACATGACTGATGCTTCACAGAGTGCAGAGTCATCACATTTTCGCCAGCATGCACATGCATTCACTCTCCCTCACACACATATACAGTATTACATGCACACACACGCGCACACACACATGGGCTCATACACACACGTGTGTGCACACAGAGATACAAATGGGTCTTCGCTCTGGGAGGTTCATTGGAACATGAGCGTTGTCATCTGTTTATGCTGCCTGTGTTCTGTTCTCCAGCACCAGGTCTTAGACTTATATTTATAGCCATGTACATGTCATCTTTAAGATGATTTTAGCTTTTCTGGAACATGATTTATACGGTTTAAGATCATCCATAAATTAAGCATACAATGGCTTAACCAGATTCAACTAGTTTCCGTGTGACAGTGGCTGTGCTCCAGTAATATTGACGTGCCACTTGTTTTCCAATCTTCCTCCTGTTTTCCTACCCACAATCCCCTGCACCAGTGGAGGTTTACAACTGTGGCATGGGCAGCGGGGACTGTTCTCAGTGCTGGGGCCGTGAGGACAAGAACCATCTCTGTGGCTGGTGTGACAACAGCTGCAGGCCCAGAGATGACTGTCAGCCGTTCAACGATGAGTGTCCTGCTCCTGAGATCCACAGGGTAAGAGCACATTTTGAGTGCACAAACAACAACGTTCGTTACCCACCGATCTCCATCCCTGCATCTCGCCCAAAGGGCCCAATTTCCAGCTGTAAAACAGGGAATCGCGTGGACAACAACATGCCAAACTACCGCAGTGCCCCTGGTTTTCCAGTGTCAGCTGCCTTGGGTTTACTTTGGACAGATGACTGTTTGAAGAGACTCTCATTAAAGCAGTCCAATGTGGAATAACACTCAGGGAATACACTGTAGTGGTCCGCTAGCCCACTCATACCTCTTTAGCCACAGCCTCTGGGGACTCAACTGATCTCCAATGACTCAGTATTCACTGTTTTCATCCGTCTCTGTTGGAGCCACTGTTAGTCTGTGCCTGAACTATTTGGAAGGGGTGTGTAGGATATGTGTAGGACTGTTAGCCACAGAAAAGAGCAGATAATAAGGACCGTTTTGGGTTGCGGGACACTGTACATACTGTATACAATAATAACCACCCACATTGGTCAAGGATGTTGTGAGTGTGGTTCACAGTCAACATTACTGTGAGCTTGTTTGCTACAGCTTTGGGACTTCTGTGCTTAAACGACTGGTTGCCAAGTGAAACAAAGCTCGATGCGACGTTGCACACACAATCACTCTGCCGCCACCAAATGTTTTATCTGGTATGGAAGAAGGGTATGGAAAGCACGGCTCACATGAAACCTAATCGGCCTAAACTTCCTGTGTAGATTAAAACCCGGTTGGCACAGGAGAGGAAGCTAGCAGAACAGAGGGAGGAGGGGTCTGGGCAAACACACACAGACTCTCTGACACTCGAGCGAAACTCAAACAAACGCGCATGCGGCACTTTTCTTGGCAGATGCGTAATGTGTCACACGGCTAGGCCGTCAAGGAGCGTTCACTATCCCTCATCCCCTGAGCTGTCACACGCTGTGACTAACAGGATGCTTGCGAGTGTCCGCCTGCGTTTCTTACTTGACTGAGCTGTGTTGAAATTCCTTATGTGTGGGACAACATTTTTTTTGTGTGTACAAATCGAGCCATTGTCACACACACACACACACATGCACACACACACGCGCACACACACACACATACACGCACACACACACGCACACACGCACACACGCACACGCACACACACACACACACACACATACACACAGAGTGCACACACTGTGTTTGGAGGGGAAGCAGAGGATAAACTGCTGTAGATATGTGGGGTGTGTGATGCAATTCCTTTGGCAGCCCTAGGTTCCCAGAACATCCACAGGGTCAGAGCTGTAGTGTCACGTCCAGTCAAAGCTCCCAGTCCCCCGTCTGCCAAAACATTCATACACACAAACCATGGTAACCCTTAGGCAGACACAGCGACTTAGCTGAAGGTTAAATAGTTTAGATGTGTGCTACTTTTATCCCTGTCTATATATCAGTTGAAACTGTGGCTTGGAACCGATCGAGGGTTCACCAGATGCCTTTAATAAGGAGGTCACTTTCATTCAGGATCTTTCATTCATATTATTTCCAGATGTATATAATTATTGATACTGTTGTATGACTATCTATAAAAAAAATGGTATTTATGGTTGTTTATACTATATATGTTTATGCTATTATGCTACTGTATGTGTATGGGGCGGGGGGGGGGGGCGGTCACAAGCAACAAAGCTCTTTGCGTGGCTTTGAATACCTCAGGTCTATACAGTTACTGTAGATCTTACCAGCTAGCTTCAGCTCATACCGTACGTACATATTGTATGTTATTCTTTCAACTTGACACATCAAAGGCTTTGATTCCACCGTAAGATTTATTGGCAGTTTATTCTGTTGCTTTGTGTCGCCTATTGTTAAAAACAGCACTGATCAGGGTCCAAAACAGGAACTGCCCAACATAGTTTATTCATGTCATGAAAACCTCAGAGCAGGACAGAGGGTTGAGAGGGTTGAGAGGGAGGACAGACAGAGTAAGGGCAGAGAATGCTACAGTATACTGTAATAGGGCCTTTTCCTGTTTGTGTCGCCATGTCCCGCTCTATTAGTGTATTGCATGGAAGAGAGATCAAACACGTTGACCTCGGCCGGATCTGATGCACAAATACAGCTTCAAATGATGAAGATAATGCCAGCTTGCTAGCATATAAAAGGCTGCCCATATATACCAAACACAACACTAGCCAACAACACAAGACCACATTTGTCCATCTCCAATTTCAGATGAACAAATACCAGACATGTTAGTGTTTGGGTTTTTTGCCCCAAAAAATAACCTAATTGAGGTTTTTGAAAGTTGCTTCACAGAGACAATTTCACACCCACTCATCTTCCTGTAGCTCTGGGGATTTGGAGATGTAAATCAAGGCTCAGACTTGCGAGAGGTGTAAATGAGCAACATGCCAGCTGATGTTAACGTCAGCACAAAACATGCTCCGTGGAAGCACATAGACACATGTTGCTTTAGGATATAGTGATGATAATACACCCCTAGCTGTGTGTCGCGAGAGATGTGCGTACACGTGTGTATGGGTGTTGTTTGTTGCGTGTGTGCAGTACATGCATATGTGAGAACTCTCATCTGCATGTCTGTGAATGTGTTTGGTTCACACATCGTACATATAAATATGGTATGAAGTGAAGGGTGGCCCTTCGAGTTTGAAAGGGTGATATGACTGTTAAAACACTGGCGTCATTTCCTGTGATCCCAGTCTTCTAGATTGGAGACACCCATGGTTGGTCGCCAAGTTTGTTTTTACATGATATTAGATTTTATATATGTTTAACCGCTTCTCACTTTATCTTGGAAGTACAACATTTATTTATCTTGGGTGTCAATCCTGAAGGCATTCAATTAGGAATACAAATGTAGACCCTTTTCTTTCACACAGACCAAACACAAGGACTGTTATTATTCGTAAGCTCAGTATACATAACATAACATAGCCATAGCACAGAGAAGGGTCACAGTGAACCTTACTGGGGCCCTGCTCTGTAGCTAAGATAGCTACGCTACAGTGAAAAGTTGATGGTAGATTGCTTCAGTCTGGGAGCAAGAGATGGTAATCTCTAAAGCTGCATTTCTTTGGTGATAATGACACTGTTTTAACTGTCAGTTATTC
>JAODUK010000022.1:2958168-2990078 GCA_027564635.1 Typhlichthys eigenmanni
GTGTGTGCGTGTGTGTGTGTGTGTGTGTGTGTGGGTGTGTGTTTAAGGTTTGTGTTGCTGTATATTATACAGCAACCCAATATGCAGGTGTAGCTAGTTGTGCATGTGTGTGGTGAGGAATTGGTTACCTGCCACTTATGAGGAGAGACCCAAAGGCTAGCTGGCTTTAGCAGCACTGCAGTGTTCTCCAGGGTGTGCTGTCTAGCAGTGGAATACTCAGCATCTGCATCAGCCGAACAAGGGCTTTGAAATCCACAGGACGCTTGTCAAGAAAAGCAATGAACGGCATAATACACACCTTCAACCAAATCTCGTTGCCGTACGTTTGTTTGTTGACATGTAGAGGGACGTAAGAAGGATATATGAGAGAGAAGACAATTACACACACGATAACCCTGTGAAGGTGGCTTGGGTTGTGATATCGACTCCCCCTAGCAAGGGGGAAATGGGAAGAGATGGGGGTAGAGTATAGCCTCACGAGACCATCCCAGTTTAACTTTGGCGCGAGAATCAGTCTGTAAAGCCTAGAAATCATTTTGAATGTGTCCGAGTAACAAATTAACTTACCAATCGGCATTGTGTTGCTAGATACGGACGAGCGTTGTTAAGGCGTGCGCCGTAGTTGAGGTTTGCCGACGGCGAAAACTACCAGATGGATCATCCAGTTACCTGCCAAGTATTAGTACCTGACCTTTAATTGAACAGTTTTGATGGACAGCTTTCCAGATGGACTTGTGCCTAACAATCCATCTGGCATGCCAGGTTAGGTAGTGGAGAGTGTGAGGGAATTCCCTCAATTGTTGGAGTTTCCAATATGCACTTGTTATCATTTATGTTTTTACTTTATATATTTTATAAATACATATATTTTGAATGTTTTTTTATGGTTCTATATTATATTATAAATCTTGTTCTAGCTTACATACAGTAGCAATGAACATGTCAATGAGTACAAAAGCTTGAGCATGTGCTACTGTGCATATCTAGGTCCCCAGGCTGCTGTTGATGAAGCCCATGCGGGGCTGTCGTTCCGGGGGGACCAGGGTGACTCTCAAAGGGGAGCATCTGAACATTGGCTCCCAGGTCAGAGTCATGGTCAACAGCACGCAAGAATGCACCATCAGTAGGTGAGTGTCAGCTGACAGCCAACTGTGTGAGCCTGCTGCAGCTAGATTGGAGGTGTGACGGTGATTGTCTCACGTCTCCAGACATACACCTGACACCATCGAGTGCACCATGCCTGCGGCCGTGCACGTGCACGCTGATCCGGTGGTGGTGTGCGTGGAGTTCGAAGAGCTTCCCTGCCAGAGCGCGGAGCTCAGCACCTTGTACACCTACGAGAAGAACCCCACCATTAACTTCATCAAACCCGAGATCACCTTCCTCAGGTAGACAAATATGATGTTTGATGTTTTCATGTGTGTAATTGTCTTTCCAATTATGTGCCCCTCTAGATTCCGTGGAGCCGTTTATGACGTGCGTATTTGTAATTAAATAGTGTATTGTTGTCTATACAGACACATTTGTCGCAATATTGTGTCAGTTTCAATTTATTAATTCATTATATTATGCTGCTATTTATCTCCTCGCTTTGTTGTCTGTCCATTTCTTTGTGTTATTTGAATATAAGGCGTGTGATTGCATATGCTTGTAATATTTGTAACTGTGTGTGTGTGTGTGTTGTCCAGTGGTGGCAGGATCATCACAGCAACAGGTCAGGGCTTTGATCTGGTTCAGAGTGCAGTCATGGAGGTTTTGGGACTCGGACAATCAGTGAGTCACCCGTCAAACTCTTTATCTGTCACTTCAGCGCTCACTAGACATTATCGGTGAGCTCAGTATTATTATATTCCACTCACAATAAAATATTACAACAGCAGCTGTGTAGAACACATTATTGTAAACTGACAGAAAAACAGAAATGTGCACTGTTGCCCATATCCCTAAACAACACTACTTACTGAGAGGTCTGTAGACACCCCCCCATCCTCCCCCTATCTAACAAGCCCTAGTGTAGCTTTGCACGCACAATGTGACAAACATTTTTGACTGCAGGTGATCTTATGTTATCCTCATGTATCTAAATGTTCCACCATTTTATGTAGTGTGTGTTTGTGATGGGGATGCAGATTCAGTAAATGCTTGAGTTTGTTTATCTCTCCTGCCATCATCATCATCATCCTCATCATCATCATCATCATAGTGACACATGCTTTGTGTGGACAGTTTGTGGACAGTTGTTTTTGTTGCACACACATTGACTACTGCTTTTTTTTTTTTAAAAACAGCAACAAAGACAAAAAACCCACAAAGAATAATTTTTCCAGAGAGTATATCCAGATATGTCAAGCACGGACGAATGATAACAGCTGTGGGAATCGTGGGCCTCATTGTATGAAGGGTTCTTCCATTAAACACTCGAGTCCAGAGGATTGCATGTGAAAACGAAATTTTGTCAGACTCATTTGCATAACACATTTTAGAAACCTCCTCGCAATCGTAGGCACTTAGTGGAATTGCAATTTATATTACCTTTTTAGTAAATGAAGCTCAAAAGCCCACATTGTTGGTGCTTTCCATAGCAGCCGGCTGGCTAATCTCTCGTTGGCGTTTGTGTGGTGTGTGTGTGTGTCTGTCTCCAGGCCTGCACAGTGCACTCCCCCTCTATGATCACATGCCCCTCGCCCCCCTCCAGCCAATCCCAGCAGGCCTCGCTGCAGTTCGTTCTCAATGGGGTCGTATACATGGGAGACAGCCCCGCCTGCTGCGACGGCGAGCTGGAGGAAGAGGAGGAGCCTCATCGAGGTCACTTCCTGTTGAAGTACGTGGAGGACCCTCAGTTCTTCACCGCCAACAAGGAGAAGTTGATCAAGCACCACCCCGGAGGACAGCTGACGCTCATCATCAATGTGAGACCCGCTGTCTATGTCCACATGCTTCAATGTTACTCTGAGTAGCAGGATGACCAGACATGCTTTCATTACTATATATACAG
This sequence comes from Typhlichthys eigenmanni, assembly GCA_027564635.1. Taxonomy (NCBI): domain Eukaryota; kingdom Metazoa; phylum Chordata; class Actinopteri; order Percopsiformes; family Amblyopsidae; genus Typhlichthys; species Typhlichthys eigenmanni. Next base: position 2,961,164 of record JAODUK010000022.1, read on the forward strand.
CAATATATGTAAACCTGGTCTAGTGTCTACAGTAGTACGAGACAAACGTCAGGCAGTACAGTAGTCCAGGCTACTGTGTCCATAGCATATTCTACTGTTATGCAGAATAGGACAATGTTCCTGATATTATAAGGTGACAGAATGCTTTTGTGCTATGCCAATGGGGGCACCATATACAGCACATTTGGCTTATTGGCACCGGCCAGAATGCTGGTCACATGGTCGCTCAGAACAGAGAACATTCTCTTCAGGTCGGCCATTTTTGGCATCTAACCTGGCAGCCTCTCTCTCTCTCTCTCTCTCTCTCTCTCTCTCTCTCTCTCTCTCTCTCTCTCTCTCACTCTCTCCCTCTCTCTCTCTCTCTCTCTCTCTCTCTCTGTGTGTGTGTGTGGCAGACGTGCTCTAGTAGAGCTTCATCTGCTCATATTCACATAAAGCAGACCCACCTGAAGCCCTTCAAAGACTCCCCGGATGTGTTGTTTTCTTCCCCTGCTGTCGTGCTGGGTGGAGGGGGGGGGGTTAGTGTGCAATGAAGGAAGTGCTTCCATACAGGGAAGTGCTCACATGAGGATTTGTGTTTGGCGTGACTTCCTCTTTCTCTGTGTGTGTGTGTGTGTGTGTGTGTGTGCGTGTGCGTGTGCGTGCGCGTGCGCGTGTGTGTGTGTGTGTGTGTGTGTGGATGAGGCTCCCAACAGGAATCGCTGCTTCAGCTTTTCTGCATAGGCGCCTCTCATGTTTCTTCCTGTTTTCTTCTTTGTGTGTGTGTGTGTGTGCGTGTGTGTGTGTGTGTGTGTGTGTGTGTGTGTGTGTTTTGTCTAATTGGGGCTGTTGTTCACTTACATCGTATATTAAGAGCCTTGGCTGGAATGTGGGAGGCCACTGTTTGTTTTCCACCGTGCTAGGACCGCTAGACTCCATAGATCTGCTCCTATGTGACACCTATGGTTGGTGTACGCTGGTACAGTAACGATATTAACATAGGGCATAACCTTCATCCTTCATGTTGGACCTTATGGCACATACTGTACAACATTTGTGTGTGTGTGTGTGTGTGTGTGCGTGTGTGTGTGCACTTGAGGAAGTGTTTGTTGGCAGAGGCCCAGGGGAAGACATCCTGTATGAGAGACAGACAGGTCAAAGCCCTGAGGGTGTGATCCTAGAAGGGAAACACTCCAAATGCAAGACAGTGCACGCACACACACACACACACGCACGCACACGCACACGCACACACACACTGTCAGTGCATAGCTGGACATTACATCCGCTCTCGCTCCCCCTCATAGCACCAAGCCCACCCGCGCCCGCTGGCTTATGGCTAAAGCCACGCTTAGCGGCGAGAGCCTAGACATTACCCTGCTGTCCCGGGTCCCAAAAGAGCCCTGCGCAGGCCCTGAGAATGTTATTTTGGGCAGTGGCATGGGACAACTGTCAGCGGGTTTGTTTGTAGAAAGATTCCCCAGCTGTGTTGGAGAGTCATGGGTGTATGTTTGCTGCTTTATACTGAACCCTAGCCCAAGCTACGTCTGCTGCCTCCACAGCATGACATGCATGATTCCACAGCATTGTGGCGTGCTACATGCCTATATACGTGTGTGAATAGCGTGTGTCTGAGTATTGTCTGTGGCTGGTTCAAACCTCGTTGCCTGCCTTCCTACTGTAACACACGGACATCTGTTGTTGTTTGCTTTTCTGGCGCAGAAGGGGCCGGACGATCTAGAACTGGCACAAGAAGAATACTCTGTGATGATTGGCTCCTATCCTTGTAACATCAGCTTCCACAACAACCAGCTGTTCCACTGCACCATCAATGGCTTGCAGGGCTCCAGTGAGAGAGAGCTGCCTGTCACAGTAAGTATATGCAAATGCATACGTTAGACACGGTGTCACTCAATTACACCACACGCGCACACACACACACACACACGCACGCACGCACGCACGCACGCACGCACACACACTAAACAGAACACCCACTGTAGTTAACCATGACTTCATTGTGTTGCAAATATTGCTGAATGGACCCTGAACATCAAGATATAAACCATTAAACCATCTGTCATCCAGCATCTATGTTTAGACTGTCACTTCTAAACAAGACCAGTCTGTGATGTTTGTTCAAACATAGCATAATGCAGAGGCAATGGTGTGTGTGCGTGTGCGCATCTTTTTATGTTTTATGGATGCTTTGTAGTCCCAGTTTGTGCCTGAGTGAATCAGCAGTCAATAGGGAGAGGGGCGGCGACTTGCCACATGAAAGTGTGCCAAAACCCGGGTGGGGCAGCGAACAATAGCTCTCGGAGTTTCACCTTTTCATCCACGTTCGTTGCCCCTTTTTAATAGAACGCCTATCGCAAACATAATCTAGACCGACATGCGTGTGCACACACAGAAACTCCAGAGGCTTGTGGGGCGCTGACGTTATTGCTGGCTCATTGTGTTGTTGTTTTGTCTCCCAGCTTTTCTCCTTCAAAATAAAAGAGCTCTGGCGAGGGAACAGCCGAAACCTGCACAGCCCTGATAAAGCCAGCCTGCTGACTCGCTCTTTCCTCTCCCCTGAGTTTCGCATTCCCCAGCTGCCAATTCAAGCCTTTTTTTTCCTTTTTTTTTTTTTACATGCTTTTATTTGGAGGAGGATGGGGATGGGGTGAGGGGGGGCATTCATCTATATTTAAATATGGCTTAGCCTGAGTGGTTGTTTGAAAATAGCTGCTTGTCGCTGATCTGTCTGCGTCCCTCTGTCGGTGAGGCGTTAATACTAAAGCAGCACTTGGAAGGGTCAGGGAAGGGAAGCGCTCCTTCATTTCTCACTCCCTGTCCCTGTCCTGGTATGCCTGCTGTTGTCTCTCTACCTCAGCCCCCCCCCTTCCTCTTCCTCTTCCTCTGTCTCTCAGGACGTTTAAAACAGAACACAGGCAATTAAGACAGGCATACTGGCAGGGCAGAGGGTCACGAGATGCCATGACATGACCCGGGTGGCAGCAGTGTGTGGTTCACCTGTGCCACGAGAGAAGAGTTGATGTTCATGTTCATGTGGTGTGTACATGAGGGGCTGCTAATGCGCCAAGCAAACCCGCGACTTACGACGACCAAAAAGCCTTATGTTAGCTTACTTTCTATATTGGATCTATTTTTGCATGCTTGTATTTCGCCCGGCTGTGAAAAGGGAGGGAGGGGAGACGTGCTTTCAGACCCAGAGTGAGACAGGAACATGGAGCGATGGTATTTTCCCCTCCATTACACCAGGCCTGGCTGCAGCAAGCCCCTCATTGGTCTGAGAAAATAAACGCTTAGACCAGCGAGCAGGAGAGAGGGAGAGGAAGAGAGAGAAGAAGAGAGAGGGAGAGAGAGAGGGGGGAGGAAGAGAGGGAGAGAGAAAAGGAGAGAGGGAGAGGGAGAGAGAAAAGGAGAGAGGGAGAGAGAGAGGGGGGAGGAAGAGAGGGAGAGAGAGAAGGAGAGAGGGAGAGAGAGAGGGGGAGAGAGAGGGAGAGACAGGGAGGGAGCCCATTGAACTGGTCTTAAACCAGCGTTAGAGGGATTTGGTCTGAGGATTGGAAGCTTTTTTTTTAATCTCAGAGACGTTTTTGTGAAGTAAATTAGGCTCAGGAGAGGAAGCGGACGGGGGCTAGATACCCCGCTGACTCAGCAGACAGCCAAACGGAAAGTCATTTTCTTGTCACTTGTGTGTGTCTCTAAGCGAGGGGACTCTGAACATCACCCACTTTAGTGCTGGGCAGGCAGCATACGTGTACAATGCAGTACAAGCATGTGCACAGGCATCAAAGACACATCCAGGTGTGCGTGCATGTGTGTGTGTGTGTTTGTGCTTGGACAGCATCACAATGAACACTAAGAACACTAAGAGAGATATCTATCTATCTATCTATCTATCTATCTATCTATCTATCTATCTATCTATCTATCTATCTATCTCTAGGTGACAGTGGGGAACTTCCATCGCACCATAGCCAAGGTCCAGCTGGGCAGTAGTGAGCTGGCCATAGTGGTTTCCATCGTGGTGTGTTGTGTGCTGCTGCTACTCTGCACTGTGGGTAGGTAGGGATGATGGACGCGTGTGGTCTGTGCATTGCAGTTGTCCAAATGTCATGTGGGCTAAACAAAATGCAAATTGAAGTTGGTAGATAAAACGTCTGTGCTATAATCCAAAGTACATTATACAGTAACATTCATGTAACTAATTGTGCATATAAACATGCTGTGCTTATCCAGAGCGGGTTGCCATAGCAAACCATTCATTTTAAACCAGACCAGCGCACTGTGTCGAAAAGCAGACGGTGCTGTTATCCGCCCTGATGTGGACTCAACTGTGTGTGTACCCTTGAACCCTGAACGAAGTAGAGACATGTACATGATATATGGCATTGTATTTAATCAAGCAGTATATTTCTTCAAGATTACATAATACATAAATCATCTTTTTCAGAAGGTTGTGGTCCATCAAAAGCGTTTTGTCTTCAAGATACATACATCTTGGAAATATTGTTTCAAAAGAGTGTCATCGCTTAATAATGTGTTGCCTGAGCTTGGGAATGATAAAAGAGTGTTTTGTATGCACACATTGATGCTGTGCTTTTGATTTTGTTGCGATGTAGCAATTTGCTGATGAAGCATGATTGGGTTAATGCATATACAAGTACGTTGTATTTGTACCTGTTAGTACTTGCCTTTGGCGTGTCTTATAAGACCATATGGGTTCAACATCAAACATGATGCTACATGAAACTGAAAATCAATTATTCTAAGGTGTATGCTGTCCAAAAACTCATTTGAATAAAATTGCAGTAATTGTTCAAAATACATATAAAATGCATGAAATCCCTGAATTATAGATAAGTTTTACAAAAGCTGCGTAAAATCATTGTTTTGTTGAGTATACAGAACATTGCGAGTTGTGTTTTGAACACGGGTGTGTGTGCGTGTGCGTGCGTGCGTGCGTGTGTGCGTGTGTTTCAGCACTCGTTGTGTACTGCACAAAGAGCCGACGGGCGGAGCGCTACTGGCAGAAGACCCTGCTACAAATGGAAGAGATGGAGTCACAGATCAGAGATGAGATACGTAAAGGTGTGCACACGCACGCACACACACACATGCACACACACACACACACACACTCGCTGAGACAGAGGCCCAATAGTTCAATAGTGCCTCCCCCATTAGAACTGTGCACCAGGTGCATCTACTGTACAATGCAATGCATATCAAGCCTAACCAACTGAAGCAGCTCTATTGTTTTGTCAGATAGTTTTCACTGATATAAAAACAACATGCAGGAATGTGGGTCACACACATGCAGCATACTGTATATGTAGTTACCGTGACGTGTGTGTGTGTGTGTGTGTGTGTGCGTGCCTTCTCTGTGTCCTTGTGTGCTGCATGTCCTTGATTTGTCTTTTTTTGTTTTGTGTATCTGCGTCCAGGCATCGGTGTGCATGCTCTCTCTGTGTGTGCGTTTGTGTGTGTGTGTTTGTGTGTGTGTGTGTGTGTGTGTGTTTTTCGGGAACAGAATGCAACGTATAGTAGGAGGATGCCATTACCCTTGACAGATTTGTGCCCAATAAGTGTAACTCATATAACAGTCTGACAAGTGGTCACACGCACAAGCACAAGCACACACACACACACACACACACACACACACATACACACAGGTTATATTGTCTGTTGTGTTTACACCAGTCTTATGTGTGTGCGTGTGTGTGTGTGTGTGTGTGTGCGCGCGTCGCTGGAGAACGTCACAGAGACGGTGTGAAGGCCGCAGTGTGTCTGAGCAGCCAGATTTATAGCCCAGAGATGAAGAGGCAGGGATGGTTGGAGCAGAGCAGATAGGAGGGATGGGGCGATAGGAGTGGCACTCAGGGCCACGAGGAGGAGGAGGAAGAGGAGAGGAGGAGAGGAGATGAGGAAAGATGTGTGGCTGGGTTCAGGGTAAACTTGAGTTATGTGTGTGGGTGTGTGTGTGTGTGTTGGAAGTTATGTGTCTGTGTGTGTTGGAGGATGACGACAGTTCTGCTGCTGGGAGGAGAAATGAGGCAAAGGCACAGGAAAGGGAGGACAGGGGTGGGGAGGAGCAAATGACATCTTCCAGGTTTATGCAGGGGGGGTGCTTCTGCTGCTGTGGCTGTGGGGGATCAGCTCCACATGGGAGTCAACTGCCTCATTTACGCGGCAGGGTGTTTTAGAAAGTAAGACGGACAGATTAGCGAATCCGCTTAAGCCAATACTATAAATCTGTCAACTCTAGTAATACTCATACGCATCTGCCCCACGCACATAAGCATACACGTGCACACCCTGCATACACACACATAATGACGGCGTAATACTGTAGTTTAGCAGCTCATAAGTATATATTCATTATTTTTATATATATATATATATACACAAATATCCATCCTTTTCCTCTATAATGAAGACTTTCTCCTCAAAGACATGTCTAATATAATATGATGACATGCTTATTTCAGTCTGCTCAGCCTCTAGCATAAGGCAGCTGGAAAACATGGAGATTTGGACATGCTGAATGTGTTTCTGTGGCTCTTGTGGCGTGTAAACCTGAGCTTGTCCACATGGTTTGGATGTGCGCCTCAGATAGGATTTGGCTGCCTCTGTTCTGGTAAATGTTTGTCTACATGCCGTGCTGGACCGCACGTTCTTGCCAGAGACAGCATGAGAGAGAGAGAGAGAGAGAGAGAGAGTACAAATCACACAGTTATAGTGCTAAACCTACAGTAACAAGCTGGAATTCAACCAACAAGCTTTGATAAATGTGGCTTCCCAAACTAACATAACCCTTCCCAAAACTATTATTTATTGATATATGTTTATAAAGGGTTATAAACGTTGAATTCATTTGAGTGTGTGTCCAGGCTTTGCAGAGCTGCAGACAGACATGACAGACCTGACCAAGGAGCTGAACCGCAGTCAAGGCATACCTTTCCTGGAGTACAAACAGTTTGTCACGCGCACCTTCTTCCCTAAGGTGAGCCCGCCTCTTATCTTTGTATCTTACCTTAAACGGCACACTGACATCATAATTTGTCTCAGCAGGGTAGCTAATAAACGTTGGTTTTACTCCTCCTGCATCTCCATTATGCAATCCCACAATGCTTCACTGTACTGGATGTATGTATTGTGCAGAATAACAAAAAAAATTAAAAAATAAAAACGTTTGAACGCAGAGTAGGCGTCTTGCTAACTGTGGTTGTTTTCCCCCCTGGAGGAGTTAATGGTTGTCTCTACAGGTAAGCATTTTTCTGGTGTGTGATCCACCAGTATGGTAGACTGTGGCTCCTGTGGTGGTGCTGGTTTTTCCATGCATTCAGACAGACAAGCTCTGCAGGGTTTGTCTTCTAATGGACGCTACAAAAGCAGGCACAATAGCAGGCACTCACACAAGGAAACTTTGCCCCTCTTTTCTCACTTTGCAATTTTTTCTGTCACACACAAGGACAGTGTTTTGCAAGCGCTGTGTCACAATGAGCGGTGACGCGGTGTGTTGCAGCAGACACTGGGCAGTGTTTCTGGTTGTGAAGGAAGCGAGAGAAGAAACTGCGTTGAAAAGCGGCGCAGGGGAATCAGAAATACATGTGCCTTCACGTCAGTAAAGTTCTACTGCTGCAGCTGTCCACTGAGATACTGTAGCAGGCAGATCTGGCTTTACCTGTGGCCACAGAACGTAAGCTGGACTTGGCTTCAGTTGGAGCAGTCACACGGACATCCACACACACACACACACACACACACACACACACGCACACACACACTGAAGTCACATTTTGAGTGCAGGCCAAATGTGCCTGCCTCCTCTATTCTCTGGTCCAAAAGGAAGGCAGAGAGCTGAAAGACTACACTGCTGGCTCTCTGTCAGTTTGTATCTAAAACCATTAAATCTGCTGAGGTTCCATGTCCCAGTGTCATGTTTCCTTTTTCATGGTCATTCGGGGCCCATTCACTGCCTGTTTTTTTATTTATTTTTTTTAATTTCACTCCTTTAGTTCCATTGTGTAAAGTTGTTGCCAAGAGTCTCAAGGCCAGACGTGTCTGGGCCTCCCTAAGCCTGTCTCCTTGTACAGTATCCATAGCTGTGCCTACTGGCAATGCCTTCTCCTCTGGTTGTCTTCTTGTGTGTGACCCTATATACTGTATCCCTGTGTGTGCGTGTGTTTCAGATGTGTTCAGACTACGAGAGGAGTCTGGTCCAGCCGAAGTATGAGAACGACGGAAATGGCCCCAGAGCTCTCCCAGAGACCCATCCGCTCCTGCAGGACTGGCAGGTAAAGCGTTAAGCCATTAGGTTACCACACAATACCCTCGGCATTCCGCACACAGACTGTCTTGACTCCTTTTTCACTCCCCTGCTTTTCAACTGGGTCACGACGGAGCTTGTTACGTTTTTCTCTGAGGGATTGTTGATGAGGAGCGAAGAACAGCGCATTGTGCATGTTTGCTTCTGAGTGTCCCTGTTATGTACGGGCGCGCGTGTGTAAACATTTGTGCGTGTGTACATGCCTGTGTCTGCTGACGGGCAATGAACATAATGTGTGTAGACTTAAATTCACACTCATGCTTGCGTGAGTGTGTGTGTGTGTGTGTGTGCGTGTGTGTGTGTGTGTGTTCATGCACCCTAATTCATGTGATTCGGTAGTTGCCGGGTTTGGGGAAGAATCTCTAGCTTGTCAGACACTGCCCTCCTCGCTAAGCTGATGGCAGGTTGTTGACACATTTCCCAGCATCTTTGGGACAACTGAATGTTGCGCTCTTTGGGGGACACTGTGAATATCCTGTGGGCATCTCTGTTAGTGTGTGTGAGAGAGAGAGATAGAGAGAGAGAGAGAGAGAGAGAGGGAGAGAGAGAGGGAGAGCGTACCGCTAGAGAGGGTATAGCGGTCGGGATGCTAGTTTTGGGTCGACAGCTGGGGGAGCCTGTCTAACAGTGATGAAGTGCTTCAGATCCACACCGTCTTCCCAGGAAGTGTTTTCCAGGTCACAGCAAATAAATCTCACAGGCAGGCATTTATCTTAATGGACACCCCCGTTCTCCTTCTGTCAGGCCGCAAACCGTACCATATGGCGACGGTCCAGAGGGAAGACTTCATCACGCCGCGGTTTAGACGGACCCGTAGCTAGGCCGCGCTCATTAAGTCGACTCGGCACATTTAGAGGCAATCACACACAGTCAGAATACAGCGGGAAAGTATTAGAGACGACTGAAAATAGTCAGGGAGGTGGGAGAGAGTCTGTGGAGGCAGAAGAGAAGGAGTAATAATATCTTGCTGGGTCACTCCATACAGTAATGTAAGTCTGGGAGGGCAGGGCGCTGAATTGGCACTTAGATCTCTTTCTCCCTGCAGTCCTCCAGCATAACAAAGCCCAACATAGAGGAAGGCATCACCTTGTTCTCCACTCTCCTCAACAACAAGCACTTCCTGGTCACATTCATCCACGCCTTGGAGCAACAGAAGGACTTTGCTGTGCGAGACAGGTGCTGTGTCTACTGTACATGTCCAGATTGACATTAACCTTTACAAATTGGATTTCATGTAATGTAATCAAAAGCAGCAGTTTGTCAAATGGTTTAACCCACGAGCCTCAACAAGAAGTGATTTATGTGATCGCTTACCCCCCACCACACACACAAGCACACACACACACACACACAGCTACTGCTATAAATAGAGTCCTACTGAACCAAACAAATTAATGATAAAAATAAAAACAGTTACATGAAAGATAAATGCATTTCACAACCTGCCAAAGGCATCTATCTCAGAGTTGTGACCTTGTGACCTTGAGCAGATAGACGAATGCGTCAGTACTATAATAGTTGGAGTAAGACCTCATTCTGTCTCAGCTCCCTAAAGCACAGTGCTCTAAAACAGGCTAGTCATTGTGGAGGGTCTTCAAATGGCTAAAGAAAGACCACATTCCATTTCTGCTCTGGGCTTCACAGCGGCCTGTAGACTAATGTTGGTTTGCTCTGATGGATTTAAAAGGCTTTGTTATGGAAATCACCAAAAACCACTCAATGTGACATTCCCTTGAATTAAATCTGGGGACTTTATTTGGGTTTAGAATCACAGGTGGAGGGGCAGTGTCAAAACAATGTCTGTATTTCAGTTTTTTCTTTTAGGAGAAACTCATCTGCCTCTTTCCACTTACCTTCTGTATTTTCCCTGTACTGTAGATGTAGTCTGGCTTCCCTGCTCACCATCGCCCTCCATGGCAAGTTGGAATACTACACCAGCATCATGAAGGACCTGCTGGTGGATCTTATTGATGCCTCGGCTTCCAAGAACCCCAAGCTGATGCTGCGGCGCACTGAGTCTGTTGTGGAGAAGATGCTCACCAACTGGATGTCTATATGCATGTACAGCTACCTCAAGGTGAGGGCGGAGAGGAGAGGAGAGGAGAGGAGTAGAGGGTGGGCTAAATACAGCATGTGTGTGTGTGTGTGTGTGTGTGTGTGTGTGTGTGTGTAGAACGGGGTGAGCTTATGTGCTGTGTCTGTATTTGTGGCTTTATTACAGAGAATTCCCTAAGCACAAAGCTAAAAGATAAATGACTTCTAAATAAAAGTGCTGCAGCGTCAGCAACCTCACAGGCTAACATTGGAGTCATCCATGGCTTTGCCTTGTCCCGTAGGAGACGGTGGGCGAGCCATTCTTCCTGCTGCTGTGTGCCATCAAGCAGCAGATCAACAAGGGCTCCATCGACGCCATCACGGGCAAGGCCCGCTACACCCTCAACGAGGAGTGGCTGCTGCGAGAAAACATTGAGGCCAAGCCGCAGGTCAGATATACATCACGCGCACCTGTAGGTCAGGGGTCCTCACCGTTGATTGGTCAAGAGGGGCCACGTTGACATGAATGTCAAGCCACGTTGGTGGAAGATGACTTTAAACGGTTGTGACACAGTTGCTATTAGGCTTTGTTATGTTGGACATGTGTTTATGTTGCTGTGTTTACTGGTATGAAACTGATCCTTACATTCCAAACTCAGGTCTCACTCCCTCTCTCTCTCTCTGTAGAACATCAACGTGTCCTTCCAGGGCTGTGGCATGGATTCTCTGTCTGTCAGGGTCATGAACACAGACACGATCTGCCAGGTGAAGGAGAAGATTATAGAAGCTTTTTATAAAAATCTGCCCTTCTCCCAATGGCCCCGGGCAGAGGATGTAGACCTGGGTAAGAAGATAGCTTCCCTCTTCGGTTCACACATCCATTTTTCCCACCTGCAGTAATATAATAATCTTCTTTGCAAAAGGTCAATTCCTTGTACAGGGCTAAACTAACCCAGGGCTATAATATAATAGATGAGCGATTGCATTGAGCGGAATGTACAGTGATGATCACAAAGAGTTATTGCTTTTCAAGGGCCGGGGCCTGCGGTACTGATTTGATTAATGGCCGGTAAAAATGCCCAGAGGTTGTGACAATGACAATTAAGAGGACCTACCTCCTGTCTTGGACGATCTCTCTGAAATGTGAAATGTATGTTTAGATATTTCCTTCCATAATTAATATATTTATTTCATCCTCTCCTCTCCTCTCCTCTCTTCTCCTCTCCTCGTCTCCAGAGTGGTTTGATTCTGGCAGTAATAGCAAGCTACTACAGGACCTGGATAACTCCTCAGTGATGGAAGATGGGCGGAAGAAACTCAACACGGTCTTCCATTACCTGGTAGGGCGTGTGTGTGTGTGTGTGTGTGTGTGTGTGTGTGTGCGCATGTGCGCGATGTCACAACTCCGGGAGTTGTCATTGGGTCTCCATGTGCCCAAGAAATTGTAACGGCAACAGCAAGGAGGCAAAGAAGGTGAGAAGTCTGTGTTAAATCGTGTCACGTGCTGCCGGTGGGAGTGGGGTGACTCTGGGTATGTGCGGGCATGCAGAATGCAGTGTGATGGCGGCTGTGTGTTCTGTGTTTAGAGTTTGTGCACTTGCAGTTTCGATTGTACTGTGTGGTGATAGCTTAGTTATGTACTGTATGTACAGTTGATCTGCCTGAACACAGACACAGGAGCTTTGTTGAGAGTGTCCTTGTAGAGCCGTAACTGTGGCCCATGTATGAAAACCTATTGTATACAGTATTAGCATACTGTATGTAAAATCACCTCAGTGCAAATAGATGTCTATTGTGTTTGTCTTCGTCTTACTGCTCATTCATGTGGGTAAACAGACAGTTGAGCGACCCTTGACCCCTGTCCCGTTACCGGGGACATGTTAAGGGCTTCATTTAGTCGCCGCTGAGCCGCGGACCAAGAGCTGTGAAAGCAGAAAGGCGCGACGTATACTAACGCGTCTAGGTTCACTGCCAAGGCTGTTCAATCCATTCCAACGTGGGCTGCTTATAATGAGCCACCCACCTTGTTCCTCGCCATGCAAATACACACAGACGCACACACGCTGCGACACAACACACACACACACACACACGCACGCACGCACACACACACACACACACACACGCACGCACACACACGCACACACACACACGCACACACACGCACACACACGCACACACACATGAACGGCTCAACAGCGCTCCCCCTAGAGGGAACTTAATGATGCGGTTCTCGTGCTCCCTGGCTCACCCCCTGACCTTTTGACCTGTTGTCCTCTCCCTCCCTCCCTTCCCTCTCCCGCCCACAGATTCCTGAGGGTGCCTCGCTAGCCATGAGCATGAAAGACAAGCGGGGGAATACCTTTGGGAGAGGTACGTCACCGACACACACACCGTCACCTTGTCACACATGCTTGCACACACTTAGGTAAACACACACACTCACTCGATCACAGGAAGGCCCGCGAGCTCGCTTCATAGCGGGAATACGATACAATCGTGTAAACACACGCGAAACCGCTCGTTCCTGTTGCCCCAAACACCCAGTAGACACTGTCACACCCAATAAATCTGAACACATATGCTACCCCTATTTAAATATACTACCGTCCGTCAAGATAATCCTACTTTATCAGCATTTCTGTGTTGTAGTTTAAAAGGTTCTGTTATAGTCGGTGTGTTTCGTAGTATCCACAAAATGTGTGTTTAGGATTGTGCGTGGATGCGAATCTGAGGCACATTGGGGAGAAAAGCATCCGCACACATGTTCGCACGCCCCATGCGGTGCATAAATTACAGCTATTAATCTTTTCTCCGCTATGCGCCCTCGGGTTAAATAGCTAATCTCACCTTTCTAGAACACATAAAGATTAGCAGGCCTGCGTTAGTGCCTTAACCTCAGATGGATTGCGTGTCTTATGCTGATGAGAGATGGGTTTGACCAAGCTACCTACCTTACATAATCAGTACCAGGCCAGCACTTTGTTCTGGTCAGGCTTTGTCCATCATAGCCTCTCCTGTCACTCATGCTGGGCCATAGGCAGAGGCGGCAGGCAGAGGCGGGCCAGGCCTGCCTGTAAGTTCAAAGCATTGTGCGCAGCTAATGTGAATGTAGTATTCCCTCGCTAATGTGAAACATCTCCCTGTTAGCCTGTGATCAGTGGAGGTCTGGATTGAGGCCCGCTGGGCAGCCCCATCTCTTCCAGTGCCTGCTGTCATAGGAACACCGTCATCGTGTGTGCGTGTGTGTGAATAGTTGCTTATGTTGATATGCTTATGTTTGAGGTTGGGCATGTACATAATTAGGTCTGTGTACAGTTTATGTTTAGAGCCATAGACAAACCAACCGGGTTTAGAGCGTTTAGCTAACGAAGGCCATGCATATCCATCTTATTAAATTGGCTCCAGAACCAATCACGGACCCTGTGTGTGTGTGTGTGTGTGTGTGTGTGTGTGTGTGTGTGTGTGTGTGTGTCTGTGTCGGTCTCCCTTAATCCTCCTCGTTTCTCTCTCCTTTCACTCGTAATCTTCCCTTTTCATTTTCTCAGACGTCTCCCCACCCCCTCCGTGCCCACTGTCCACCGTAATCACGTTCTCCTGCACACACGTATACTCTATCTGCTTCCCGCTCCTGCCACTCTCTCCTATCTGTCCTCCTCCCCCTCGTCTCCTCTCTTTATTTCCCCCTCACTGATTGCACATTGTTTCGCTCTGGGTTTATATGTGCTATTTATTTTTCCTGTCTCCTTTTCCCTTAGTCAAAGACTTGGACACAGAGAAGTATGTGCACTTGGTGAGTTCTCTTGGCATTCCACACTTGCCCCCCAGACAATGGGTGTGTGCTCCTGTGGGCATGCTGGGTCTGTGAATCATTACTGCTGCATTTCTTGTCTGTGCCTAGTCTGTGCCTAGTCAGCTAGCCAGCCACGGCTACCCAGCTACGGCTAATCATATGTGGCTGGTCAGCTGTGGCTAGTCAGCATCAGCTAGTCACCTACAGCTACAGTAGTCACCTACAGCTAGTCACCTATAGCTAGTGTCACCTACTAGCTACAGCTAGTCAGCTGTGGATAGTCACCTATAGCTAGTAAACTATTAGCTACAGCTAGTCAGCTGTGGCTAGTTAGCTATGGCTAGCCTGACGGCTGAGGGTACAGAGGTGAATGCAAGTGGACATGAAATCTGCTGACAGGACATGACGGCACTAATACTGCTTAAGCTCTCTTATAAACCTCGGCCCAAGATACGGGCCCTTTGACTTTAAAATAATGAGTTCTCTGGACTCTGCCAGTAGTTAGCTTTACAGAACAGCTTTGTGGGATTTTCTTGGACCCTTGTAGGAGGGTTTTGAGCATTTCTGATTTCTCCATACCACTTATGTCAGATACATTATCTGTATATGTAGCATGCCACCGAAAACCCACAGAATTCAGTTATTCAGAGCTCCAAATGTATATGATGAAGTTATCAGAAACAATTCTGAGCAGTATCTTATATGGTGTTATTTTTAACCTATTCTGGTGTATGCTGACCTTTGCCCCTGTGTCGAAGGTCCTGCCTCATGATGAGCAGATGGAGAATAAGAAGTCACACAGGCAGAATCACCGCAAGAAGGTCCTGCCTGAGATCTACTTGACACGGCTGCTTTCCACCAAGGTGGACACACATTCACCTATCGTGCGCCGCAGAACACCTATGTAACATCAAATGTACACCAGGGCTATTCAACTCCAGTCCTGGAGGGCCACACCCTGCATGTTTTAGATGTCTCCCTGCTCCAACACGCCTGATTCAAGGTTGTTAGAAGCCTGATAATGACCCGTTCATTTGAATAGCCCTGATGAATAGCCCTGATGTACAGTACACTGTATACTTACAGTTCATATTGTCTACTAATGTATTATTAAAACCCATTCTGCCCTTTGTGCAGTATAGGCAGTTCCCTGTTAGACAGCCAGGACCACCAATTACAGTATGTGCTCTAGCCATTAAAGTTGTACTCTCAGAGGAGTGGTTAAAATGCTAAATGCTTAAAAGACACTTGCGGACAAATCGTACCCCTGACATAGTTCCAGAAAGTTCAAGTACTAAATATGTAGTTGCTGCTCTACCCATGCAATAAACCAGCTACTTTCACTAATGGGTGTCTGATAATGAACTGAAGTGTTAAACCTAGGAATGGTTTGCAATGCCGCTAATGCTCGAGCGCTGTAGGTGAAGTTTTGTACCATTGTATTGTGTGTCAGGAATTCACCTTGTTGTAACCAGGGTTATAAATATGTTTCAACACCTCTAACACTATTGTGCCTTCTTCCACACACACACCACTCTACAGTAAACCTCCTCACACATTTGTCTACCCCTCTCCCTTCAGCTATGTTGTATACAAAGTGTTGAATGAAACTTTCAAGAAGAATTCAATGGTTTTACCCTTGACCTTGACACTGGCTTAAATAATATCTGAGCGCAATAGTAATTTCAATTAAAACAAGGGTTTACTTTACAGTAATGGCCAGTGTACAGACCAGTAACAAGTAAGATGCATATGTTTTCTATAATGAACCATGTCTCTGCACCACGTTTGAACTTTTATTCGCTGTTCCTCCACACAGGGAACCCTTCAGAAGTTCTTGGACGACCTGTTCCAGGCCATTCTCAGCATCCCCCCAGAGCGCCCCCCGCTGGCCGTAAAATACTTCTTTGATTTCCTGGAGGAGCAGGCGGACAAACGGGGCATCACAGACCCAGATACGCTGCACATCTGGAAGACAAACAGGTGGGCTGCAGACTCCTTCTAGTGGTCCAATCACAAGCCACGTGTGCAGATGTGGGCCAGTCGTATGCAAAGCTCTCTGTTTCCTTGTGCAGTTTACCTCTGCGTTTCTGGGTGAACATCTTGAAGAACCCTCAGTTCGTGTTCGACATCGACAAGACGGACCACATGGATGCTTGCCTGTCTGTCATCGCCCAGGCGTTCATAGACGCCTGCTCCATCTCTGACCTGCAGCTGGGCAAGGTGAGGGAGAGACCCCACACGCTGTCACATGGGCCTGTTGACGTGTCGCCGTCATGCAGGGATAGATGTGGCTACAGGGAATGCTCCATTAGACAGATATAGACTCTCCCCACCACACACACTCACACACCTCCATGCTACCCTGGTGAAGCCTTCAGACTGCTAAGTCTACCTCCACTCAGTGTTAATTCAGTCCAGGAATCTGTCATGGAGTGTCAAGGAGCTCCCCTTCTGCTCACCGCATGTGTGTGACGTTTCTGCGTGTGTCTGTGTGTGTGTTTTGTGCACGGCTCTGTGTGTGGCTGTGTGTGTGAGCGGGCGCGCGCACGCGCGTTCGTATGTGAGTGTGCGTGTAAGTCCACGTGTGTTTTATGCACGGCTCTGATTGTGGCTGTGTGCGTGCGTGTGTGCGTGCGTGTGTGCATGCGCACGCGCACGGACACTCGCATGCCACTTTCTCCCCGCCACATGCTTCAGCGATGCGTCTAATCTCTCAGACACTCTGACCCGGAGAGAACTCCACTTCCTGTCTCTCTAACTAGCTTCCTCCCTGGAGGGAAGCCAGCCTTCATCAAATACTGCTCCTCTTTCACAGAGGAGCACTCTGTGTGGGATTTACACATGTGGTTGAGAGCTGGACCAGACAGACACCATACAGTACATAAACATATTGATACTGTAACATGGCTCCCCTGTTTACCACCTTATTTATGGGCAATGTGACTGCAACCTTCACAGAGCCACATAGAGATGGATTTGGCATGTGTTGAAACACCTTAACATTTCTGTGTGTGTGTGTGTGTGTGTGTGTGTGTGTGTGTGTGTGGCTGGTGTGTCTACTGCATGTGTGTATATGGGGCGGGGTCAGTCCAGTGAAGGGTATGGGGTCTAGATTAGCCAGATCCCAGCAGGTGTGAGAGAAAGCTTGGAAACTCACAGCATCGCTCACTGTTTCCACGGAAACCCTCTTATCTGGCCGGCTCCAGACTCGTAGGGCCTCTGGGTCGTGGGGGGTGATGAGGCAGATGGACAAACCACAGGAAGTGACCTGGCGGACAGGAAGCCAGGGTCTCCCGTCGGAGGCAGTGACAGAAGCTCTAGTTTTGTGGCCCTCGAGCACCTCAAACACACACACACACACACACACACACGTACATACATTCACACTTATGAACACTGGCAGATGCACATTGTGCACACACGCACACACATGCACGCACATGCACACACACAATGGTGACACAAATAACTTATGACACATAGAACTGTTAAATGCGCTGTAAGCACATTCACTAATGCTGAGAGCTGAGACTGCCCTTCTCCTTTTCCCCTTTTCTCCATGTCCTACTTTCTCCCTCGGCCCTCTTTCTCACTGGCACGCGCACACACGCACACTACACACACACACACACACACACACACACGCACACACGCACACGCACACTACACACACACACGCACACACACACGCACACGCACACTACACACACACACGCACACACACACACACAAACTCGCACTCGCTCTCTCCCTCTCTCATTTTCTCCCTCTCTCGTTCTCGCTTTCCGCCCCTCCTCTTTCTCTCTCTCCCCCTCTCTATCTCTCTCTCTCTCTCTCTCTCTCTCTTTCTCTCTCTCATTTTCTCCCTCTCTCTCTCTCTCTCTCTCTTGCTCTCTCTCTCTCACTCTCTCCCCCCCACCCCCCTCCCTATCTCTCTCTAGTGACAAATTAACCCTGAGTATGCCCACAGACCTTATAGCCCGGCTACTTTTTCTGTCAGTGACTCAGGAGAGAGGGGTGGAGTGTTGTTGTGACTGGCCGTCCTCGCTGGCTGTGTTCACACCGCCCCTTTGGCCTCACCATTGTGTAGGGAGGAAACCGCACTCCCTCCCTCCATTGTCTCAGCGAGGTGGGGCTGATCAGGACACAGAGAAAACATCCAACTCCAGCCGAGAGTCCCACCGCAGGCTCTCTAGTCTTTATTAGGAGCCCAGATAGAGGATTCTGTCCCGAACCAGCAGTGTGCAGCCCTGTCTAATGGATGGCAGACTGCATGCAGGGCGGACACACACAAGACCTACTAATTTAAGGTCCACCCACAGTTTTCGCATCTTGATTTCTACATGTTACTTTGCGTTTCAGCCATAACATGACTGATATATTTTAAACGCTGTGTTACTTTGGACAGGTTGATAACAAATCAACACATCTCAAAAGTAACAAAAACAAAGTCTCAAGTCTCAAAGATGCCTTTTTACTTCTGTTTGTTTTGACTTTAGACCGGAGCAGTTTCCAGTATGGCTGTATTTGTTGAGACACATTTAAGATTAGGATCATTTGTAATAACATAGTTGATATAACTCCAGAGAGCTGTGCTCTCTATAAAAGGGAGTCTGGGAACCACGGCAACAAACTGAGCATTGATGCTATTTCTGAGAATAAATCCCACTTGCTGACATCGTTGATGCCAGGGACGCTTTGGAGATGAAATGAGCGATGAATGCAGTTGGACTTTAATTAGCTCTCTTGAATTCACTCAGTTGCAAATTAATGAAAACAAGTAACAACAAAATAAAAGAAAACAAATGTCTACAAAATGTTGAAATTCCAGGGGAAGAATTAATAATGCAGTAACCTATAAGCAAATTAAGCAATACTACTTAATACAAATACTACTTAATACTATAACAAGTAGTATTAATGTACTGTATATCTGCTAGGCCACTATACAGTATATCGGTGACCAAATGACACATGCAGGATTAGAAAGTGACGTGCTACAGCTCCTCACATGCTGCTAGCTGACATCTGACAACACTGACATGACAGATATATTTAGAGAGGTCTGCTGTCTTCTCTCAGCTGGTGCACTGTATTGGGAGCGCTGCCTCCACCTCACCAGCCTCCACCTGCTCCTTGCCTGTAATTTACTGCCATAATTTACTGACAGATATTCTCCCGCAAATAAGGCTGCTATCTATCATCTGTGTTTTTACTGTTCCGTCTGTCTGTCTCTTGTTGCCGCTGGTCGCTATAGACATCCGTGAGGTGGGTTTAAATGTGCACTCCCCTGCAGCTGAGTAGTTTTAGTAGTTTCCGGCTGGCTTAGGAAGGACACTGAAAACAGAAGTATGTGGCTGAATGATGTCCTGTTTCTCTATTGTGAGGAGGCGGGGGGGAAAAACAAGGTTCCTCCCTCCGTTGTATCTGCTCAGTGTTTCTGATTTCTGGTTCTATTCTGGTCACACCGCTTTGCACCTGCCAATACACACTACACAGAATTGGTAAGAAAATATCCAAATAATTCTGTATTTGCAGCACCAACAGTATATTTTATTTAACTACAGATTCAATACATTTCATCTATTTAACCAGGTAAAAATCACATTTAAATGTAATTAAATGTGACCTATAGCCAAGCCAACAGGTGTGTAGATAACACAATTCACCATAATACAAAATGCAACAGTATGGCATCACAAGGCAAAACAAATAAACAAGGGTAGGTGCAGGTTGTTCCCAACAGAGAGGGCAGCTACCATACATTTGTGGAAGTTCGGACCTCATACTGCTCCTGTATACTATTATATCAATATATTACTATTATTGAAATCACATAAATATCCAGACACATCTAAGATATAACATACTGTTTCAGGACTCCCCCACCAACAAGCTGCTGTACGCCAAGGAAATCCCAGAGTATAAGAAGAGGGTGCAGTGCTACTATAAGCAAATCCAGGAGATGGCTCCGCTCAGCGAGCAGGAGATGAACGCCCACCTAGCTGAGGAGTCTCGGGTATGTGGGCTGCCACTAATCATGCCACAAGGCGTTGATTCAGCACACGTTGTTCATGTTGGGTCTATCCTTTCAGAAAGCTGCACGCTTGTGTTTTTATGTGGCATTTATTATTGTAACCCTCCATATGCCATCTTGCAGAAATACAGAAATGAATTCAACACCAACCTGGCCTTGACAGAGATTTATAAATATGCCAAGAGATATAGAAACCAGGTAAGAGCCGTGCTCTCTCTCTTTTTTTTTTTTTTTACATACTTTGTGCCACTCAGATTGCAGCTCTAGTTAAGCTCTGTTCCTCATGTTCTACCAGACGTATCGCATTACATTTCAAAGAGGTACTGTACTGATGCGAATCAGAACGCACATTATCAGTGTGGGAGATTGATGCGCTTGGCCCTGCAGCCTGTCACTCAAACCACCCGTGACAGTGCGATACTTTGTTCTTCCAAGTTGAGACTGTTGCTCAAACATCAGCAGGCTGTAAAATATCTACCATTCTCCTGTGGCATTCCCACAGGGTTAAATAAGTGAATTACCCCATTCTGTGTGAAGGCATTCCGCTGCTTCTGTTCTAAAATGTCCCATTACATGTTGTAAATAGCCCTCTTCAGCCCATTCCACAAAGCCCCCTATGCGCGTTTCCCATGTTGCCGTGCCCCTGTATCTGTTCTCTGGAGGGGTTTATTCAGTGGTGACTATACGCTAATGGAGGGCCCTCATCATAAATCCATTTAGTTGCTCTCCTCTGTCATGTCACTGTACTGGCACAGGCCAGGGGCTTAAACTCTGATTCACAGAGCACAGTGAATGGCCTCTGATTGCCTATTCTCTATCCCAGCCCCTTTTCTCCTCGCCTGGTAGCTCGGTGCCGCTAAGAGCCAGTAAAACCCAGTGAGCTTGTGACAACGACCATGCGTGAAAAACAGAACAGATGTGTGGGTTTTGTAAACATACCGAGAGGAAAGGCTTTTGTAGCGAGGAGGCATGCGTGAAGGCTGAAGAACGCTGAGCCGAAGCACTTGCCGTTCCGCTCGCCTGTTTCTCGCTCACTCAGAATGTCCGAGCAGGTGGTTGATTTTGGGCACCGAGATGCATGAACGCTTGACAGCAACTGGAAGTTTTCTTAGTAATGTTTTCCCTCCTCCTCTCTCCTTTGTCCGCTCCCTACGGCTTTCTCTTTCCGTCAGGTGGTGAATGCTCTGGAGTCCAACCCCACCGCGCGCCGCACTCAGTTGCACCACAAGTTTGAGCAAGTCATTGCGCTGGTGGAGGACAACATCTACGAATGCAGCAGTGAGGCCTAAATCTGCCAAATGTCTTTTCCGCTGGCCTTCGCTGCCCCCACTGCCAATTGCCTGTCTCTGACCTACAACAGTACAACACCTGGGAGGGTTTATCTCCAAGGAGTTACCCACAATTCCCCTTTCTCAATGCCACAGACTGGAAATACAAAAACGTGGCAGAGGAAGGGACTCAACACTGCCCCTCGAACATATCTTTTCTTGCTGAGAATGCCAGTTTTATTTTTCCTCAGACTTTTTTTCCAAGACACTGTCGTCATTCCAGACCAATTCGATGTTTCTTAAGCCGGAGGAAGTGATTGAAAGTGGTTGGAGCTCGGATCGAGGTCTTTGTTCAGGATGACTTCACGAGTTACTGGGACTTAGCGCCCTGGTGGCCACCTAACGCACTGACGCCCCTTCTCTAGGGGACGAGCCAATGATGCACTGTACTGTATTATAATGTCCATAGCAATATTTATAGATGTGTTTTAATGCTTTCAAGTGGCCTGTCCATTGGTAAGAGTATGAATGACCGCGATAAGGTCCTCCAGTTTCCTAAAGCCTGCAATGCTCTCAGGTGCGACTGGTTTGAACCGTACGTTCTAATGTGCTTTGCAGGTTGATGATGGGGTTAGGAGGTGTAGACAAAAGAATATACTTTTATATATGTGATGTTTTCATGCAATGGACCTGCTTGCAGAATCATTGGATCAAATATAATGTAGTTTACTGGGAAGGGCTGCATTGTATAGAAATGTTGACCATAGTGCTTGCAAGCGAGTTAATACAATGTTGGAATCCTAAAAATGGAAGAGGGAAATTTAATTATTTGAAAACAAATGTGATATAATCAGAAGAGAAATGTCTGACATGATTGTATTTGTGATGCCAAATGATTTGTCAGCGTTTGTGAAATAAATTACAGTATTTAGAATTTTAAAGTGTCTAAAAACTGTCTGATTATTGCATTGTAAAATACTTACACAACAGTACACAATATTGTGTGTTTAATAATGGTTGAAGTCTGGTCCAAAGCTCCATCTAGAATACCATCTGGAATGTTTCAGAAAGCCTTGTAAATGCTTTCATGACAAGGAAAAATGTCACGCAGATATTTAGCTCTGTTTTATTACATGACATAGAACAATTCCACTTTTGCCAGCCATATAGTGAGTATAAATCAATGCAGTATCTTTATGTCTGATTTTATACACCCACAAATACATTTTAACACCCTTTTAAAAATGAATGTATCCAACAGACACATGCACACACGAGCATACACCAAACCACTCAAACTCACAGCATGCCGGTCTTTACAGAGCCACCTGTATACATTCAGGTTCCATTCAATGCCAAGCACCAACTAACCACTCCAGATCTATCATCATGAAGACAAGAGGACACCAGACCACCTAGCAGAACTGCCCACCCTGGGGCCTATAGTTACGGGAGAAATCATCTAAGCAAATTGAAAACTAATTTAATCCCAACTATTAATCAAACAGATCATTCAAAGTGTATTTCAGGGCGCAATATTGCAACAATATTACCATTTTAAAAACGCAGTAGGTGTAGGTTAATTATGAACTCACGGGAAGCCAATGGAATATGTTTAAACTGGACGGTGCCCAAGACAACGCCCCACTGACACTGGGTTAAATCCAGATTAAACACATTCCATGGTTTATTGGAATGCTAAACACACGTTGGCCCCTGAATGTGTTCGTATGATGTCAGCCCCTGTAGCAGCCAGAGACCGTCCCACAGACACATGTAAATCGAGAGCATCTGGCTAATGGAACGGAGCGCCGCTTGGCGTTGGTATACTCCCAGGTGTGCAATGACAGAAGGGGGTGGGGCTTGGTAGGCCAGTAGGGGGTGGGGCAGGGTTGGGGGGGGGGGGCGTTGAGGCTGATCTGGTAGATCAAGCAGGAGTGACCTGGCTGGTGGTAACAGAGGTCGTCTGGGTTCGGGAGGATACAGCGCTGGTTTCCTCCTCTCCAAATGGATTCTTGCCACAGCACACAGTGGTTATCATGCTGTTCCTGAACTATGGGCCACAAAGGACAAAGCAATTAGAGTCACAGTCAGTTCTCATTCAGACCCAGTGTCTCGCAGCTACACTACACTGGCACCAACATCCTTTGTGGCGCGTTGTCTGCCCTCTCCCGCGTATACCTGTCTGTTGAGCAGGATGTAGATGACCGGGTTGTAGAGAGCAGCACTCTTGGCAAAGAAGGCTGGCGCTGTCATGAACACGGGGCCAAACTCGGCTCCCTGGTTGGCGAATATGTACAAGGCCACGCTGGCGTACGGCACCCAGCACACCAGGAAGGAGATCACCATCACAATCACCATGCGTGTCACTTCCTTCTCCGCTCTCTGGGTGGTTTCAGACTCCTGCTGCAAGGCTGCAGCCTGAGTGTACGCACACACACACACACACACACACACACATACACACACACGCACACACACACACACATAGAGCATTAAAACACCACTTTAATTTGGCTCCTGGCATTTTCCTGATTTAAATCTCAATGGTAAGTGTATAATTAAAACAATGTTTGCGTGTTAATGAGTGCGTTAATGGGGACAGCAGGGTTGTGTACTGAGAAGGGCGTCTGTGTTTTAACAAGCGTGCCTGTGGGTTGGAAAGCATCTGTTAGCAAAATGTCTGTGGTTGACCCCGACACATCATTAAAAGGCCATCCTCGTTAACGTTGCTCCTACCGCTCGGACAGTGCAGAGCAAGCGGCCGTAGCAGAAGAAGATGATGACCAGAGGGATGGTAAAGTGCAGGACGAACATATAGATGACAAACGAGGTGTTGTTAATCTCCACCTTGGGGGTGTAGTAGTCAATCCCGCAGGAGCACTGCATGCCCTCTGGAATGTACCTGCCACCGCACACATGACAAGCTCATCTCAGTATATCACCCAGCGTCATTAGGTGAATGGTGCCGTGGTATATCATAGGCTATTCTCATCCAGATATATTGCATTTATGTCATTAGAAAATCTATGAAACGGCTCTGTGATTTGTGTCGTGCGAAACTTCGATTACATTTTACATGGTGGACTCCTCAATTGACCAGAATACCTCATAAACACACATTTCTGACCACAGCTCATTTTTCACTGTCCGTCACGTTAAGCCTGTTGTGTGGGGAGGGGTAGAGAATAACGCTGGCCTATGAGATATGCAGGGTAGAGATGAATGCAAACAAGCCATTCAGTACTCAGAGGTGCTGGCGCTATTAGTTTCAAACTTCAACACAGCACTGTTGTAATGCTGATTTAAACCACAAGGGTAATTTTAAACACAAATGGAAGTGTTGCTGTCAAACCGCTGGTTGCAGATTGACAATGCCTTTGGCCTTTCTAGAGCTAGAAGGTGTTAAATTGAGACATACAGTACCGTGACCATCCTAACAGCGGGGGGGCAGCACAGGTTAGGGCCATGACCCATGTGAATGCCAGCCCCATGACGGCATGCTTCTCCCCAAAGCGGAAATTGCTCATTGGTTTACAGACCACAATGTAGCGCTCTATAGCCAAAACCACCAGAGACCACAGGGCGATCTCTCCTATAGGGCACACAGAAAATGCACTGTTACTTCACATTACCATGAGTACAATGAATGCTCACATTTGAAACAATAATCCAAACAATATTAGACTAGACTATTTTAGTGTAACAACTGAAATTTCCATAAAAATGTAGGAATATCTCAGTAAAGAGGAAGAATGTTAAACATTTTGTTTACGGTAACCTCAAAATCCAGACATCCTACCTCCCAAGGTGGCGAAGAAGCCTTCGATGTTGCAGCCCGTAACTCCCAGCACAAAGTATGCGTGCAGGGCCGTGTAGAGGGTCACCGTGAAGCCCGCCACGACCATGAAGAGGTCAGCCACCGCGAGGTTCAGCAGGACATAGTTCAACGGGGTCCTCAGCTTCTTGTTCTGAATGGTGACGTACAGCGTGAGGAAGTTGACGGGGAAGGTGGTGATGATGAGGAAGAGCATGTAAGCTGCCACCAGCGAGTACTGCCACGGCTCGGCCAGGTAGTACTGGGGGAACTCGAACGGACTGCGCACCACCCCGGTCTTGTTAGACATGGGCACGTAAAAGTTGGGGCCTTCGGTGCCATTCATGGCTGGAGGCGGTGGTGTGAGATTGGGCCTAATTTGTTGTTCCTTATGAGACCAACTCAATATCCTCCGTTTCTCCTCGGAGGAGGAGAGTAAAGTACAACCAGCTGGTAACCTTGTTGCCACGGGGACTGAAAAAGGATGAGAGGATGGATGACTAGGTGCTGAGGTGAAGAGCTGTGGTCTGCAACCCCCTGAGGGGAATGCAGCACCTTTTAACATGTCAACAGGATTAGGGAGGTGCATAGAGTAAAGTGTTAGCTTGGCTAGATTCAGGGCACTCTCTCCCCCACTCCCTCTTACGCACACACATACTAGAGGATACTCCTGAGTATTTTCAAGGGCATTAGCTTGTCGAACACCGTTGTCGCTCTGAGGCATCGCGTGGCACTCTGTCAAGACTGTCTGTAGGAGTAGGCGTGCGGAGGTGGGTAAATTACAGAATCCAAGATTGAACCAGACCAACTCTCTGCTCAGCTTGCCAAACTTGGGAGAGGGTGGGGATTTAAAACATTTATGTTAGACAGGGTGTAAATGAAATTCCAGAGCTTTCTAACAAATTTGCATATGTGGAAACATAATCCTTAACCACTGCATAATGTTAGCCTCAAATCGGTGGGAAAAACCAAACCCTTTAAGTGTAATTATACTTACTGCAGCATATATACAGTAGTAGCACACTTACACACACATTTACACACACGTGTGCACACAGGAATACATTTTACACTCCTTTATACTTACATAGACATACACCATAGAGAGCGTTAAATATCACTGTAGAAAATATAACATTTTATTGAAAAATCTAGTGTCTTCAGAATAATATAAAAAATACATTGTTTAGTAATTTTTATGCCATATGATATCAATGTAATTTCATCACACCAAAAAGTATAAAGCCTGTATAAATACACTTCTTTCTGGTAGGTTAATTAAATCTACCCTGTGCTTCACAGCCCTAAAATAAATAGGCAATATATTTTAATATTTAAAAGGTTATGAAGTTATTTTCTAGAGGTATAAAATATTTAACAATGTTCCATTTAGGAAGACGATGCATCAGTAATAACACTTGGTAATCTGATTCAGTTAATCTTCTTAGGTTGACTGAGTGACAATGCGCTTTTCTCACTTGTGTGTTGGTCTAATGCCCAACACACAAACTGGTTTGTTTTGGGAGATAAAAGACTGTCACTGGATGTAGCACACTCAAATCAATGTCATGTACCACAAATAAATTGACCTAATAAACGATTCCAAGCTTATAGCAATGCAAAACAAAGGCAATATATTGTAGTATGCACCATGCTACAGGTGCATGTGTCCTTAGTTAGGTTCATCTATGGGTCTGCGACAGTAAGGACAACAGTTGTGTTGGAGCACCAGGAGCTCATAATCCTCACTGTGGAACATCTGCAGACAACACACATGTACAAAACACACATTAGCAACCCTGCAGCAGAAACACTAGTGGCAACACATAGGAGGGTAAAGTGAAGCCGGGCCACCGCCAGGTACCTTGAAGCAGCTGGGACACATGGTGATGCTGACATCAGGCAGCAGCGAGCGGAAGTATTCCCAGGTGAGGGGCCTTGGCCAGCGCTTGATCAACACGTCCCTCCTGCTCATGGACCTCAGCACAGAGCGGTTCACCTTGACGGGGACAAAGTCGCTGCCCCCCTGCTGTGGGGACACATATGGCAACGTTTCCATGACGCCCGGCCGTCATCTGGTGCCACTGCTACCGTACGTTCTGCCTGCAATCTTACCTCAAAGCTCATCTTGGCCGTGAATGGGTCTTCCTCCATATCATCTATGCCTTCATCCAGCCTCAGTGACTCTGCATGGGGGGGTTCATTAAGAACCAATGCATCCATTTCACCATTCAGGATGTAAACAACAATATAAACATTATGAATGTATCCCCACAGACTATTTTAGATATATTTGAGAGGATTTTTAGCTAAAAAAGACCAGCCGGTGAGGTCTATTAGTCATGGCGAGGCTTTCCATGAACACAGCAGACCCAGATGCCCTTGAGGGCCACGCAGGTTAATGCAGGTTAATCCCACAGAAGGGCTCATACCCGGGCTCTTAGAAGGTTAGCCTCATTAAGATGAAACAGGAGAGTCCCTCTAACCTTATTAGCTCCATCAGCTAAGATGACTTTGCTGCTCACAGCTTACCCCGCCGCTACTGAATCGAGGCCAACGCAGGCTAAACAAGCTCTCAGAGCTGTCACAAAGCGCTCAATCTCTCAGAGCGCTACGGCGAACATGGCCGATGATGATGATACGCGTTTACCAAATGTAGCACTGGCGGGTTTAAATCGCAGTGTGATAATAATGTTTGTGAGCGCGCATGTGAGTCGCACATGTATAAACCAAAGGATACCGCCACTGGCTAAATCTTGCCGCCGTGCAGGAGCCCTCTTGTCAGTGTGAGGGACCTCCAGGTCAATAAGAGACACCGCTTCTTCATCTGAGATGCCAGACTCAAGATAGAACTGCACCAGAGGCAGGACCTCTACATGGAGACACATATTAGCTACACAGCACATTGTGTTATGCTGTATGTATGTCTATGTGTGTGTGTGTTACCGACCATAGGAAGAGGCAGAGTAGATGAACGGCTGCTTGCAGTTAATGCACACGCTGCCCTGGCTGTTCAGCAAGGGGTTGTTGGTGGAACAACGGTAGCACAGCATGCCCTCGATAAGTTCCTGTAGGGATCACACTGGTTAAACACACAGCCCTGCAGTGCCAAGGTCGCTCCTCCATTGTGGCATGCTGCCTCCTTAAATAAAGTTTTAAATTCTGGCCTGGAGAATGGATCAATTACATGTACTATAACAGAATTATGATCAAGTTACTTTTATTTATTTATTTCTCTCTCATGTACATAATATATACACATATATATATACACACACACACATATATACACACACACACACACATACACATACATACATATATATATACATACATACACATACATATATATATATACATACATACATATATATACATACATATATATGTATACATATATATACATTATATATATACATTATATATATATATATATATGTATGTATATATATGTATATGTATATATATATATACACACGTATATATACACATATACATATATACACATATATATATGCACACATGTATGTATATATATATATATATACACACATATATACATATATATACACATACACATATATATACACACATACATACATACCCATATATACACATACATACACACACATATATA
>JAODUK010000022.1:2990178-3009492 GCA_027564635.1 Typhlichthys eigenmanni
CTGAATAGGCCTCAACCCTCCCACACTTCTGGCAGCCATGTGGTCGGGTCATTCAGGGCTGCGGCATGCTTGCCCCCACCCCACCCCACCCCGCCCCGCCCCACCCCCCCCCCCCCCCCCCCCCCACCCCACCATCCATTATATCCATTATTAACACCCTATTCTCGATCATCTTAAATACAATATTTGACACGTCTGATTAAATGGGGCTGTCTGTGTGTTCAGTCACTGTCACTGGTGTCGCTGCTGGGGTCACCCTGCACCTTGTTACGGTGCTGCATGGCGCGGTGGTACGCCAGCTGGACGGACTTGCGAATATTCGACTTTCTTCCCTCCAGCATTTTCTCCTTGTCCAGCTCCGGGTCCACTCCCAGTGGAACCAGCTTAGAGCGCGGCAGCCACTGCCTGCACACACACACACACACATTCATTTATTTAGCTGAATAGAACTTGGTCACCTATACAGGCCATACAGGAATTAACCTTGTTCTGTCTTCTCAGAGAACAATGAAAAGCGTTCGAGTCAATGTTCTGAACACCGTACCCAATATAATAAGGGTTGTTTTCATTTCCACCATCTCCAACCACATCTGCCCCATTTCTGCAGAACTGCAGTGTTGTTTTGCCTACACGTGCACTTCAGAGCGGCTTTGAACTTCTGCCATGATGTGCGTACACACTGCGCCTCTGCTACAGACGGCAGGAGAAAAGCAAACGGAAAGCGACTGCTCTTTGTCTCCGGTGCTCTGCTGTCTGCACTGTAGAAGGTGAGGCAAGGACTGACAAGGAAGAGAGACTGGGACAAATGCACTGACCAGGTCCTCTTGTTGTCGAAGAAGAGCACCAGGAAGAGGTGCTCCCGGGCCTCCTGCGTCATCTGCTCCCCCAGCTTGAGCACATCCAAGGGAGGCACAGGAATGGGCACACCCCGGTGGAACACCCCCTCCCTTGGCATCTTAGGGTCAATGATCTATGGGGAGAGGAAGAGCATGGGTCATGCCTACATACAGTCCTCTCTGCTTTTGATGAATGACCGTGTGTTCATAGGTTTACATGCAACCATAAACGCACAATGTACCAACATATTACACATGCTAAGGCTGTTTGAACTCTATATTGGACTCTTTAGCAAATGCACGTTTTGGATGAAAATTATAATGTGATCATGATGCTACATGCTGAACCAGAATATATATTGTTACCCTATGATCTAAAACCATTCTTAGAATTCATCTAGAAAGCTATGCTGTTAGCAGTTCTCCGGTTTATCTGCTGTCGTTTTTGGTCAGATACGTTTAATTTCCGGATTTAAAATAGAAATGTCAGATATTAAATACAACATTGAGATATTTCAGTATGATATGGTTACACTTTATTGACGTAGCGTACAGATAATTTAACCTCAGGCGGCCGTGACCTACTTTGAGAAGGACAGCACTAATCTTGGTTTGTGCTGGTGTGTGTGTGTGCACGTGCGTGCGTCTTACTAGCGCAGGGTAGGAAGGGTAGCCTCTACACTTGGCCCACACTAGATCCAATGCGTCCAGTGAGGAGTAGTCCTCTGAAGTAAGCCAGCATCCTGAACGACTTCGCCCGCGAACCACTGACGGCAACAGGAAGCCAGCATTACTCACTGTGACATTTACCTAAACAATGCGATTATTGCTTATCAACAGAAAAAAGGGGCTACTTCTTTGGAAAGAATGCTGCATAGGCGCAATAAATCAAACAAGACATCTAATGTTTACATTTTGAGAAAACACTGGATGTTCCAAAGTGGAACCTCAGGGATGGAAATGTGGCACTTTAAATTTGTATAAGTAAGAGTGTGTGTGTGTGTGTGTGTGTGTGTGTGTGTGTGTGTGTGTGTGTGTGTGTGTGCTTACAGTGAGAGACACTGCGTGAGGGGTAGGACTCGTTCTCCGTGCCCGACGTCTCTTCACTGCTGTCCTCGTGGAAGGCTGAGCGAGCGAATGAGGTCTTTCCCCTGCCTTGCTTCGATGGAGTGGTGCTGGCAGACAAGAGGGAGGAAGATGAGTCAGTAACAAGACAGATAGAACAACTATCACATCAGACAGACTTAGTGACTCAGAGGTTTGTTATCAGATATTATGATGCAAACATAATTCCTGAGGCTAACATCATGGTTTAACTGGCTGCTAGCAATGCTGATCAGGCTTGATAGGTAATGTACGTTCGACAGAATGTTTTCTCACTTGTATGACCCACCTATTGCCAAATGCACGTACTAAGTCTCTTTGGATACAGTCTGCCAAATGCTGTTAATGTAACTGTAATAGATGAGTATTTCTTGTACTCTCGCTGTACCCACAAAGACTCAAGTTGATGTGTGTGTGTACGTAAGCGTGTGTGCGCACACCTGGTCCTGTCAGATGCTGCGCTGCTGCTGCTACTGGTGGTGGATTCCGAGTCTGAACTGGAGCGAGGGAGACTCCTCTCGTTTCTGTACACCCGGAAGCTCTCGGTCACTGGCTGGCTCCCTACTTCAAAACCATTACTGGGCAAACCTTCAGGAAGAGAGAGAGAGAGAGAATTAATGGAAGAGGGGTTTGTATACATGAAGAGGGGCATGAAAGCAAACTGGTTGATGCAACTTAATATATCGTCGGTCATGTCTGCTCAAGTGTGATTACGTGTAGAAGCATCACAACAACATGATAAGCATGTTGTATCTGCGGTGAGTTCAGCTAGCGCATTAGAATGATGAATAGATGTACAGAACCACGACCAGCAAAGTTGGCGCTACGAAGAAGACAAGTTAATGTTGGGACAATGTAAAAAAACAAAACAAAACAACAAAACAACTAGCAAGTGACAACCCACCATACCTCTTCAAACCATTTAGCTTTACAGCTCAAATAAATGACCATTCCACATGGTTTTGTTTTTATTCATTTCTTTTTTAACCAATTCGTCAGTGGCTTAGGCTGTCTGGTAGAGCATACATCCTTCAGGCTGCCAATGTCCAGAAATGACCCCCTTTGTGAGTGGACATTCCCATAAGCACACGTGATGCTGCTGTACCCAGTAGCAGCTCGTCATTGTCGCTGTCGCTCTCGGAGCTGGAGGTGCTGTGCGGGCTGCGCTGCCTCTTCCTCTGCCTGGGCGGCGACAGTAGAGGCAGCTGTGGTGGGCCGATTGGGTTGGGGTTCACCCCTGTGCCGGGGTGACCGGCGTCCCTGTTCTTGGGCGGGCGGCCAGGCCTCTTGGGGGGTCCCGCCGCCTTTGGGTTCTTCTTGGAGAAGAGGACGGAGGTTCGACGGCCGACCTCTGGAGCCAGAGCAGAGGAGGATGTGCTCAGATCTATTGGGGAATGGGGGGATGAGAGCGGGGGGTGGGGAGGGGGTGGGGGGGGGTATTAACAACTGTACTCCACTGTACATTTCATGCCATACTTTTCTCTACCACTCCCCCTACAGCCTCCTAAGACTCACACCTTTCTCTACCCCTCCCCCTACAGCATCCCAAGACTCACACCTTTCTCTACTCCTCCCCCTACAGCCTCCTAAGACTCACACCTTTCTCTACCCCTCCCCCTACAGCCTCCCAAGACTCACACCTTTCTCTGCCCCTCCCCCTACAGCCTTCCAAGACTCAAACCTTTCTCTACTCCTCCCCCTACAGCATCCCATGACTCACACCTTTCTCTACCCCTCCTCTTACAGCCACCCTATTTCAAAGAGTCTAAACAGTAGGTGCACACATGCATTACAACTACTACTGTCATGACAGGGTTCCCACTCTAAATCAAATGTCAAATCCACTGACCTTTCCCTGACTTTGACTGACTAAAAATGTGAGTTTCCATTACCTATAATGAATGTAACAGCTGGCCGCCAGAACAATGTCTGTAAGAGACAGCCAGCATCGCAACGAGTAGGCGCATGTAAACATTCATACCAATAGTTTCAACATGTGTTGAGACATCTCAAAATGTAATAGAAAATGTCCAGAAAAATTTTAATAAATGGCAACAAAAATGTAAATATGCCGCAAAAAGTCCCTAATATTCCATGATTCAACCTAAACATTTTTCAAATCCATGTCTTTCCATGTGTGGAAGAGACTTTTAACAACAACAACAAAAAGATACAGATATTCCATGAAGCCTGCATCAGTGTTTCCTCTAGTCTAGGGTATTTTTTTAAAGCAGTGGGAGAGAATGAGAGAACGTTTAGGGTGGTGCGCACATGCCTACACTGGTGGTCTGAGTAGAAATCAATAGTTTCAATTAGTCATTTTCAAAATCTAAAATTTAAACCTGTATTTAAACCTCATGGATGTCTATATTGGAGGGGGATTTATGCTTGGGGGGCCACGGGGTTAAGGGGTACTCCCCCAGAAATATTTGTCTCCAACAAGTAATTCTGGTGCATTTCAAGGAACCAGTTTGTGCCTTTTCTACATCAATTTATGGTAAATGTATCTTTATATAGGCTAAAGGAAAACAAAATATAACTGAGTGGAATGCACCTGTGTAGATCAACTTGTCATTTCATATAATCCCAACTGAATCACAACACACATGCATACGATACCGTTCTGTCCTCATCACGTTTTTTGTATGGAGCAGTAACCTCTAAATATGGCACTGCAGACACTAATGCACTTTCAATAGCTCATAGCCTGTGGTTCAGTAAAATGTCTATTCACGTTATAAAAATGTAATGCAAATGCAAAAACATCGAAACCATAACATTAGCTGGATGGATGATTTGAGTGCCAACAGAGCAGCCCAGTACTAGTCCACAAGTGCAGACGAACAAGAATTACCCTAAACGCTGAACCACAAGAAGAACAATTAACGCGCACAGAGAAGAGATGCGTTGTAAAAGACGATTGACACATGAACCAACAACACAAATAACCCACACTCAACAGGTGAAGTGAAAGAGCTTACTGAATGGAAGTCTGTTGGGTAGCTGGGGTGTGTTCTATTTATTGGTGGCTTGACCGCCAATGTTTAGGCGAGGTAGAAGAACGAGGCGAGGCATGAAGAGCACCCCCCCCTTTGGGCGAAAACTGACTACTAAATTAAATCTACCTATTTTCGTAGTTCTCCGGTAATGTTGCCATCATCTGCTCTAGGCCGCCACATTTTAATGTACATAGCGGAAACACTGTGTATAGATGAATGATAGACCGACCCTTGCCACTGATCTCCTGACTGCTGCTCTCCCCGCCCTCGTCGTGGCGTCCCGCGGAGGAGGAGTGGTGGGGGAGTCCGGAGCCGCGGTCTCCCCCTCCCACGGAGTCCCTGGACCCCATGGCGGAGCTCCCCTCCCGCTGGTGGGCCAGCTTCCTCTTTATGACCGTTATCTCCTTCCTGAGGGCCTTGGCCCGGCGGGACTGGCCGATGCTGTGCTTCCCCGAGCTCACCTCGTCCAGGCGCGCCTGCAGGAACTGCAGCTGCTCCTCCAGGGGCATCCGGTGCCTGTTGTCTGGCAACAGCAGCTCTGTGAGTGGCAGGTGGAAGCAGACGCTTTATCAACCACATCAGCCCCAATAAGGAAGGCTTGGGCATATTATAGAGTAATATACATAGACATAAGGAACCAAAAATACAATACGAGTGTGCAGCCAATAATACACACTATAATAAAGATTTGTAATAATATTTATTATGATATAAACATTGTCAGTGTGCGTGACAAGCAACAGGAAGTCAGCCACGTCTCTTACCGTCCTCATTGGAAGACAGCGGCCTGTCTCTGTCCCTATCCCTGTCTCTCTCCCGGTCTCTCTCCCTGTCCCTGTCTCGCTCGAGTTCCCTCTCCCTCTCTCTCTCCCGGTCACGCTCTCTCTCTCGGTCCCTCTCACGCTCCCTCTCTCGGTCCCTCTCACGGTCGTACTGGCTGTCCGGGCTGGGCTCACGAGGCAGGTGCAGGCCCACTTCGTAGTCAAAGCCTATCCTCTCGGCTTGGCGCCGGGCCGTCCTGATGACTGCGCTCCCCAGCTCTCTGAGCCGCAGGGCGGCGCGGTAGAACACCGTGTCCTTGGCATTGTACTTGAGGCAGTTGTTGACGATGAGGCCGAAGTCCGACTCGAAGGCCTCAAAGGTGAGGTAGTGGTGGGACTCCAGAAGGTTCCACATGGTCTGGAAGTCCATAGGAGTGTCGATGTGGTCCAGGTAGTCTGGCACCTGGTGACAAGTGGATGTGGCACTGGATCAGTTTGTGTACCGCTGTCCATTAGGGGCAGTGTTGAGCTTATTGTGCTGATTGCACGCACCACCATTTAAATTGTACGGTCTCGCTTATTTTACTTGAGTGATTACGTCCAACAGAGTGTTTGTGTGCCATCATAGCAACAATACATAACAACAAAAACAACGGTACTTAAATGATGGAAGCAGGTCTCACAGTCACACTGAAACAACAGACAGAGTGAGGTTGACTACCCCGGCCCTGTAGAGTGTGTTTACCTCTGCCAAAGGTACCGGCTCTGTAAAAAAATTGCTGGTGTCTCTTTCCTGTAACTGCTCCAATGTACTTCGCAATAGCACCAGGAAGGGAGTCAACTGCATCTCCAGCGCCATCTGCTGGACTTTGATCTGAGTGTGCACATATAGAGAGCAACAGAAACACCAGTTTAGAATGGAATACAGGAAGGCAATAGCTTAATGGTTAATGGGTGCTAGAAAAAATTATATTTTGTATTAGACGTCTCGACTCAACAAGGAGCTAATGGAACCAGGGTTTGAGTGATTAGATAACATCGGCTGTTAGAACCGAGAATTAATTAATTCAAGAGGTGGTCATTGGGACAATAGACCTCTTTGATCATCTGCTTTAAAAGGCTGTGAAAACCTGCCATTCCAGTCTGTTGTTGAGGGGCGTATACTTGCTAACAGGTGTGCTACTGACAGCGCAATGCATCTCAGTATTGTGTTACAACGAGTTTATGCTAGCCATAGATATAGAGGTCCACCACTGCTTTCTCTAAGCAGACTATATCTACTATATACATGTTTCTGGTTTTGTTATACACGAGCCACACTTTGAACACGTGATGTGTACATCTCACCGTCTCCCTCTTGAGCTTCTCCCTCTTGCGGATGAGCTCCACCAGGAGCCTGGCTCTCTCCAGGTCGTGCCTCAGCCTCTGCCATGCCTTCAGCTGCTCCTTCAGAGCGGACTGCTTGTCATCGATGTCCCTCTAACACACACACACACACAGGAAGCATGTTCAGAGATCGATCACAGGAATAATATTAATCTTTCACTTCAGCTAATAAAATTAATAATGGGTTAATTTAATGAAGTCGTTAAGATGAACATTGAAAGTATTGTTGATGTTGCTTGCTTATTAAGAAAGCCCCCATTATTAAGACAATTAATAACTGTGTTGTTAACCCTACTATAAAGGCATGTGATGTAAGATGCGGCATGTCCTTTACAGGTCAGGCTGGTTACCGAGGGAAGTGGTGGCATAGGCTGCATCTGCTGCTGCAGCTGCGGCTGCGGCTGCGGCTGCGGCTGTGGCTGCGGCTGTGGCTGCGGCTGGATCTGGTCCACGTTACGCTGGGACTGCAGGTGGGTCTGGAGCCGGCGGAGCAGGGGCACCCCGTTACGGCTCTGCCTCTTCAGCGTCCAGTAGCTGTGCAGCCGCTGCATGAACTGGCTCTTCCGGGGTACCGTCAAGTTACTGGTGATTTTACTCAGCCTGGAATGTCAGGGAAACACAACCCCCTCAATACTCTGTTTAGGATGGGAATACCTCGTAGCTGTCGATGTGCACAGAACAGAAACCTGAAGATTGGGAATATTTGGCTTCCTGCCTAACTTCAGTGTAACAGATACAGTTTATCGTGGACCTTGAAAGTTCAAGGAAGGTCTCCATAATCACGATACCACGATAGTATTTGGTAAATAAAGAGTTCAGATGAAAAAAACTTCCATCTGACTGCTTTTGTTTTTATTATTTGTAATATTTAAATTATACATTTTTGGAAAGTTTTACTTTTTATTCAAAGGGAAATGAGTGAACCCAAATATAGAAACCACATTGCAGACTTAAGAGGTTTCTGCATGTGAACCCTTCACATGTAGAAGGCAAGTCAGAAGGCCAACAGATGTAGTCACAGGTGTTCACACATACCTGTGTGGGGGTATACAAGGCACAGACACCACTGGCGCTGCAGCCCTCTTCTCAGCCAAGATTTTCCTAGCCCTCTTCATCTTTAGCCTGGACTTGGCCTTGGCCCTCTTGGCCCTCTCTGAGCTCCAGCCTTTGGAGTCGTCGTCGTGTCCAATGCTGGGCTCGTCGTCGTCCTCCAGCTCCCCGTCGCTGTGGGAAGAGCCCATGCTGGCTCCCCCCACCCCTCCCAGCGGACGGGCCGAGCCCGGCGGCGTGTGGATGTCGCAGTAGGCCGTTTTACGGACACTGAAGGAGGTCCCGTTGGCCCCGGTCTCCCTGACAGGCTCCATCTTCATATAGAGGCCGGCCTGTTGGGCGCACGTGACGTGGAAGGCCGTGTAGCAGTTCGCTTTGTGACACTGAATGCACGCGCCGGAGCCGCGCTGCTTGCAGATGTAGCATGTGAGCTTCCAGCGTGCCGGAGGAATGTGTTCAATGCTGTCAATGGGCTCCAGGAAGACGGTGTTGGCAAAGCACACCTGTTGGCGAGATGGCGTACGTATAACACAAGTGACGTACTTCATTCCTAATGATAGTTGAGTGAAAGGCCACTTATGACACAGCAACACTAACATGATGTATAGTTGTTGTCGTACATAAAAAGATTATGTCCACTTGCCGCTCTGCTGCTGCTTTGCACTGGGTCTACAAGTCAGTTCAATGGGTAACAGCTTAAGTCTTCAGAACCCATGAACTCTTCCTTTTCGAAGGCAAGAAACACACAGTATAGCCAGACATGTCTTTATAATTTTTTTTAAACTGAAAATAAACAGTTGCAATTTTGTGGTGTTTTTCTGTAGCTACATCCACACCGAAATGTAGCTATTGTAGCTAATTCTGGATATCCGTTTTTGTCTAAATGAAAGACACACGCATAACTATACTGTGAGTTTTCCCCTTTTTCGAAAATTAAATGTATCCAAGTATTGTAAAGCTTACGTGATTATAAATCATTGTAAAACTACATTTCTCACACAGCATATCGTAGCTCCCAAGGTTGCTCTTTATTCTGGTAGGGTCTTGTAATTTGCAGTGATAAATCAGGTCAATCTCTGTGTGCCCTCACCATTCATGGCGAGTTATAGCAAGTCTTATCATACAATGGATGACAGACCTGCATTTTAAATCACTGTGGTAAAACAATAACAAGCAAGGGAATACTGCGGAAGATGAACAGCAGTTAATGAGGTTCCATCACTACAACACAGATGTAATACACATCGTCCTCACCTCAGGGATCCAGAGGGCGCACACCACGTGAGCCCACCGTGCATCGTCTGTCTGTTTGAACGCCCCTCCTTTATTGGGGCAGAGGGCACAGTCCACGGCTCTGCTGGGCGACTGTAGGCAGCGGCGACACAGCCACTGGCCTTCGGGGATGTAGGGCACGCCGTAGCACTCCTGGTGCACCGCCAGGTTACACATGTCACAGAATAGAATGACATTGCTGTTCTGGCACTCACCGTCATTACAGATGCAGCAGACGGCATCCTCGTCGATCAGGGCGCTGGGGTCGGCCTGGCGGGGAGGAAGGGAGCTACATGAGTTCATCAAATGCTTCAGTAGACATGCCTGCTCCCAAGTACAGTTCAGCCACCAGGTTCCTAGGTTCCTGGCTCCGCCCTGCTATTGCTCTCAGCTCAATTTTCGCTGAGTCTGAAAACCCTGTTCGCTTTAGCATTTTCACAGCCACTGTGCGGTGGCTGTGAAGTCAAGTGTGTTTCGGAACGTTGGTAGAGCTAGATGAGGCGATCAAAACAGCTGTAGCAACGCCGAATAGTTAACAGCTGCTCCAATAGTCTCAAAACTGCTCAGAGGCCTGCACCTAGTAGGAGGCAACGACTGTTAACACTTCCCAATGGAGAGTGGCCAGAGCCTATTCACAAAGTGAACGCTGGGCCTGATTACACCAGGCTAATGGACTACTGTAAAGACAAGGCTGTGAAAGGACTCACCTTATTGTGGCTCTCAAAGTAGGACTCCTTCTCCAGCCGGTCCATGAGGTACTCGAAGACCTCCTGAGGAATGGGCGTGACACCGTCGCTGCGTCGCTTGTCGTTCATGATGTCCAGCCAGATGTAGTCCTCCTCATCTATGTCGTACTCCACCTCCTCATCCAGCTCCTCCACAGATTTATCGATGTATCTAAGGCCCAGAGAAGGATTGGATGGGGGGTGGGGGGTGGGGGGGGGGGGTGCGGTAAGGTGGAAAGTGAGAGTGACACAATTGAAGATTAAATAAAATATAAAAATAAAACAATGACACACATACCGCAGTAATATCCAGTGCAGGTATCACAAGATGTTTTATGCCTACTTCCTCTGTATAGATATGCCGCAGTGTGTAAATACACACTGTCAGTGCGGTGTTAAGTAAAGAGAGTGCGTGTGTGTGCGCATATATATATATATATGCTGATAAGACATGGTGTATAGAAATAACTGAATCACTACTGAATGTGTATTGTATTCCAGAACTTTCACATTTGCTGTGTTATATTGTGTAACACGTTGGTCAACCAGCATGGCACCGATTTTACATGTGCAATGTTATGCAACGGACCTGCCAGCAACACAAGTCTTCAACTCATAAATAGTCTTATAACTTATGTATAAAGCAAACCTGTAGTAGGAGGAGGTCCGTAGCGGTGCGTCCGGTCTCTCTTGGTCCAATTCTCTGAACACGGCTTCAGGTAGCTTGACTGCAGGGCCTGACGCGTTGCCGTGGTGATGGGATGACCCGTCTTTTTTCTTCTCTTTGCTCTTATGCTTGCCAGACTTTGGAGTTGCTTTGCCTCCGTTAGCAGCCGGGGTGTCCGGTCGGTCCTTGCCATTGCCGCCCAACTCGCCACCCCCTGTCCCGCTGTCGCCCCCGTTACAACCTCCTCCTCCTCCGCCACCCGTACCAGAGGACGGAGGGCCCTCGGTTTCACTGTCATCCTCCGACACAACGTCAATGTTTTCAAAGATGCTGATGCGGTGGATGCGTCCCTGGATCTCCAGCTCCACCATGCGCTGGGCCTGGGCGTAGGTCATCGTCTCCCTGCCTGGAGAGTGGGAGCGCTCAGACCGATTAGGACTGCCCGGGGTGTTGCCACCCTGGCAGGCTCCACCCCCTTTACCTCCTCCACCATCACCATCCATGGACCCTGCCAGTGATACCCGAGGGGGCCGGCCCTTCCTCTTTTTCTGGGGTATGTTCTGTGTGGGAGTTGGGTTGTCATGATCATAGTGGTAGAGATGATACTCAATGCCACTGTAGCTCTTGTACACCTTGCGACAGCTCTCCACCGGGCACTCATAAGGGGGCTTGGTGGCCCGCAGATTGTGACAGAATGTCTTTACATCAAAGTCTAGCCCCATTGTGCCAAGGGCCACTGCTGGGACAGATGTACAAGTTTTACATCTGAAACACAAGGTGAAATACAGAGAATCAAAAGGATAGGCTACTCTCATTCGTTTTACTTAGACTCCAACGAATCTGCTCTATCTATCAATTTGCACAGTGCACCTGTCTTGTAATCACGTGACTGATACTTTGTTTTACCATGGCAACAATGTTTTCGTTGTTGAAAGTGTTACACACAACATATACATTATAGATAAATACACATTTCTATAAATAGTATTTTATATTTACTCGTTTGATGATAGTTCATGTACATCTTTGGTGATTTTCAAACATTTTCTAAAACTTTCGTCTACGGTATCGTACTTTTGTAGACTACTGTAGGATAGCTTACCTCTGAAAAACAGTTAGGCTAACAGGAAAACAACCGGTATTCCAAACCAAAAGATACGGAAATGGAATATAACCTGACAAAATTTGTTTAAACGCGAAGGGTAACCTTGTTCTTTAACGCTTTCCCTCTCCAAACAATAAAGAATACCAGTCTAGACTGTTAGCCAGTGGGCTAATATTAGCTAGCAAACAACACTGGCTCAAATTGCAGTTACAGTAACCCACAGGGAAAACATAACTGTCCAATGTACCAACGGTTACTTGTTTGTTCTGCTTCGGCAACTGCACTGGATTAGATGCATTTACGATAGGCCTTTTCACGTGGTGGTGATTCCCTTTTTTTAATTACATCCGATTTGTACACAATGTTGGATTAATAATTACAATGCTACATAACAATGCAACAAACAGGAATAAAATGATACATTGTGGCTTTACTGAAACCCATCATCCAGCCAGCTACATTTCCCTCCACAATGACCTCACCATAAGAATTCCATCAGCAGCAAAATGACAGAACGCTACAAACCAAACATAACACAAAGCTGTTGATGCAGTATAAATTATTGTTTATTTCCAGAAATATGATCCACTAGGCTAATTTATATATGCAGCACATATGAACATATATGCTACCCAGTGATGTAGAAAACAAGCCTTGTTTTCAGTGTTACTATGCATGCAGTGTTTGCTGGACATATGGCCACAGCATATTCAGCGACCAAATTACGGTATTTATCCAAGAGCTATACAAGATAGCCATAATGATAGTAATTAAACAGTAACGTGATTTAATCCAGTTGGTTAGCTAAATTACAAATACTCACTACTCCGCGTTGCTCAAGACTGCGTGCTGCGAAATCTCACACCAGATCGGATATGCTCCAGATCGATATGAACTAATCAAATACTCCCAGATGCGATCTCTCGAATAGTGCATTTGTAGTACTGTTTAAAATCCAATACAGTATCCCAATGAGTTCATTGTGTTGGGAATAATTCAGGAACTCGACTGAACAAAAGGGGCAACCATTGCTGTACGCCATTGGCGCGTGTAAA
This sequence comes from Typhlichthys eigenmanni, assembly GCA_027564635.1. Lineage (NCBI taxonomy): Eukaryota > Metazoa > Chordata > Actinopteri > Percopsiformes > Amblyopsidae > Typhlichthys > Typhlichthys eigenmanni. The sequence continues at coordinate 3,003,139 of JAODUK010000022.1, forward strand.
CACATTCGTTAGACAAACCAAGCTCTATTTTTCGTATAGGATACTAGCCGTTTTTATGTAACATTATGTTATTAAGATTTGTTAAAACTATTAAATTGCAGATCGATGTAAAAGGAAAGTGTCAACATTTCTACAGACAATATATTATCCCAAATTTCCTTACGTATTTTTTAATAGTGTGGCGAATCTGTGGATCGGTTTAACATATGACAGAGGCCTTCTGTCAGTGATGGTTGTATTCCGTTTACTGCTCTACAGTCCATACTGTTTGAGTACATTCTGTAGAAATAGCGAGATATGTTGCGGAATATGCTGGGCTATTGCAACAGGCCTATCACTTATAACATGTCTATTTACTGAACATGTTTTGTAGTAGGCCAATTCAACCATTTAATATAATACACAATTATCCTACGTTTTAAAACAGCAAATACTGAAATAAGTAGGCTATTCGACAGTCATCAAGCACAAAATAATTTATTTATCTCTCAACATATACAATTCTTGTGATTAGAGTGCAGCTGGTCAGGTAATGCAGTGGGAAATTAAGCAGACAGAAGCAATCCCACACAGAGCATAAATGAAATATTTTCCCCCAGAGCATATTCACTAGAGGGCAGTGTAGTCAAGACCAGACCAAGCACCATTGGGTTGATGTGCCGTCTCTGTGCATGCATCTCTTTCTTTACACTGCACCCAAATTAATATATGCAAGTATGTCTCCCCTCACTATGCTAAAACAGACAGGGAGATGGCGCAAATTAACAGAAATCTCTTATTGATGGAACTATTTAAACAATGCAGAATATTCTGCATAATATCCGGGAAACATCTAATTCAAGACGAATTTATGGAATACATCAAAGTGAAAGTCCCCCCAAAATGTTTGAACAAACAAAATGTACAAATACAAGTTATAAAAGTAAACTGCACAATTCACAGCTTGGCACGATTGGGAAGCTGCAATGTTTGAATGGTGTAGTAATTTCAGACCACAGTAGCTTTTAACATTTAGCTCGTGTGAAAACACGAGTTGACCATTATTGTGAAATAAACCCTATATACAGGCTTGTAAACGGCTAACACTGATTAGAAGTAGTGGAGATCATGTAATGTACAAATCTCCCATGCTTAGCATTTAAACTGAATTTTGTTTGTACTGGAAAAAATAAAATAAAAAACACACTGTCCCCAAAATTAACTAGCAAAACTAAATCAAAATCAACTTTCAAAATTACATTTAAAAAGGCAATATACAGTAACTGCTTCAGAGCATCTAATTTTAGAAAAATAAAAAACTGTCCTCCTTGGGGTGATGATAATTTCCCAACTTAACAAAATAATATGTTAATCAGTTAAATAACCTCAAACAATAGCATCATCAAAATCAAGCTTTTAACAACCACTTAAGATACAAACTAATGATTGCACATAAATAATTACTTTATTCTGAGTACTGGGAAATCAGTGTCATTAAGAAATTATTTTGTGGAGAAATTAGTGTTTTTTTCCTTTGTTTTTTTCCCTGTGATTTTGAACTTTTTTTAATTTGCAGCTAGCTCCTGTTGCACCGGTCAGGATAAAGGCTTGTGGCAAAGCCACTATCAAAGCTCTATGCAGGGTTTAAATGCACTTTTTTTTGCCTCAGAAACCTGTTTCTCACATTTTCTGCAACACTGATTGGGACACAACCAGAAGCATATTATAGGGTGCAGTATATAAGGCTCTGGACACATCCTTCTCCCCACAACACTCGATATATTCCGCTAGTAAATAGAGGCTGTGTCTAACTGAACCGTTTGACCTTCAAGAGTGGATTTTGGCTGCTGGCTTAGTAATGTAACTGTCTCTCTCCCACTCTCTCCTCAGCCGTTCCTCCAATGCAACTGTAAATCTCAGCACTTTCATTCGTCCAGTCAGTCAGGGGTGGAAAAAGTAAAACAAGATTTTATTATTTAAATAAGAGCATATACTGTGTAAATAGTGCAGTATTACAAGGGCATTCATATGTAAACCAACAACAAAAGTGTCTGCTATGCATTAAAAAATTAAGTAGCACTTAAGCCACCATCAAATCAATTCACTTGAATGTGGGCATGCTATGTTCAAGGCACTACATTCTTTCAGACAGCATCACCACGAATCCTCTACTGTTATCCCGAGCCACTGTGTTTGGATTCTACTGTAGTGTTTAATGTGGACAGAAAATTAAAAGACAAAAATCAATATGAAAGTGTAACAGAGCATTTAACAAAGACATCTCATTGTGACTGCTGGCAATATGTCTACTGGTATGGCTATGAATTTAATCAAGCCCAAAGCATTAGGTACTCAGACACACATACTGTATATTCTACACATACATACTTGCACACACGCACACAGTTGACTACAACTGTTGGTATCAAGGATACAAACAATCGCCCTCTTATTTACATCATCATTAAATATCTAACACACACACACACACACACACAGTCATTTACAACTGTTGGTATCAAGGATACAAACAATCACCATCTTATTTACAAGATCATCAAGTATGTACAGATTATGGCTCCGGTGAAGCAGAGTTCGAGCCGGGTGGAGCTGAGCTTTCTTGTCCGAAGACACAAGGGTGCTGTGCGGGAGCTGGGTGAGAAGGGTCATCCTAGAAGGAGCCAAAAGAAGACAGCTAGTTAGGTAGTCCTGGTGGTGTCAGGAGGACAGGAGGCATTCTCAGGGTTATGCAGGAGCAAGGGGTAGACCTGTGCTGTTGGCTTTGCTATGGCGGCATAGGGAACGACTCCTGCAGCACCAAGCAGGACAGGACCCATGGCGCCCTTGGGCTCCACAGGGCTCGGCTTGACTGGCATGCCTTGCCACTGTTGGGGGTACAGGGAGCCAGACACCACCCCGCCACCGTAGGCGCCTCCAGGCAATATATAGCCTTGTGGGAGCATTGAGGAGCTGGCAGATAGAGCTGTAGGCATACCAGGGCCTAAAGCAGCAGCAGCAGTCAGTGAGCAGGACAGAGGCAGGTGGAACTTGTTGGGGGCGACAGGGCTGACCTAGAACAAGAAGGGTTTAAAGAAAGAAAATGAGGCCAAACACTTGCCATGTCAATGGCGTGGATCAAACCCAACCTCTCTCTCCTGACACGCATGCCCCCTTAGCGCCAGGTACCTCGTGTGTGGCTGCTATGCCTTCAAGGTCCTGCCGGCGTCTCTGCTCTTTGATCTGATTCAGGGAGGGCCGTGGCTGATGGGCGGCAGCTAGGGTCTCCTTCGCCCAGTCATCCACCAGTTTGTGGAGGTCGTCGGTGAAGGTGCCCTTCTTGTTGTTGCTGTTGTTGGTCTGGACCTGAGCCAGGACTGCCACTGGCTGGGGACTATGAGACGCCGCGGCGGCCGAGTTGAGCGAGGGCTGAAGGTGATCGGAAGCCGTCTGAGTTCTGTGAGGGGACCCTGAAAAGAAAAAGAGCACTTGTTAAATGTCGCCTTGCTACACGATTCTAAAACTAATCAATTGGCTGCTTTACGTTTACTGCAAACAATTACTAACAAAGCTGACAATCATCTAAACTGCAAAATCCTTTCAGTCAGCTAGCATTTAATTAACACTTTATGCCATAGTGATTCTGAATACATAAATGTGTGTATTAATAGTGCCTAAGTGAGCTTATTTTGCCCAACAAACAGCCAAAGGATTACATCTTAGATGACCATTACAGAAATGAATAAATGAAAAACAGAAAAAGTGATGTGCAAGCATCCACAATATGCACCAGTCAAGATATGTAGGCTCACAGCCATGCATGACACACAAACGCATACTGAAGTACTATGTGAAGTTCTCCTTGCATTTGTTAGTTTCAACACACATGTCCAACAAAAGCCACCACGTTTTAAAATGTCACACAGCACAAATATATTCCAAAGAGTGCCCATGCAAACACATCCAAGAGAGGAAACCAAACAAAAATAGTGAGTAGTATTATAAATGTAAAGTAAATGAGATAGTTACTACTACTGCGCTCTTTGCCTAGACATAGTCGTTTCAGAGTGGACCCTATAAAGAGGCAGAACAGCACAAGACAGAAAGATAGTTAGGCCAGTACACACTGCACACCACAGTTCTGTGGACAAGCTGCTTCTAAGCCACACAGAGCTATCAAAATCCATCAGGGAGAGAGGAGGAGGAGGAGGAAGACGGGATACGTGTGGTTTACAGTAACTTGCAGTAATGCCAAACAGAATGTGTAGAGTACCAACAGAAAAGCCTAGAACAGAGAGCAAACCTTGAGCCATTGGCCGTGTTGCTCTCTGTAAACTCATTTTGGGTTAGGGCAAGACGGGTCAATAGTTTGGGAAGAAGGCCTTGGACAAATGTTTGCCTCTTTGTAACCCTAGAGTGTGTCCTTTTAGAGACCATCACGAGGGTGTGTGCCACCATTACAACAAACAAATGTAATAAAGACCTCAATTAAAGAGTTGTTGAATACTGAATTTGAATTAAAGCATTGTATTAGTTAGCTACCCTCACAAATAACAGGCCAAATAATGCTCAAATGTTAATTTCATAAGACATAAAATGGCTTAATGCTTTTGCCTGGCACACAAAAGCCCATTAGCAAGGAACGTGTGTAATAGGAAAATATGGCTCTTTTTGAGGAGAATTTTTAATCATAGAGCGATTCCTAGTGTTGATGCAAATATGCCTGCAAGTCAAATTACAGCAGAGAAAAAAAAAAAAAAAAAAAAACACACAGAGCACTAAAATACTAGCCGGGGCACGCCAGAGTTAGCTCTCGTCATAAACATGCATGGAGACAGGAGAGGTGAAAGAAGATAAGAACATTGGTGATACAGCCCTTGATATTGCAGAGCAAGTCTCCATCAGTGCCCTGCCGACGCCTGCACCATGCACGTCTTCCCCGTCCAAACATGCGGGACAGAGAGAGTGCTCCTCTAACACGGGCTCGGCCAATCGGGGCACTGCACACGTGTGGGCAGTGCCTTTGGTTTTGGAGATGTCAAACAATTAAGTCAACGGGACGAAACAAAATAGGGAGTACAAAGGCTTTGATGCGCACGCACACACACACACACACACACACGGCATCATCTGCCCATGTTTGGAGAAGACTAGCTTTATGCCATAAACAGTGCTTGTTGTGGGGTCTGCTTACTAAAGCCAGAAGCAGTGCACAAAGCATTTGTATGGGGAAAGACATTCAACCCACAAAAACAACATGAGCTTAAATGGCACTGAGGTAAGGAGGATTAAAGAAAAATTAACACTTTATGTATGTTTGTCACACACAGGCCTCAGTGAGCAGCACAAGGTAGAAGATCCACTATATCAAATATAAAAGAATTCAAACAGATCAGGAGAAAGAAGTGAAATTAAACACGAGATGAGTGAGGGGGGAAATAGAAAGGAACAAATACAAACAGATGGACAGAGACACAGGTCCACTGAGGAATCTAGTGCGTGGCTTGCTACTAGATTTATAGGTCACTCTCTCTGACGTTTGGTGGTAAACCGTCCAGCCTGCAAAAATTAATATAAGAGGGAAGAAGAGAAGAAACAAGAGACACTTATGTAAAAAGGGAGACTGGGATGAGAATCCCCCACCATTAATCGCACCAGCAAAGGATACTTAAGAGACAGAAGGTATGTGAACCAGGAAAAAAATAAACACAATGTCCACATTCGCTACTGGGATTAGTCAGCAAATAAGCAATTGTGCCACAGCTGCTTTACACATTCAGTTTGCATGTGTATATATCTGATGCATACATATCATGTGATAGCGGGTGCAACATATCAAACAAGACACATTCAGACACCCCAATTAGCGGCACATTATTTTAGGCATCCCGGTTTACAGTACAATATTATGTGCTATCAAGTTATGCAATGTATGGACACCATGACGTAAGATCACATACAGTAGGTCAAACTGTTGATGGTTAAGAATAGACTTAGTATACCTTTAAATTGACATGTTTCTACACTCTATAAACATCCATCATACCCAGACCAGTCTCTGTGTGTGTGCACGTGCTGGTGTGATTAACCCTGCACGTGCACACACTCGGTGGGTGTACCTTGGCCGGGGCCTGCCTGGGTGGAAACGCCGTCAGCGTGCAGCCCAGCGTAGATGTTGTCCGAGGACAGGGAGCCCTTGAGGGAGCAGGGCTGCTGGGTCAGGACCGGCTGTGTGGGGAGGTTGGGCAGGGTGCTGGAGCTGGTGCTCCCGGAGTGGGCGGAGCCATCAGACAGATGAGAACTCTTCGCCGGGGAGCCAGAGGAGCTGACAGCGCTCTCACCTGGGTGGGGGGGGGGGGTGGGGGGGGGGGGGGGGGC
>JAODUK010000022.1:3009592-3035559 GCA_027564635.1 Typhlichthys eigenmanni
CTCTCTCTCTCTCTCTCTCTCTCTCTCTCTCTCTCTCTCTCTCTCTCTCTCACACACACACACACACACACTCACACACACACACACACACTACCCCTCCCCCTGCTCTTCTGAGTGCTAGCGTCTAGCCTATATGTTTATAGGCTATGTTAACATGTAGTTTATCTTTAAGTTTCACTGTAACTCATTGTGGCCAGTCGATGGCACCACTGTCAAGTCCAAATGACCCAGATCTGGCATCTAAGACCACACAAAGAGGTGTTGAATACAAGACACAATACACAGCCAATATTCTGGACAGAGAAGACAATGGACAGTCGAGAAACACACACGCACACACACACACACACACACACAGATACACATGCACACAGTAGTACAGAAGATGAATTGCCATTCAACAGTTAACCAAGGAAATTGGCACACACACAATGAATGGAAGTTTATTCATAACTCAGCTCTCTTTCTGAAATACACACTATTCTCCACTCCAAATTGGACAAGAACATCATGGACCCTTACAACCACAAACAAGTAGCATATCAGCCTACATGTTCCATTGGCAAACGTTCACATAAAATGTTAAGTATTGAATATTTACTCGTCAGTTAACTTACAACCACCATCATCATCATCATCATCATAACAAACTTCAGTGCTTGCTATCATGACTTTATATGTTTTGGGTTGATAATGCGGGGTGAATCTGAATCCAAGTGGTCATGACGCCTCAAATTCATAGGATTATGGTTACGGTGACGTCAGAGGTATTACTTTTGGGGTTTGACTCCGCATTGCTCCTATTCTTGTCATGTCAGCTCAGATGTGCTTCGGATCCGAGTGCTGACGATTACATTGCCCGAACGAGTAATAACAAATATACGTTGTTGTTTGGAGTTCATATGGGACAATGACAGCTGGTAAAACAATTTCGTCTTGTCCCGCTAATGCAACAGTGTTTCATTTATTTATTTATTTTTTATGAGAAAGACGAAAATATCCTACAAGCCTACTTTTGAATAATATATAAATGTCAAACACAGCTAATCTGAGACATGCAGTCGAAACCGTTCACTCACCAGTGGGCGAAACCCCTTGCATCTTGCACAAAGTTTCTCCACCTCTTGTTGTGCTGAACCGTCCTTTATTCGAAGAGATTGGAAACAGTACACTGGAAAACGCTTTTATCAGGAGTGTCTCGACTTCAAAAACCTTTTTTCATTTGAAAAAGCATTCGCTGGCGTACTAGAAGCACTTCATTGTCCAATCTCGAAAACTACATAATTTAACCGGGTCATATTTTTTGCGAAAGTAGTACTGATCCATTAGTCCTATCTCCTCCCTCTCCCGAAAAGAAATACAGTCTCAGAACGCTCCACCACTCGGCCACTGGAAAAAGCAGATGCGCGCTCCCTGATCCAGGCGCGGGCACATGCAGTTATGCGCTGTCCCATTCATTGAGTATGAATGCAGATAGCATTGGGATAAAGCATGGAAAAGCTTGAGCTATCCAACATCATCAGATTTGGTAGGTTGTGGCACAGCATAACGTAGCTTTGTGCGTTTTGTTTATCATGTTTAATGCTTCCTTAGATAACCCAATATATTTAAGAACCATGGAGACTGTCAGAAGAGCTTTACATACATACATTAATGATTATATGATGATATATGATTATAGCCTAGGCTGGGAGGAAGTAAAAATGAGCAATTGGAATAATACAAAGTGCATTTCTATGTCACTGCTGATCCTACAACTGAAGTTAAGATAATTTCTCTTCAGTTTCTATTCTGGAAGACTGCTGCCTGCTGCCTTTGTGAATACTGTACAACAAGAAGTGATCATGGGCAAAGTATAACTCAAGATTTACAGATAATGAGATCCATTGTCATTTCTATGTCTAATGTGTGAGCCATGCATTAAACGTTCAAAGTCTGACTTGTTGTCTAACCTTAGTGTTGTCTAACCTTAGAGACTAAGCACCCAGATGAAATTCTTCCTTGAAAAATGTAGTTTCTTGACAGATAAGTGGACAGGGTGACATTGGGTAGAAGGAATGTTAGCCCTCCTTACATTTCTCTCCACCTCTTTCTTTCACTGTAGGCTATCTTCCCTCCACTTCACTCTCTTTCTAACCCGTGTCAACTCAACTCACGCATCATTAAGCCCTTTTATGTGGCTGGTGTTGTAGCTGCATGCGTCTAATCGGTCTCAAATCTTCACACCGCCTGCTGGTCGTCAGACTCCTTCATTGTCTGACAGCCAGACACTGTAACACTACCTAGTTGCTGGCCACAATAGGTCATTAATAACACGTTAGTACATCATTTTCAGCATAGGTTTCTGCCAGTCACACCAATTTGGAACTGGATATCGCCTTTTGCCCATGTGCTGAACAGAATTATTCAAAAATCTCAGTGTGGAGTCGGAATAAGCTAAAGTGCTATGTGCTTGACTGGACTAATGTCTGAGTTTGGCTAGGAGCCTGGAGCCCTTGTTAGTGCCTTAGTGTGTACGGCGCTGTCTGTCAGCCAGTCTGGGCCCATGCAGGCCGGCCCACAGAAACCAGAGGCACAGAACAGCCCTCCAGGGATACATCCTCTGCTCCTCATATGGGGCTCACAGAACCAGCTAAACAACCCCATGCATTGTGAGCAGAGTGAGACAGCGAGGAGGAGAGATATAGTTATGGCGGAGGGTACTGTGTAAGGTTAAGAAATAGTGGCGGTGGCAGACTTATGTACAATGTGTGTGTGTGTGTGTGTGTGCGTGCGTGTGTGTGTGTGTATTTGTGTGTGTGTCTGGCATGGCATGGGGGGAGGGGTGTCAACAATACAAAGAAAAGCTTGGTGTGAAAAATAGAGGAAAAGAAACAGCAAGGGGTCACATTGCAAATAGCTGTGTGTTACAGAGAGGTGTGAAACGAGATACTTATTGTCTAACTCTAATTCTAAGATATCTTTCCACTGTGAGGCTAAATACTATGACTTAGCCTATCATGCCTGCCGGGCCATTATTCAGTACCATACAGTAAGCCTTAGCGTAGTCCAATGCAAATGAAAGCACCACACTGACTGAATTGCTAAAAGTGTTGGGAACACAAACAGACTGGGTTACACAAAATATAATCTGGACAGATCCATGACTCTCGATATACAGTAGGGAGGACACTCCTCCCAACATTCAGAATCAAGCCTGCGGATTGTCTTTACGGATCATGAGGTTGAGCTCTTACACAATTTTTCATAATTTCTTTAGAGTGAGTATTATTGCTGTTGCTCCGATGCAGCAGAACAGAAAATAAATATGTCTAAAGCTAGTATGCATAAGGCAGATATACTGTGATACTGTATTGACTGGTGGCTTACAGCCCACCTGATGTGTTGTCAGCTCCTTCAGGCCCTATAGATGCAGTCCATCACATGCGGTCAGCTGATAGACATAAAAAGGATATTGTCTCATGTTCAGTAGCACCACAAAAAAGGGTAAAACAACTCACACAGCACATAATCGGTGCAATCCATGTATCTAGTTGAAATATTTAAAAGTTCGCTCCCGCTAGAATTGATATCTGTTCTATAACGTTATGCTATACATTGACATACTGTAACAAACTCAATCATCTGTGGAATGGGGACACCAAGTGGTAAATTGAAATACTACACCAAAGACACATCGTACCACTGAGAACCAGTGGTGTAGGCTACTCTGTTTATGAGCCCACCTTTCAACCCTGATGTAATAACAGCGCCAGGATCTTGAAACCTAAAATAATAAATAAAATGACGACGTTTAAACTGAAAAGCTGAAATTGGCCGTAACAATTGCTCTATAGTTGCTACAGTGATGTAAGACTGCAATTATTTATCGTAACCTCTATATTTCTAATTTCTGTATGCCTAACATGTACCTTCCTCATGTTTATGTAATGACATGGATAAGTGCATGATAACTGGAGTAATAGTAAGTAATGTGTTGTTTCAATATATTTCCTTTCTCCAAACCTGCTGTTTGAAGAAAATAAAGTGTTGGGTCATAAAACCATAGGCCTATTAGACAAACACATTGTAGAAAGTATGTATCTGCTCATTACTAATATTATGTTTGAAAAGTGAAATGTCCCCATTTATAAATACTGTGTGATTCAGAGAAATAGCATGTCTCCTAGTTTGAAAAGAAAAGCTTTATCAAGGTAGAAACTTCCTCCAAGCCTGGCAGGAAGTGCTGTGTGTAGAAAAGGTCAAAAGCCATCTTTGGCTCCCATCAGTGTGTGGGCGTGTCCTATATTTGCTGCAGACAACGAGGAGGGAAATTATGAAATAAGAGAAAGACGGGAAATGGAGAAAGACAGAGCAGAGAAAGGCACTGGAAAAATGAATGGGGGAAGAGAGAGAGAGAGAGAGAGAGAGAGAGAGAGAGAGAGAGAGAGAGAGAGAGAGAGAGAGAGAGAGAGAGAGAGAGAGCATTTGGAGTAAGTATTGCATGTAATGTGATCTGTCCTGGAGACTCTGACAGCTGGGAAGTCCCCCTCCCTCCCATATACTCCCAGCTGGCACCACTCTGAGGAGAAACAAAGGACTTGCATACTTGGTGAGTTAACCCTACATATGGCTGCTGTGTGCAGCTATAAATAACAACATCGGGACACCTCCAGACTTAAGTCACATTTATTGATTTTAGTCAGTATGCCTACCTTTACACAGACCATCTCTCGGATAGAAAACAAACACTTTCATAGAATTAGTTCAGCAGTAATACATCAGACTAAACGTCTCGTCTCCTTTTCTTAATTAGCCCCCCCACCACCTTTGACAAAGTTATAATTTTGTTTTCATTTCTATGTAAAGGTCCCATAACTGAGGAACATGCATATGACATTTAGCTGTAATCAATATGTCACTATATCATAATGCACATTATTGATAAGAATACAGTACTGCATGACAATACAAATAAATACCAACATACAGGTGAAGTAGTTATTTTATATAAAAAGGTATCAAATTATTAACTCATTATGGATCAATACTGAAACACAATATGACAATAAAGTTTACACAGCTATGTATTCTCACAACGCCGTCACTTCCAGCAAACAGAAAACTTTTCTTCCTTTAAAATGTAAAACAGTATCTAAATTGCACTTTTTTTTCCTAATTAGCTTCTCATTTGTGTTTTTTCTTTAATGCCTCAACAAACAAGCTTTGACTATAATGGCACTATTCAAGCTTGTTGATGCAAACTGTTTTCTGTTTCCTGAAAACATGATGCTTATAGATGTGTGTGTGTATATGTATATGTGTATATATATATATATATATATATATATATAACATATCAAATAAAAAATAAAACCTAAAACAATGAAAAAGATAAATGCGCGCTCTGCACAGTTCAACAATACTATTGATATCACATTATACCTTTACCATATAAAGCTAGATACGCAGATGTTATCAATGGTTCACTGAGCTACCCCAAAACATTACAGATGCTTGGAGCCTTATAATCAGTAATAGGAGGCCATTGGGGATTTTGGTTCCCAAAGTTTGATTTAAAAAAAAAAAAAACAACCTTTTTAATCATTACCCATGGATTTATCAAGTGGATCACTGAGTAAAAGAATTCAATACAATTTCAGTTTTATTGAGCTAATTTCAAAACGATCATTTCATTCATGCAGAAAGGGCTATTCCTTATTGCTATGCAGTCATTTTGAAACCAAAGCCCTCACGTAAAAAATAAACAAAATGCTAGTCTAAAATTCTCCCTTGAAACAATGAAAGGCACTACTGGTTAGAAACAAGGAACGAAACAAACCGAAAACAAAACCCCAGCCCTCACATGAAAAGCAATGGCCCGAACTTTATCTTTCACAATGGCAGCTTGTCGTCTTTCAGATTCTTGATTCTTTTCAACCTTAAAGGTGTACCAAGATTTGGCACGATAAAAAGAGAGAATGACGCAATTCCAATTTGGAATTTAATTGACACACTTGTAGAAAATTCTGATAGTCAGTGACCCATTTTCAGTGGAACACTATCGGTAAGCAGCTTGGAAAATGATGCAACTTACCTATTGGAGTGTTGTCAAGTTTCATAACTTTATTTTTGAACTATTCCTAGGAATAATAAATATATGAAAAACCCCAGAATCGGATCACCCTGGATTTCTTTAGAGAACATGGCAGTAGAACATAACATAAAAAAGACAGCATAATATATAGCAGAAAAAAAACAGTTATTATTCAATGGATAAATTCTCATGAATAAAGACCGATTGCAGGTCTGTGGTTTGTGCATGTAAGAGTAAACCGTCTCTGTAATTGAATTAGAGAGACCATCCAACAATTCAGGAGGGCGTATAATATAATGTAGATACTGAATAACACACAAATTATAGTACTACCACTTTTGCTATGTTAACAGCATGTTATAATCCTATACAACAAAAGTGCACATAATAAAACAATAAACTAAAATATAGAAAATCAAACAAAAAAGGTGATTTACACAGAACAGTGTCCCCTGACTTCTCAGCACAGTGTTTTAATCAGAGGGTGAGTTCATTGTACTTGTAAGATATTGGCATTCAGCAGCAGCACACAAACGCAGACCGTTTCTTATACAGGTCACATTTTAGAGTTTAAAGGGAAATAAAATTAAGTAAAAAATTTGAAATCCGTATTTATGTTATAGTTTTTATGTCCAAAGTCAAATTAACCTACAGTATGTCGCAAATACTTTTCGGTGAACTGAATCAGCAGTGAGAATGGACCTTGTGTCGCTGTTTCGTCATCCAGGAAGAACTAGTGCATTTACTGCAAAATGGAAAAAACAAACAAATGATCAGGGATAAGCCATTTCTTTACGTTTACAGCGCTTAGCGTAGTCGGTAGCCAACCACCTCAAGCAATACAGCAACAAAAAATAGAACCAGCAGGGCTAGTTAGTGAATGCAACATACATGTTTTAAAGTCTGTTAGAAGTTGTAAATAGCTGATGTTACACCGTAAGCGCTCAATTATTTTAAGCAGAGGGTAGACAACAGGCCAAGCCCGCTACAAGTACAATGACCTTACATTTCTAGAACAGAGTTGAAACCAAATCCCACAAAGTTAACTGAGGGGCTCGTCCCATATACACCATGCAGGTTAATGTAAATGTTGTGTCTTTGACATGCAGGCTTACAACTAATATGAAAAGATACTCTATGTATGCTGTAGCCTATTTATAGAGTGGCATTTTGTGATGACACCAGATTAACCAGACATTGATTTTCCAAATTGACAATGCAAAGTAGGGATTACTCTATCTAAAGGAAGTCCTAATCACAATACCATCCTGGGCTGTTAGGTCAATCTATCTATTGCTCAGTGAGTCCACAGAGCAGATACAAGGGAAAGGGTTAGATGTCAGCTAATTGGAATCAACATGCTCCGGCACATAACCAGTCAATTCAAAGCACACACAAAATAACCCCCCCATCCCCTACACAAAATATACTAAGGGTTTGTCTTCGCAGAAAACCCTGGGACTAATTTATCCACAGTATCAGAGTCGAAATCAAGCAAACCTAGCTTTTGCTAGCATGCCTACATTTCTAATCTCTCCTCCATCAGGAAGTGATTTACAAAACAAATATTTTGCCTCTCTTTACTCCCAAGAACATTTCCTGTCAGCGCAAACTGATAGAAACAGAATATGTCACTGCTGTGAGCTCAAATCATATACAGAAGAGTGATTGGCATCTGGGAAGTTTGTCTTTTTTTTCCTTAATGTGAACAATAGCTTTGTCTCCATGCTATGCGTCTCCATTGCCTACAGACGCACAAGCAGGGTTGATCATTGAGGCTGTTCCACACATTCTGAGGAACCAATAAGCTTCCTCTCTTCATATAAGAGAGGAAGAAACACTGTAGGAGGATCCTGCAAGATCATAACCTGAACACGATCATATCAAGAATATAGTTTCATAAATTAGTTATTGGTAGTAAAAAAAGTGGATTTAGATGAACCTTGCAGGATTTCCTCACATCAACCCTGCTTTTTAGCATCATAAAGCTAATGTGTTTATGACCTGCAAGCAGTACATGGATTTATCAAACACAAGCCCCACTTTTTATTTTCTCCTACTGCGTTAATGCTAGCTTGCGAAAGGGTTAAAGCTATTTTGAATATAAACAGTAGATTGGTTTGTCCTCACACACCAAAACAACAAACTAAATGAAAGACCCTAGATTTTGCAAATATCATTAGGAACAACATACACACCTGAGGGGCCTTCATTTCAACGCTATAAACCTAAGATACACACAAGCAAGTGTCTGGACTACACATGCGCGAGGACATTACCTGACAAAATATTCCCCACAATCCCTCATTCTAGTTAAAGGGTGAGAGGCGTTGCGGGGGTAACAAGCTGCTGATAATCTAAAAAGGGAGAAGAACAGTGTGAGAACCGGGCAACGAGACACAGGTTAGATACATCAGGTCAGGGCCTTTAACCGCCCAATCACACGCATTCTTTGAGAGATGTAAACTTCACAAAGTTACACTGGAATAAGGAAAGGGAAGGTTCAGACAAACAGACAGGGCTTTACATCAACAGATAGGTCATCATATCAAGCGTTTAGGTCGACAGGCACTTTGCCGAGTGATGTCGGTTTGTTTTCTTTCACCGATTTATGATCCAGATCCAGTTTGATTTGTACTCTTCCAGGTTCTGCTCCATAAAAGAAAATATATATTTCATTAAAACTATATGTTGTATCTCTGTTAACAGTAATTATTATCCTATTGAAATTGTAATGGAAGTCAGAACCTGAGGCACCTATGCTGAAGTGCACTTAATTTGGGTGTGGCGACCGATTTGTCGAACTTTCTTTCACTCGAAATATGGCTCTTGATATACCATAGCATAGCCCTCCTGCATTTTACAATGTAGAGCCCTGTAGTACATCATCGTGTGTCACACAACTGGCAACAGAAGAAAAAAAAACTGTTAAAATAGCTCATAAGCATTTCATTTTCAAAGCCATGCGATCCCACTGCCTCTAACATGTTGGCGTGCTAGCATCACAGCTTTAAAAACTATCCTGAAATTAAAACACCTGTGGTCACAGGTGCTCCTTCTCCACCCACCTACGTCAACGTCAGCCAACCCACTTGACTTGTGAGATTTGAATTTCAGTTATGTATACAGCGAATCAGTCTGTGCTCCCCTAACAACAGTTAGTGGGAGCTTGCATATTTGATCGTTATTTCTTTGTGTCCATCCATGTAAACATTTATCAGTGACCTGATTGGACAGTGGGTTGCTGTGCAGGGGTCAATCCTGGGGGAGCCAGGACAAGGAAAATGGAGGAGGGCCTCCGAAAAAGGAGCACCAACGCCAACAGACAAACCTAAGAAGACGTCAAGCGTCGGCCACCTGACCCACAGAATGACGCCCTCTTTACCCCCAAAGTCCCTGCTCCCAGATGCGCTATCGTTACCAGGCAACACACTCAGGGAACCAGAACAAGAAGCACACAAGCTGTCACCGTTTACATCATACGTACAAAGCACCGTGACAGCGGAAAGTATAGACACTCCATATTAACCACGACTCCCCCAGTATAAGGAGGCCCTATAATCCACATGCCATACATGTCTACTACAGTCCCAAACGTCTAGTGCACACTGTACATACAAGTGCAATCCCCTACGCGTTTACACTAGCAGGCAAATGGAGGTCAGACACACAGCAGGGCTGGCCAGGGAGCTAAGCGAGCGAGTGGGGCTCTTTAACACTAAGGCGGGAGAGACGGCCTCCCCCTTCTGTACACAGCGGTCCCTGCAGGTGGACTTCTCAGTCGCAGTATATCTTGTACTTCTCGCTGCAGAAGACCACAGGGCCTCCCAGGAGGCCGTTGGGCAAGGCGTGGTTGAACTCCGGGCGACCGGAGCCGGAGCAGGTCAGGTTCTGACTTACGGTGGAGGCGGTGTTGGCGCCGGCCTTGGCGCCGCGGGCCCTTGTGCGCCCGCCGCCGACGCGGCGGAGCTGCTCGTGGTCGAACTCCAGCTCCTCCAGGCGCTGGGTGAGGGCCAGCTTCTGCTGGATGGCCATGCGCAGCAGGGAGTTCAGCGTCTTCTTCTCGTCCTCCGCCGCGGACAGCTGCCGCTGCATCTCGTCCAGCTGGGACACGTACTCGTCACAGCTGGACACGTGCACGCACATGCACACAGACAGGCAGACAGACAGACAGACAGACAGGCAGGCAGGCAGACAGACAGACAGACAGAGGAAACACGTCTCATCATTAGCATGCCATTCTTCACAAATTAACATGTCAACGATGTGGAGAAGCACCCGCCACACTATTTGCTACTTCCAGTCCACCTCCAGCAGGGGGCAGTGTCAGCCACATAAGTAAACCATTACGTCAAGTAAATTATTCCACAATGGCAATGGATGGTACATGTACAAAGCCGAAATATATTTTAAAACGGCACAAATAATTATACTTAATATAATATTATACTTAATATGAGAATAATGTAACCAAATACATTTTTAGTATGTACGTTTCCCTAATTACATAGTAACTACAAATGAGTAATTAATAATTTCTTCCACCACCAGGTGGAGTCATGCACAAGCCTGGATCGACGCCAATGAGATCACCACTTCCAGCATCACCAAGCTGTGATTTCCTCAGCCATTTATTCTGCTCTCTAAGGCACCAGAGCCCCACACATCCCATTACAGTATGTGTGTGCAGTCATTTTGTTCACATCCTTTCCAAGGCAGAACCAAAATCTGCTGCATCTGCAAAATGTAACAGTGTGGTAATGTGTCTCATTTGGATTCATTCATTTTAGTCTTTGCCACCAGAAAGGCCTCAGTCTACATTTCACTATTAGCTGTAACACACAAAGCACACTGTACTGCCCATATCCACTGCAGGCTTGCATACATTATGAATGTGCCCCTTTGGGTATGATTAACAATAATGACTTAGTGAAATATTTTAACATACGTATGTAAACCATCTCTATGTAAACTAATATGGGCAGTGTGTGCGAAGTGGCAGTTAATAATAGACTGTATTCACACACAGTGTGTGTGAATACAGTGGGAAAGGCAGTTAATTGCATTTATTTCCTGACGCTATCAGCAGAAATGATCGAGGTGCCGTCTGCCATGTCTGTGTAGAATATGTGTCTTGCAGCACTGCGGCATTACAGTCTATCCCTCTTCCCTTGTGAGTGTGTGTGTGCGTGCATGGGTGTGTGTGTGTGTGTGTGTAGGGGCGAGACCGGTGGATAATCGGGACCATTCACAGGAATGTCAAGGCAGTGGTCTCTAACTTCATCCTCCATCTTCTCACTGGGAGTCTATCAGCGTCACCCTCTTCTCCATCATCGCCCTCATTACAACTCACTCTAATTTATCTGTCTCTCAATCCTGTCCCCACTAGGAGTCCTCTTTGCTCATAGCCATAGGCATGAACAGTGTGTGAATACAGTGGGAAAGGCAGTTTATTGCATTTATTTTGTGACGCTATCTTTGTCCATCCTCTCTGCATGCAGTCACTCATGGCTTCTCGCTTACGGTCTTGTGTGTTGTGTATGCTGTGTCTGTCCGCCCATACTTGTCAACAGTACCATCCACGTACCTATAGTAAGGTGGACATGCTGACTATATCTGGAATAATTGGTAAGAAAAGTCCTGAGTGGCTTTTCCACGCAAACAAAAGCAGCGTTGGGGACTTTCAGCATGTGTGGTTTCCATGGCTCCTGACTGGTCCTAGATGGTCCAGTGTTTTTGTTTGGCTAGCTGCTGTGCACATGGTTCCGCAGCATGTGAACACTGTCCTCAGTCGACCACCACACATATAAACCATGCCCTCTCTCTCTCTCTTGTGTGTGCAGTGCCCCAGTGGGGATCACACCCCCAGACAACAGGGATCACTGCTGCTTCATTAAACCCAGTCTGAGACCCAAGGGGCGGGGTGGTACCCCTGAATATGATGCGGCCACTCTTTGGAGGGGTCAGAGGGCGTGGGTTTTCCCGGGGAAATGTGGCGTGCATGTCTGAGGTACAGGAGGGGTACAATAGAGGCCTCCTAGGCCGGGCTGGAGGGGGGTCCGCTGGTACAATGGCTGAGGGTTGGGGGCCTGGTCACGTCACATGACACATCTCTCCACGATGATTTACAGTAGACAGGTCAGGAGAGGGGCGTTCACACACAAAAGTATTCACACGCAAGCATACGGAACAGATTCACACTTGAAAGCAGGAATTATGCCACGTCTCCGCTGCAGTGTCATTGGTCATTTGTCATATATACTGACAGTGGGCAGGTTTAACAAATGGAACATGATCAGGAACAACATTAATGTTGTCAGAGAAAGTAATATAGTGCATTACATTGTAGAGAACATTTCATTAGTCAGAACTAGTCTGGACATGTATTTGGAATTTTAGGGGGCAACAGCTTAACTGTTAACTCTTAACACACCGCTGAAGACAGCAGAGAAATATGTCCTAACAGACCCACACACATAAACATAACCTTGGGGGGGGCAAGCTCAAATATTTTTAGCACAGAAGAAGCATATACTGTGAGCTTCTAAAGTGCTGTTACCTTGACAATGGCAGGGATCTAAATATTGACAGACTCGTATAGAATTAACAAATATACCTATAAGTCAAGTCACGATGGATAAGCGTGTTAATGTATAATGAAAAGGCCAATTCTAAGAAGTCACCATGTCTCAGAAAAAAAAACAAGAAATCCAGCTTTACAGACATTGTCCAAGTTGTCATTAGCATGACAAATGTAGCTCCGGTAGGGGCTTTAAATGAGACACGGCTCATTCCTCCTCCTCTCGAGGACTTGAGCCCCGGGTGTTTGGCTGTGTGGAAGCATGAGGGGAGATATGAAGGACAGAAGGGGGAGGAGACATAAAGTGGGAGTGTGGGAAACCTCAGTCAGGCGAGTCCCCCAGCTTCTTAAAGAGCTCATCGCTCCCTCCCGCACCCCAAACCCATTTTATATAGGGGGAATTTGCATGCCGACCGCAAACAGCCTCAACAACAGACAGAGGCTGTATTCTACTCCAAACAGTGACGGGCTAATAACACTGCAGCCTCGAGCACTCAGAGTGCCTATGTATTCACAGAGGCAGATGTCTCCATCACCTTACATGGTAGAAACAGCTGTTGAAATTACAAGTGCTGCGTTCCTGCGCCACTTATAACAGGGCAAGTTGAGCCATGCTATCAGCATTAGGCCATGCCTTCGAATGAGGGCACAGGAATACCGCTGATGTTCTTAATGCCACTCCATCGGGTATCTAATCTCACACCCTGACTGTAACGTTGCAATGATAACAACAAGCCCCTGGAGAAACACGAAAAGTCCCTTAAAAAGCTGTGAGCGTATATGGAGTATCTATGTAATGTATAGTATGCAGTATGTATGTAAGGTGAGAGAGCAATGTCTCCGGTCTTCCGATTATTATGCATTACACCTACATCCTCAAAACATATGGCTCTGCACTGCGCAAAATCGCCATGACAACACAAAAACTATCATATTTGCAGAGTAGGGTCTTTTCCTTCCGTTACAAATTGATTAGTGGTTACATGTATATGAAGTTTCTTCAGATACTGCTATTGAATTAATGGGTGGAGTAAACGATGGCTTGTGAGTCCACATTCCTCACAAACGCTGTAACCCTCGCTCAGTGAAGGAACGGCAGCTATCTATACCAGAAATTATGGATTACTGTATGCACAGTATAGATAATATGCAGCAGCTACTGTGTGAGCACTGGGGCTACTGCAGAGGGGTAACTGTAGTGTTTAATCCCACCCAAGATGTGGTAAGGATTAAAACACAGAATCGTTGACCTGCTGTTTATAGGAATCAGGAATCTCTAAGTACGGAATGGGTTAGTGCACAGCCCCCCATCTGAACCAACAAAGGTCAACAGTCAAGAACACTGCTTGACAACGTATTAAGATGATACACATACTTTAAGCCGTCCCCAGTAAACATGGACGATTCCTGTCCCAGATTCACAAAGATAAGCAACAGTACATCTCTTTCTGCAACCTGCTCTGTTAAAACAATGTCATGCACATTGCACACACAGCACATGACAGACATGGAGTATATTAGCATAAAAGGCTTTACCTAGCTGAACCTACATACTTTTTAAATGGATCTTGTATGTAGTTTAACCAGTATCATGACAAAAGTAGTATCAAATAACCATTTTATTAATCTGTTGTACCAATACAAACAAATGGGTGTGGCTAAATGATAATCCCTTTAATGTTATTGGCCACACTTAACTGATACATGTGTGTGGTTGATATGTCTATGTGATGAGATAGATTGATATTGGGGGCACAATAACGCAATTAAGGATTGTACGTATGTTCCAGTTGTGTTGTCTAAGGGGTCTAATCTGTGTCAAATGCAATTTAGTTAAAACTCCACTTAAAAATTGGTGTAAAACAAGATTTTTCTCTAGGTGTGACATAATTTCTGGATTGTAAACAATTTTCTGACCTATCCTCCCATTACAGTTCAGATAGCCAATCAAGACCAGGCATGATAAAAAGGAAGAAACAACTGAAATGGAATTCTCATGTTAAAAATGTTGTAAACTGGCATAACAGGATAACGGTTACACTGTAGGCAGACAGCCCCTGCAGAGTCAGTAGGCCGATCTTACCGTGTGGCGAACATGGCGCGCAGTGAGGAGAAAGTAGCGGCGTCTTCCTTGAGGGCTTTGAGCTCGTTCCGCAGCTTCATCATGGTCTCCGTCACCATGGCTTTCTCATTCTCATACTTGCTCTTCAGATTGGCCAGCGCCACCTCCGCTGTCTGCAGGGGGACAATGGAGGACAAACGAAATAGGTCAGATTACGAAGAGAAAGGCTAGGGGGTTGACTTTGCTGTTCCTGGAAAATATAAATCCCCTCATATGCAACACAAGCTGTTTTCCTCATGCGCGTGTTATTGAATTCGCACTGTGACCTACTTGCAACATTGTGATTGGCTGAATCGCTAGTTTAGAAGCTACAGGTGTTGTTTGTTTTACGACAGGCTCCATATCAAAGGCTTCAGAACGCTGAGCAGCTACACACTACCAGCAGCAACTGGTCACACATTGTAATGCTGGGCTGTAATAGTTTTAGTCCCTTGGGTGGCAACCCACCTGCCTTAACTACACAGACACACTTATCAGCTGGCGCCAGAGAGCTGCTGGTCTGTTCATTATAGATCCTAAATGCAGAGCAGTTGCCTCAACAGCTGAGGAGACTGGAAATAGTTGCCTCATGCCTACTGTACCTAATGTTCTGTTGTATGTGAGACGACGAGGTAAGGAGCCATTTTGAGAAGGACCGATGGACGGACTGACCTGCTTGTTGGCTTTGAGCACGGTCCTCAGAGTGGCGATCTGCTCTCTCTTGGTGCTGAGCAGGGACTTGAGCTTGAGGATCTCCTCCATGCAGGCCTCCTTGTCCTTGTCGGCCACGGTGCCAAGCTCCAGTGACGCCACTCTCTGGCGCGAGAGCTCCGTGGTGCGGTCCACGGCCAGCTGCAGGTGCTTGATCTGGTCCCGGATGATGGCCACCAGGTTGTAGATGTTCATGGGCTCGCGTCGGGGGTCCGACACGGGGGAGGGGAGGGACGAGACCGGGGATGGGGCTCCGTCACTTTGGTCGCTGCGGCCATGCTCGGGGAACAGGCCCTTGGTGAGGAGGATGGGGGAGCGGCGGCCGCGGCCCTCGGGGCTGCTCCGGCTGCCCTTGCCTTCCTTGTAGAAGTCCAGCATGACGCGGTTGGGGGTCTCGTTGTTGCACATGCACACATGGTTGTACAGGGTAGCCAGCTCTTCGCTGAAGGTGACCAGCTCGTCTTGGGCAACGCTGAGACTTCCCTGGGACTCACCTGCCACGTCGCTAACCTGGAAACACACACACACACACATACAAACACATTGACATTTGTCACCTAGCTAACCTGAACACACACACACACACATACAAACACATTGACGTTTGTCACCTAGCTAACCTGAACACACACACACACACATACAAACACATTGACGTTTGTCACCTAGCTAACCTGAAAACACACGCACACAAACACGTTGACGTTTGTCACCTAGCTAACCTGAAAACACACACACACACAAACAAAACACATTGACGTTTGTCACCTAGATAACCTGAAAACACAAACAAATACAAGCACATTGATGTTTGTCACCTAGCTAACCTGAACACACACACACACACATACAAACACATTGACGTTTGTCACCTAGCTAACCTGAAAACACACGCACACAAACACGTTGACGTTTGTCACCTAGCTAACCTGAAAACACACACACACACAAACAAAACACATTGACGTTTGTCACCTAGATAACCTGAAAACACAAACAAATACAAGCACATTGATGTTTGTCACCTAGCTAACCGACAGTTACACCTTTTTACACAATTTATTTAGAAAACATGTAATGAGAATATGCTAACAGCTACTAGTCACCTTGCGTAGCTCCTTCTCCAGCTTAGCCTTCTCTTCTCTCTCTACGCGGGTGGTCTTCTCCAGATAGTCCAGCTTCTCTCCCAGCGTGCTGACATCGTTCTCCAGGCGGCTGCGGTCCTCTTCGTAACGTGATTGGCAGGACTGGTACTCTGCCTTTAGCGTCTTCAGCTCCTCCTTCAGCTCACCTGCTTCAGACAGTGCGACCTATAAAAGCAAGACAGTCAGTCTACATTCAAGACTATTCAAGATGTCTTTTAACCCTATAATAAAGCTGGTTTGGATAACTTTATTATAGTAAAATATGAATGCTTAATTGCCGCTAGTATTGGAATTGGCCGGACATTAAGATATACATGTAGAATGAAAGGTGTTCTTGTACTAAATAAGATGTATAGCTTGATTGTTTCCTCTTTAAACAGAGAGGATGCGACTATGCTACAGGTTATCCTATGCAGCTTTACAGTACAGCACAACAGTGGTACGTGTTTTGGCAGGTCACATGCAGAGAGAGGATTGCCATTGCTCACCTTGTACTTGCACTCCAGGATTTCAGGGCCGTTGATGTCCACCTCGTAGTAGTCCCCATCCTCGTGGCTGTCGCGGTCTTTCTCGTTGTCCAGGGCAGACTGACGCTCCTTGCTGGCCTGGAGCTTCCGCATGGCGCTGAGGTTTTCCGAGAGGCGGTTGACCTTCTCCTGGTGCTCTGACAGAGCCCCGTTGGCCTGTTCCAGCTGTTTCTGTGAGTCCTGCAGGTTGGAAAGCAGGTTGACCTTCTCCCGCTCCATCTGACAATAGAGCAGCACAGAAACACATTAGGGGAGAGTCATGAAATAACTACTGACCATGTAAGTATTAGTACTTAGTAAGTATTAGGATTAATGACTTAAATACACTGTTTATTGCATGCTTGTAATTCAAGCATGAGATTGGGATGTGAAGGACATATCACATGAAATCACATCATATCCCAGGATTACGGTATCTGTCACGTAGTAATTCTAGCAGCTATGTCACTAGAGTTGCCAAAGTATGTGATATGGCCGGCCCATCCGCCAGCATCAGAGTCAAAGTGACCTTGAAGGTCTTGGTCTGGCTTCCGGCTCATTGCTGGCAGAAGTACCGGGGTGGGCCCACATAAACACAGCTGTGCCATACTGCATGTGTCACTAGTACACAGTATCGTCAAGGCCCGTTTCAAGAAGGCCTAATTAGGATTGATGTGACTGTAACAGCACTGTACTATGTTAAAGGGTAATCAGCACACATCACTTCTATGTGAATACTCATCAACGGCGGCCATTTTGATTAACAAATGGCCACAGCTGATTGACTATGAGTGAGGAGTGGGGCAATAAATCAAGTGCAATCAATCCGTTGGTTTACTAATCAATAGAGCAACAGAGCATGTCCAAGTAATGGAGGTAGGGGGAGGGGGGTTGTTTTACGGTGCGCGTGTCTGGATCGCTACGTAGCGGCCGCAGGCTAAGAAGCAACAGCGCTCTGAGCCGGGTTACAGACAGCTAGAATGAGTATCAAAAGGCTAGAACCATGTCAGGTCAAAAGTCAGAGCAGGGCTCATTCAAGGGCAGAGGCAAATACTAGTTAATATGCCAGAAAGGTTTACATTTGGCCAAGTGTAAATGTATATGGATTAGCAAAAAGAGAACATTCATCATCAATATCCACAAATGGCCAGGACATACTAGCAACCATGGTAACCACTAACCATTCATGCATGCATTAACTTTAATGTGATGCATCTCCTTGCTGTGCCCTGGGCATGGCTGTAGCCCATACACTCACTCCTAACACAACCAACACGGCAAGCACACAGTTGCACGGCTATGGTTAAGGGCTTATTCTATTTAGCATGGCTTGACAATGTAATCAGTTTGGACTATAATTAAGATTTGTAATAAAAGGGTAAGACCTGCATGTGCAAAAATGGTAAACATGTTTATCTAATTTGAAAATTATAGAGAAATTGTAATGTCGTTGGTATTTTGTGCTTCTGGCTGTGACTGGTGTATTCATGTTCTCATGTTTATCTGCCAAAGACAGATCTTGCTATTAAGAATGTAGTTTAAATGCATTACTCACATTTACTCAGTAATGGCTTTTCAATCATTTATTTATTTAATTAATTAAACATTTTGTGAAATAAATTATTACTGTGAAGGTGAATATAGGAGATATCCATCCATTAAACGATTTGCTGAATGCAGAGAACATTACTCAGATGGAGATGCTGAACACCCACCTGGACCAGCTGCTGTTTGAGCTTCTGGATCTCAGAGATGTTCAGCTCACTCAGCAGGTCGTCCACCAGGCTCGGGGCGGGGCGGAACTGCTCCTCCTTCTTGGGCATGGAAACACGGTTGTCCTCGGCGATGGCGTTGGTCAGCTTGCTAAAGCCATTCTCGTATCCGTTGAGAGCCTCGTCGTTGTTGGGTTCAGTTCCGGTGTCGTCGCTGAACTTGAGACCATCCAGAGAGATGCTGAGTGGGCTGTAGACAGACATGGACATGGGATGTCCTGTGTTATCGGTCATCATGGGTCAACACGCTGTGAGAGAAGCTTATCTAGTGTATGGCTATGCTTGTCAAAATGTTGCTATAGTGTCGGGTAATGATGGTGCTCCTTACCTGTGGTACAAAGTGTCTCCAATGCTCATGTAATGAGACAGTTCCTTCCTCAGGGAAGCTTTCAGCTCACGCTCCGTCTTGATGGTCTCCAGGGCTTCTCCGAGCTGGCGCTCTGCAATCTCCTTCAGGCGGATGGCATCCTCCAGCTGGCTGTTAAGGAACTGGATGTCCTCCTCTTGACGACGGATCTCATGCTTTAAGCCCTCGAACTCCACCTGGGCAAGTGGTTAGATATTAGTGGGGGCTTGGGATACATGTACAGAAAAGTTACCTCAAATCAACAAAGCCTAAAATGTATCTGGCTACAAAAGTCATTCAACATATACAGTGAATGTTTATAATTCGGTGTTTAGATGCAACATTAGTTAGTGGTGTCCAAACAGCAGTGGCTGGTCTATCAGAGAGGATAGAAAGAATTGAATAGAGAGATTGTATATTTAATTATAATTGAGTTAATACTATTAATTTCACTTTATAATTTGCTTTCTGGTTAAGCAAATCATCATTCACTGATCACATTGAAAGCAGACAATTGTGTCATGTTATTTGTATAAATCCCCATTTGTGTGAGAGCATATCAAGGGCAGCGGCAGCTCCAACATGAAAGCAGGTAGCAAATTTAATCCCTTTTAGTAATTCAGATCTATGTTCTGTATGCAGATGTGCAAATTAGGAATGTATGGTATGTAATTCGAGCCATTGTCATGAATAAAATCAAGCAATGTGCTTTGTGCCATTAAGGCGGCTGATCTGGAGGGTGTAGAATCAAAAAGTGATTTGCTTTCAAAGCAAGGGACATACGTATGCTCTTCTTTATTGAATCATATCATGACTGCATTAAATGTGATTACGCTTCTTTGGGCAGTCTGAGGAATAGGAGACTCAGATCTGGTGCGTGGGAGGTGGAGTCCTACTGTGTGTGTGTGTGTGTGTGTGTGTGTGTGTGTGTGTGCGTGCATGTGCGTGTGTGTGCATGTGTGTAATTGTGCTTAAACAGCACACAATGCTGGCGAGTGCGAAATAGCAGCATCCCATTTTCTCCTCTTGGTCTGTGTTTGCATGTGACCCACCAGGCATATAGAGTATACATACAGTATACACACACACACACACAGTGTATGTATATGTACATATATGTATACATGTATAAATGTGTGTGTGTATATATATTGCTTTACACACAGCGTCGTACATGACAAAGCTGCATGTCTCCCCTCTCACCTGGCTCTGTTTCAGCATGGAGACCTGCTTCTGCAGCGAGATGTTCTCCTCCTCCAGCTCAGTGTAGTCCTGGAGGAGACGCGCCTCCCTGAACTTGTACTCCTTGATGTCATCACGCAGCCGGCTCCTCTGTAGCTCCACCCCCTGGCTGTTCTGTAGGGGGAGGGATTCCAGTGTTAAATGAAGTTGTATTCCTCACTGTGGCTGAGGAAGAGACTGGGAACCATCAGGCTTGAACATTGCTTTCCCAGCTCTGAAAAACATCTAAATTGGATCGTACCATCACTAATCTTCACGCATGAAATCTCCCTGGAATGAGCATGGGCGCCCATCTGGCTGCGCTGCCTGCGTGTGAGGTCTGTGTGTGTGTGTGCGCGCGTGTGTGTACAGTACGTGCATGTGCGTGTCAGCTTGTGTGCATGTGTACTGTATATGTGTGCGAGCATGTTTACATGTGCGTGTGTACAGTATGTGTGTGTCTGTGTACGGTATGTGTGTGTACGTGTGTGTGTCTGTGTGTGTGCAAGTGCCAGGTGTCTATGTGGGCAGTGTGCCACCAGCACACACCCATACCGGCTCTGATAGCATTGCGGAGAGAACAGCCCACCATTTTACCTGACTGTCTCTCATGTGCTGAGGTAATAGTAGGAAGCACAACATTTAAAAAAATTACAGCGCTTAGAATAAAGGGGTTCAGAAACTATGATTATTGAGCACTGGTATACAACAACAAATATACTTTGAAGAATAAAACCCTTCTCAAATCAGTCCGTCTGTTTGCCCTTTGCTTGAGAAGCGGATCTGATCAAAGGCTGAGGCCCTTTGTAAGTATTTTAAAATGCGTGTCTGCAAGGCACCAGGCAGCTGTTGGTGGTCCACACACAACAGCAATTATGTCGAAGGCATGTTCTGCCAGCACAGCGCTCAGGCGGCAGTGTGAACGCTGGTGACACAAGAGCAGTTGGCCACCAGCACCGTCTGAGAAGGAAACACCAGAGCCATGTAAAGAGAGTCGCGTCATCTCCTTTCACTTCCAGTTTTTCCACAGCAACGGAGCCTCAAAATAGTTCCCGGAAGTTAGGCTAAATACTAAAAGTACCCTATTAATTAAATTTTAAATCGGTGCATTTACTGACTACCGATTACCAAAAAATTTAGTTATACTGTATATCTGTTTTAATATATATTCAAATTGCCCACCAAGCACTTCCTGGAACAATTTTGGCTTTAGGTTTTGCCTCTCCATGTGAGCAAAATGTCAAACTTCCATTCCCTGTAATTTCCACGGCTCTGGGAAACACTAAATTAGTAATACTGAGGTAGCGAGATAGGGGGGGGAGAGTTACTGGCTGACAGAAATAATATGGACACTGAGCCTCAAGCAGCAGTGTGGCTCTTTTTTCTTTTTTAAGACCCAGACCTTCCATGTCGTCTTCTCCACAAGCCACGCATCCTGACACTTGAGAGCCCCACAGGAGAGCTGGATGAGGGGAAACTGTAGCCAGTGTAGCAGCAGATAAAGGCTGAGAGGTAAAGGGATACTCAGGGTGGGAGCGTGGCCCTCAAATGTTTGATCTATACATACGGTATGACCACACACACACGCATGTACACACGCACGCACACACACACAGAGAAGGTAGACTTAATGTAGCGGTGAGAAAATGTCTGACTAACTTTACGTCAGTACTCTTAGGTGTGTAGTGTATCAGTGAAAGTGTGCAGCTTGCATCGTGTGTGTGTGTGTGTGTGTTATCACAGGCAGTGTGTTGTGACACAGTATCTCCAGCCTCCAGCTCTAGAGCAGAAAAGTTAACAAAGGAGCGCCTCTAAAGACACACGCCAATATTGGTTTCTATGAAGGGGGAGAGAAAGCCTTTGGCGTGTGTGTGCGTGTGCGTTATCTAAGGTAACAACATCCCAAGCCCTCCAGCCAGGTAGCAGCCTCCATGTTGTCTCTGTATACAGCACACCCTGGTACTGCCTCACATCATGGGACACATGACAGTTACAGTACATAGCATCAGTTCACACTATACTTGTATCTGTAGCGTCCAGCTTTAAAATGTCTTTGCACTGTTGTTTAATAATTAATGGGTTGGCTGGTGCTGACGTTTGAAGGAGCATTAATATTCAACAGGGTTTGCACATGTCACGGTGTGGGAGTTTGCTGCCTGGTTGAAAGGCCCCGTGTTGGTGCATTGCTGAATAATGCATAAACTTAATATACAGATCAAACCTCACCTCTAAGCCTCTATACCAGCTGTTCCTTACGGTACACCTTGCAACACACTTGAAAGTCAGGTTAAAGTCATTGAGACGTGTCATTCATTCACACACTATAACGTATTAACATCCATTATTGTGTGTCTGGCTCGGGACAAATAGAACACGAGATGCTAACCATGGCACTGAGAACTTTACAGCCATAAAATAATCGCCAACACTATCCATTTACTGACTAAATCAAGCCACCGTGAGCATAACATACAGCAAAAAGTGTCTGACAGCCAGACGTACCACTGATCATTTGGTCGCTACATTGATCGTCCCTGCTTTTGAGAGCTACTGATGGAATTAATAATTGATAAAGTAGTACTCGATAGGTTAAAGGATACTGTAAATGTGCTGCTGCTGCTAAGGATGCCTACTGTATGTGCTGGTTAAATATCAATCTTATGTTATATCATTCTAATCTTTACATTTCAAATGACCTGTATGCAAGTCATTTCAGTTATATTTTCTATTCCCAGATACTAATGAATTATACAAACCTGAAATAAACATTGGAATACCAAATTCAGTACCCAACCCAAAAACAGTATCTTGTCTTAAATTAATCAACACAAATTCATGTTAAAGTGATTATCAGCCCATAACTGTAAATGCTAGCTTGTTCTAACTGTACAGCACCAGGTGCCAGGATAGATCTCCTCTTGATCCAGGTTAGGTGTCTCAGCTGTTTGGTTTTCATGAATACAGATGACCACTAAGCCTGATTCAACCTCTAACCTGATTAGAATGCAAACCAGAGCTTTGACCTTTCACCTTTTGTTTACACAGAGCACCTCATCTCTTCCCTCCCCCCATCATCTGTGGTCCTAGGGGGAGGGGGCTGGGGGTGGCAATGCGCGTGCCTGTCGTAAATTGTGAATGATAACATTGACCCAGGCCCTCTCCAGGGAGTCAGTATAGGGCGGGGTGTATATGGGAAGGGGGTCTTGCTCTAAATGACGTGTGTGATGTGAAACCATTAAAGACCCTGTTGACGGGAAGTGATTAATGTGTGTCATTGGGGAAGAGCCACTGTCAGCTGCCTGTCAGTACAGGACTGCCCAAGCTGTCCCTCACCACGCCACCTCCCCCCACAACTGGCACGTCAAGCAAACGTGTCACTACACCGCACTCTGGGTGGTCATAAACGTGTCACTTCACTGTGCTGTGGGTGGTCACAGAAACCTGCAATTAAGTAATTTGCCCACAGCGCCTTACAGTGAGTAGAATTGCAAGCATTAAGAAGCAGGTGAGGAATGACTATGTTGATTATGCTGCGGATGGAACCCAGGACCTTTTGAGCGAGAGTTGCCCACCCAAATTAATGTCATGTGAACTCCTAAACTGTGTGTGTCCAACCATGTCTAAACCAAATACTGTATTTATATACATGTTTATGAGCACTTTTATGTGTCCTATGTCTGACAGGAGGAAATAAGGGGGCCAGTAGCTGACTGGGCTAAACCAGTATAGGCTCAGGGTAACAGTACTTGCAGTCTTGAATGATGGTAAATGTAACGCTCACTTTAAATTCTAAAGAAAAAGTAAAAAGTGCTGTCACAGCATTCTAGGGTTTAACCAGATTAAGTCTCAGCAAATCTCAGTTTTTTCTAAACGTGTTTAAGCCTCTATAACTTGTGCTGCTGGAGGAAATTTCCCTTGACGCAGAGTAAGTTCCTGTGGCCGAGGTTCAGGTTTAAGATTGTGATCGGAGGACGTGACTTATTACTTGTGTTAAGAATCCTCTCTGTTAATGTCTAAGAATCTGGCTTCTGTTTAATTAAAATCCACTGCATTTTTTCTAAAATAGTTTTTCACAGACTGCCAGATGGCTGGAAGAAGACCGGATTGCTGTTATGACACTCCAGACGGGCTGAAACTAACACCTCCTCCTCCCCCCCACCAACTCTCTCACTGACCTCCATTTGCTCTGTCCCTAGTGCTCACCAAGTCTAAAGCTTTGCTTTCTTCCACCTCCATCTATTCACCCTCCCTCACCCACCCACTCTTGGAGTGTGTCCATTGGCTTTTAGCATCGAATTCATCATGGTTGAATTCCATTGGGTCAGGCCCAATGGATGGATGGATGGATCTATCCATCTGATGAGATGCATGGGACAGAGCCAGTATTGTTACATTCTGCTCATACATCTCTGGTAATGTGTCTAGGACCCTCTTGAAAACGAGATGGTTCCTCTCAAGAGGTTTTTTCCTAATAAATAATGTACATACTCTGCTGGTGTGCTGCAAAGAGCATGGCTGGAATTCTGGACGGAAATGCCCTGTGGATAGTGTGGCTGTCCAGTGCTAAAGGTCACATCATCCAACGTCAAATGCTCCGCTCTGAAGCCGAGCACAACCCCCAGCCTGTAGGAGAGAAGACGCAGCAGGACACAACTCCCCCCACTGTAGCCTGAGACACAGTAGAGGAATAATGAAGCTCTGGGGGCCATTGCTACAGTCAAGAGTTACCAACATGGATGTGAATAGATCTGCTTTTACAGTATCCTCCTCTTTGCTGCACGGCACTGTCATTCAATACAACTGGACCAGGCAGGCAGCGGTACGGGAGAGCAAACTTTAGTCAAGGTCGCACAGGGGTTTCTACTCATCTTTGTGTTACTGTTGGGACCGTCGCCAAAGAAGGCATATTGTTCACATGTTGATTTTAGACTCTAATGTATTTCAGCAAAAGATAATAAATAACCTGCACACTTAAGAAGTAAAACATGACTAGATTAGATGGCAGAGACATGTTGAGCCCAGTTTTGCAATCTGTTAATTGGTGCCCATTTTAACCACCATAAAGAAGAAAAAAAGTATAATACTCTACTGTGAATGTTCTCTAAATAACACCACCTTAATGTAATGTGTCACTGTGAAAAGCAATTCCAATCAAGGGCAGTCAGCAGGCAATGTGTGCTGAGCGTGTTCTCTCACAATAATGCTAATGTTACCATAGCATTCATATATTAGCATATCAGGAGACGGATTTGTTTTTCTTTGCTTCTTTATCTATATGGATTGTCCTGATAAGTCCCTAAGAGACTGGCAACAGCAGCACCCATTGTTTGGGAACACTGGCTGCCCACACTGTAGGCACTCATCTCTTGACACGCGGTTGAATTGATTTGAGTCATGCCTGTTAGTCTTCCACTTCTTACGATGTTACTGGCTAGAGAGTATAACACTGCGGTTTTCTTCTCAGAAGTAATCTGACAGCTATTAATTAGTATCAAAAAAGATATTAATT
>JAODUK010000022.1:3035659-3061936 GCA_027564635.1 Typhlichthys eigenmanni
TGTGGTCACCAATGGTCCTGGGATCAAATATTATTTCTTTTGTTTTCGTCACATTTACAATAAGGTGGTGAGCATCAAACCAGCCCACAAACTGAGTGTTCAAAAAGAATCCCCTGTATGTGCCAGGTTATAGGCTAGGTCCCCAGAGTAGCAGGGATGGAGATATGTAAGACCGCCAGAGGTCTCTCTCTCTCTCTCTCTCAATTCATTTCCAGTTTTTCATCAGGTTGTGATTGGGGAATTTCATAGAGAGCAGCATCAATACAGTTTCATCTCATATTGTTTTCAGTTAGTCCACACAACAAGTAGAGAGCCTATCTGACTGTTCAAACATGTGGAGGTGGTCTACTGTACATCCATATGGTGATGGAAGCCTGCAGCATGAAGTGTGTGTGTATGAGTGGGTGGACAACAAAGGCTTACAATGCTATAGGGTGGTTTGTTCCCGAAGGCTCTTTACTGGGTATCCATGACCCGACCACTGTTAACAACAATAAAATGCATTATACTGATGCGCTAGAAGACCTACAACTGATTTTGCCGTAGGCCACTCCAGTATGTTATCTTTTGTTGGCTCCGAGTAGGGCTGAATATGTTTAACATAACTGGAGAAGGTTCCATTCCACAGGGAAAGAATGCAATGCTAATCATACCATATACCGTCAAATACTTATATATATTATAAGTATTATTATTATAATATTTTTTCTGAAAAGGTTGTTCTCAGTTTAGGACAGGTTACAAATTGAATAAGAATCAAATATGGCACGATGACATCAGAGCCTTTTGCTCCTTTCATTACTCACATCACGACAAGGCTTCGTACGGGCTCCAGGCACAAAGTACCTAGATGATTTGCAATGCAAAGAAAGCAGCCTATACAGTCTGTCAGATGGCATGCTGTCCTCCCCAACACACATGGTCTGAGCAAAACCTCCCAAATCCACGCGCTGCACCCCAGGGGAGCAGCCATCGATATGGTTACCATGCCAATTACAGTGGAGGAGGGGGGGGGGGGGGTGTGATGCTCACACAGATGGCAGTCTCAGCACTCACTACAATGCAGCCTGCCCTATAGCAGGTTAAATCAAATCAGTATTATGTATTGTTTTCTTTGCACTATATGACCTTTGTTAACAACATTGAATTGGGACTCCTTTGTGTTTCACAGCCTATTTCCCTAAAGACGGCATGTCCTGTGCAACCATGGTAGGCCTGAGTTCCCCTCTTCCTGCTACTGCCACCACTGATGACAAAAGAGAGCAGACTAACAAGCTGGGTCAACAAACACACCAACAGTCAAACAAACAGACGGCAACAAAAAATGATCCCAGGAACTGATTAGAATGAGAAGCGGGGAACCCACTTATTGACATAACCGGTTTATTTGGTACATTTTTTAAATAAAAAACATTAGCCATCTGCCATTTGACCACACTGATTCTATAACACTTTGTCATACCTTAATGCATTTTTCTCCATCATCAGACTCCCCCATCAGAACCCAGACATGCATAATCATTCACAAGCAGACATGGAGACAATTTCCAGCCTCCATTATCCGATATTGAAAGTATCCATTTCTCATCCTCGCTCTGTCTCTAATTTCCTTTTTACTCTAAAAACAACACTACGCAAAAGATGCATGTGTCTGATGTCTCCAAATATACTATATCTGTTCTAACCATGCCTAAACCAGGAGCTGGTCTCTTGGAGAGCTACCTGACCTCACACAGAAAGAGACTAACAGACCCTTTCTCAGTTGCAGTAATTACATTACACCATCTACCTCTGTATGTGTGTGTACGTGTTTTTTTTATTGTTATTGAGTACCACTACCACTGACCTTCCATATGAGACCCTGTCTAATTGCAAAGACAAACTGTTTAAGATAATGCATTCTTTGTAGCCGTAGCATAGCATATACCCTGCAAGATATAGGCCTACAAAAGTAATTTGAATGAAGGCTATGTATGATTACAATATATAACTATTTTATTCAGGTTGGATCAAACAATACATTATTTTGACTAAGCACTGTGACAATAAAAACATTAATCCAGGTCTCAATGCTGCAAATAAAAAATATATATATAATAATCTAATATGAATGCAGTGATTCTTACAGCAAATCAGCTTCCATGACAAATATATGCTTCCACAAAAAAATAACAGTGGTCTCTATTAACTAATTAGGGCATCTGATAAAGGAACCTCTATTCTTCAAACATCTATAAGAGTTCAGGTTGGTTCCCACAGGAAACCCTGGCACTGCCAAATGCACCTCTGATCCACATCCCCGTCACAATCTCACAACCCCAATTCTCAAGGATCCCTGGGAGACTGGCAAGCACCCAAGTACAACCCCTCCTTTTCCTTCCTGCACGTCCCCACAGACCCATGTTGCTAAGGTCGCGTAGCCAACAGAAGTGCTCTGCAATTTCTTCGACAACAATTATTTTACTGTCGATTCTGTTTTCCATCTTTAAATTCCCTCCTTCCGTGTATCAGTCTAGGCGGGGTCCCCGCTTGGCCTGCATGGGGGTTGCCAGCCAGAGGGCTACCCAACTCCTCATTGGGTCTACCATAGCCTTCCTTGACACAACAGGGCGGACCCAGAGCCACTATCTTATTTACAACAAGAGCCTGAGGGAAGTGGGGGTTGGGGAGACAAGGATAATGGCAGCAGTAGGGGGAGGAGAGAGGCATAGAGCGTCCGGGTAGATAGACGCCTCTCTGTCAGATCATTGTGTGGTCATGCTAGGAGGAGGATTCATTTAGGTTCGTCTCTACTAGAGACGGACGAGATACGTCAGTAAAAATACTGCTACACAAATATCAACCGGCCCTATATGAGCCCAACCGGGGGTCTGGGCTCATATAGTTCTATAGGAATCAACACAGACCATCTGTTTACTACCACAAACATCTTTATTCCCACTCTACATGTGCATGGGTCGTGTATCATCCGCTCTATGGGGTAGGCTAAACACAGGCTTGACTGCAAAAACTAACATAGAATTTACTTCATTTCAATATTTTGTTTTCACAGTCAACTGCTTCCACATGCAAAGGAAGCAAAACAATTAACTTTGTCACAATGCCTACAAACATTTAATTCTACAACTATCCAATTTTAAAAAGCGCATTACTCACAAACAATTATTCAAAACTATTCTGCAAACTTGACCTGAAAGAGAACTAACTGACGAACCAAATGAGGTAATTTCCTTTGATGCCCTCAAACACAACTTGACTTGGCAAACATAATTAATATGCTTCCTGTCTCCGATATAAATACCCCTCTGCTGAGAGATAAACAGCATGCAAGCCCATACGAGTTGTGACTGTGATTCAATGGAAGGAAGGAGAAGTCAATGTACAGCACGGTAGCAGAGAGGAGAACTGAGTCGTCAACCTGTGGCTTCAGACTCTTAATGCCCTAAAAAGGACAGCAAAAGAAGACTGATAATAAAAGCAGCCACGCACAACTGATAGAGTTGATATAACATAAGGTCATTGGCAATGGCATCATTGTGTGGTGTACTATAATGCTGTCTAAGAGCGTGTAGCAGAAATGATAAGGTGGCTTACTGGCTTCTAGGGCAATACTGATATAGCCAACTGAATAAACCCTCCATTAAAAGGAACAACCGACTACACAACCATAAATATACACACACAAACCTAGCTAAACGAACTGCTACTAAAGTATAAGCATTCACATCCTGCACACCGATAGAGGCTGAGCCTCAACCCACCAAACAGGAGAATGTAACACCTGAGTGCCACGGTAACATGTATAGAATAGCAGGCTCCCAGCAGACATAAGGATTGGTGTCTTTTTACCAATCCAGCCAGCAAGTTTACACAACTGCAATACTGTAAATCCCTAAGCAGAAGCTTAGTTTTAATGGATACAATCTTCCAAAACATAATGTCAAAGGTGACAAAGAAGAAGAAGCTATGGTTTGTTATTTAAACAAACAGTACGCATTAGTGAGATTAAACTCCAACTCAAGCCTCCACATTTATGATACGCCTCATCTAATTCTGGCTCAACTCAAGACAGATTCCTAAACACAAACAAAAGCACTGTTCTGCTATTAGGCTAACCTTGCACTCTTTAGTAGATTGAGGGTAGGTGTGCCTGGAGGTGGCAGAATGTAAAAAGTAGGCCATATCTCAACTGAACCCTTTTCCTGGGTGGAGGGATACAGCCCATCCATTAAGTCTGGACTCCTGCCTGACCACATCAGAGTCTCCACAAACAGGATTACAATGAGAGAACCATGGGTTACCAATCTGTCACTCACCATGCACTTTGGACTACATTCACAAATATATTGAAGTTTGATTAACTTAGATAAAGACCCAATTTACAATATTACTTTTGGCTTTTATAAAACTGTATAACTAGTACACTTACTAGTAAATCGAACAGTTCTTTACAATTTAGACTAGAGCAACTGGAACCTAACAAGCACTATATTGTTTTATATTATTTGTTTTTGAATGGCACTATAGCATTAAAAATAAAAACAAGATATGGTGAATGTGTTTATGTAAATTATCTTACATTCAAAATGGACTGCACTTGCCAACTTAGACGCTCCTGCTACGGTAACTTTAGATAGCATGTGTGATATGACGCATATAGACATCATGTGATCTGTTATGCATGAAGCAGCGCCTACAGCAGCACCATCCTCAGCTCTGAGCCACAGAAGGTGTCCTGAGAATACACACAATAAGATTAGACCCCAGTGCCATGCGCCTCAATCAGGCTACAATGAATTTGAATGTGTTTCAATGAATTTGGGAACGTATTCATATGAGCACCATACAAGGATGTTCATTTCATGCACTGTAACACATTAGACCGCAACAATCCAAACCGAGCCATTCACTCTCTAATGTACCTCCAGCTGGTAACTCTAATCAGACACTATAGGCTAATACTCATCAACTGTCAAATGAGTGCTGGTGGTACGTTCTTTGTTTAGAATTATAACCATTACGGAGTAGTAGTTTGCTGTGTTAAATTTGGCAATATTAATTACTGTGCAAGCAGTCTTTACAAGCGACAAAAAAAGATCATAGTTCATAAATCATTTTTCTCAAACCCATTTCATATGGAAATGGGTAAAAAATAAAATCAGTGCGTGAATGAAGGATACTAGTGTTTGACCAGCATAACCTCTGGGTGCGTCTACCTGTCACTACTACTAACTACATATGGAGGCTGGTGAGCATGGCATGGCCTGGCCAGGATCCCGGACCTCCATAATCCCTGGCTGCAAATCATCCTCTTAGGCCCGAAGGGGAGGGGATTTAGGACTTTATTTAGTGCCATTTAGAAAAGATTACCTCTTAATTGCAGAGCGGCTGTCTGGCAAGACTAGTTTTGGATGAAAACACTGGTCAAAATAATCAAAACCATGAGAGATGTAATGCATGACCGGTAACACCGGCAAGGCCTAGGACAATGGCCCCCGACTCAATCTCTCCATTGTAATATTTGAACATTCTCAACAATCGAACACACAATGCCAGCAAGCCTACACAGCGCACACAGGCTGTACTGAGCCATATATAGGAGCACACTCATCTAACTTAATTGCACAGCAATGCACACTGCATAGAACACAGCTGCACTGCACAGCACTACAGTGAAACAAGGTCTCCAAGTTAATTTAAATGGGTAGTTTATGTCATGACAACATGTGTCATGTTGTGTGTGCTAATATGGGACAGAATGAGGAACGACGAGAGCCGTGGGCTGCTCCGTGATGGTTGAATGGCGTATTTGTAGACGTGATGGACCTCATGACATTGACACTGTGATGACAGAAGGTAAGGTGTTAGCTGTGTGTCGTGGCTTGAATAGTTTATTCAATGTCAGGGTGTGATCAAATATTATATAATGGAACCTTTAGGTGGAATTGTAATCTGTAGCCTGATTGTGAAAGGGAATCTGGATGAAAGTCTACCACATTATCAGAGTTATGTAGGACTCTAGAGGTGACTTTATCAGTACTTCCATATTTATTGACTATAACATGCTTAGTAAAGGGTTTTAGGACACATTAAGATTAAGATTAATTCTCTACTTTGGCCCTTGCATTGAGGGCCAAACATTCACAGAAGTGTTGACTGAAATAAAGTATGTAGTCTGGACCATTATATTGTAGGAAGAGTTGGCCAAGAGACTCTCTCCATCATGACAGATGGACTATCCAATCCAACTGCCAAGTCAGAGTGCTACATTGTTAAGGCTACGATACATATAAGAGTAGTGACTGTCCTTGGGAATGGCTGATTCTGGGCTGAGAGAGACTGAGAAGATATTTTGACCAACATAACATTTAACAGTAGGTTAAATCATCACAGAGTGCTTTCATCCTGAATGCCATGCTGATATGGATTAAAAGGCAGGCCTAGTAAAAACTTATTTGAGAGCAGTTATAAGCCCGTTCTATGAACTGCATTCCAAATCCAAGCCAGCAGTCAACAGGGCCACTCTCTGTTGGCTACCTGCTAAACCCCATCTCCCCGTATTCACATACCAATAGACAGTCAGGATACAGCACCTGCTGAGAAGGCAACAACACTGCTGCTCAAATTAAAGCAGAGTGGTGCCGTTACTAAGCAACAGGAATGTACAGAATTCCTCCATTTGCCTCCTTCTAGCAATGTGTGTGTTGGGGTGGGGGGGTTGGATTGCTATTGTCCTGTCCTGACCCTCTTTGACAAAAATCAGTTTAAAAGGACAGCTAGAGTTTGCCCACTGTCATCATGATTTCTGATAGCTGTTTGTGTGAAAGACCAAGGAAGATAAAGTCATCTGGGCTTTTACTACCACTATCAACACACACACGCACACATCCTATACTGTACATACATAGCCTTGTGTGTGCGCACACACACACACAATCGATGCATAGCCTAGTGTGTGTACTACACGCTCTCACACACGCACACACACAAACGCACATAAACACACATGTACACAGTTGAAAACTGCTTTCTCATGAACCCAGAGGAGGCACTGTATACTGAGCTATATTTCGTTCTAACCCTCTGCTAGAGTAGTTTGCAAGGAAATAAAAAGTCACAGACAGACATAGGAACTATGTACCAAAGCCAACATAACATTTAAACTTGAAGAGCTCATGTGATTTAAACAAACCTAATAGCGAATAAACAGTCTCAGCCAAAGGCTGAGAAAAATGTCCTTGGTCACCTTTTGCCATGGTTATTTTTTCTGGTCTATTCAGGGATTGTCATGTCTCTCTAATAGCTAGGCCTTCTTGTCAAAAGACATGCATTGAAAGCCAGGCTGCTAAGACATCCTCCTCTTCATAAAAGCAAGCAAACCGAAGGAGTGAGAAAGGCGGTAGGAAAAACCTATAACACAAGTTCTGTGTCATTGTCACGCACGCGCACACACACACACACACACACACACACACACAAGCACGCATGCCCGCACACAAAGGAATCAATGATAGCAAAATGGAAATACTTTGCATTGCCAAGTTCCATTCCCTTGATTTAAATAGAAACATATTTGAGATGCTTGGCCCTATAGGAGAATTAATGGGTGCGCTGTTTATGACTACAGTAGTGGCTGAGTGGCTGACTGTTGGCTTCCGAACAATCTGCTGTGCTCCATGCATTTTAATAACATTTTAATATCATAATAATAAGAATAATAAGAATGACAAACAGCTGCTTTGTAGTAGAAAACTCTGACCAGTTTAGAATGGCTTCCAGTTATTCAAGCAAAAATAAAACAGAAAACAGGCATGCTTTGTCTCACTAGTCTGCCAACAGCCACAGCCAACATTCTTTCCATGCCTGGTGATGTAATACGCATACAGTGAGCGGGAAGCTTCAAAATTCAAACATCAGCACACCCATATTATCTGACACTAGAATCATTCCTGTTTTTTAGACAAAGCAAACATTCAGCATTCTGGTTACATAAAGACACATTAAATACAGGGGTGTTTTTTGCAATACAATAGTTTTTGCATGAAAACTTAACATCTTCATAAGTAACCTACATTTATTATATAATTTAACATACAAATTAAACCGAAGAACACCAAAAACACTAAAATGTGTGGAAAGCAATAAATAGGCTATCTATAACATGATTAGATGCAGAATATTTTAACCTAATAATTAGTAATAACTAACTATAGGTCATAGCAAATCATGCACAGCAGAATATTCTATGCTATCATATACTGACTGTTAGCATGGTTAATGGATTCCTAACCAACATTTAAATGTGTTGGGAAAGAAAGCTTATCTTCTAGAGAACAAACCAGATATCCCTTTAAGAACAGGCATCTGGGCTGTAGAAATAAATAAATAAATAAATGTAGAGCAACGGGGATCCCCTTGAGTAGGGCGGGGGTTGGTTGGGCAGACAAGCACGCAGAGCCTAGATTACATCTTAATTTTTTTTTTCCAAATGTGACCTTGTTTTATTAAGGGTCTCCTGAAGGCTAAATGAGGTTAAACATTATTGAAAAAGGTACCACGTTTTATGAAAGTCACTGCTTATTTAATATTATGACAAATAGACTATCATAATCTTGCATGGAAATGCGGGATATGTAAGTTACATATACGTAGTTACGGTATATATCCTACAGACTACATTTTTCTTAAACATCACCAACCTCCTTGAGCTGGTCGAGCTCCTGGCGAACGGTCTCATATTCGATCTCCATGTCGTCGTATTGCTGCTTGAGCTGCTGTTTCTCCTCCAGAACCGCCAGCCCGTACTCGGCCGCTTGGATCTTCTCGTTCGTGGTCTCACTCAGTTCCCGGGAAAGACGCTCTATCTCCGCACGCAGCAACTCCGGCCCGGCCTCCAGCAACAGCATTGCGTCGGAATAGCGCTGTTCCTCCACAGACATGGTACCGGTGGGGATCTACAAGAAGGGATGCGTGATGACTTCAAGCAGTCTAACCTTGAAGAAGATTCTTAAATCCTTCTGTATTTAAATTGCATGATTGTTATTCGTGAGTTTCCTGTTGCCGATCGAATTTCCTCGGTCATGTAGATGTCTCTGTTTAATTTCTCCGTTGGGAGAGGTCTCTTTATCTCCTAATATTGAGCCATACTGCGGCCCTCTTATCCTCCGCCTAACCCCGGCTTGACGGACTGATTGGAGAGAAGCGGCAGTAGTCCGTTGCTGTCACATCGACAAGCTGGAAAAGTTACAATAGCGTTGCGGTGCTTGTCGGGAACTGTAGTACTTGCAGTACACGATCCCATCACATGACGTCTAAAGCTACAAGGGAATGAACTCGTATCCCATTAGGCATTGCATATTTGCCGATGTGGAGCCGGAAATGTCTTCCGACAGTTTAAAATCTACAGAAGGCTTCTGACCATGGTGGCATACAGACAGTCGACATCATATTCATTTGCTGCCCTCTGCCGGACGGATTTGTGTATTTTTTAAATGTTTACAAACATGTAGGCTAGTGAATATTGCCAAAGGGATTTGGCATTTCTGATCATGTTTAATTTAATCACTTACAAATAATAAATACATTAGGCCTACAATTAACAGGGGGGTGAAAAGCCAAAATTATCTACGGTAGGTGGATATGTCTACAACTTAAACTTGAACCAAATGCATTATTAGCATGTGGGAAAACATTAGGCTAGTGAATTGGTTAATAAAATACCCTACCCTCTGCCTTTGCAGCAAGTGCGCTTGTGACGTTACAAAGGGACCTGTCAGTAGTTGTACTGTTGGCAAAATGGCTGCTGCAGTGTCATGGGCATGGTGTCTGGTCGTTCACATGTTACTATTTGCATGGTATATCTTTGCTATATCGGCAAACTGCTCCTTAAGCATTACGGAAAAACACCCAGGAGTAGCAACTTACGGGGGGCGATGGAAATACTTGACTTTTCTCAATTTAGTAAGCAGTTTACGGATCAGTCGGGGTGTACCATATTAACCTACTACTGTACTTTACAAGTCTTTATTAAAAGGTAATGCATCGGCAACCGTCGTAGAGACTAAATCAATTGCTGTTTCTATTTCTCGACAGATCATACAGACGGTATTCTTCGGATCATGTGTTTTTATTGATATCTTGCACCTGATACTCCCAGCTAAAGCTGCCCGCGCTGCGCTGCCATCTCTTCTAGTAACACTGCGGGATAATATTTTTACTATCCTCGCTTTACCCGTTGGGACAGTAAGTTACTTTGTACGGTACCGGCGGGACTATATTGTGTTAGTGATCCAAAACGTAGGTTTTAGCTACCTTTTTATTTAATATTGTTTTGTTCTCATATTTTCAGTTTGTGTTTTCCTCGTTCTGGTCATTATACGCATATGATCGAGAACTCGTGTACCCCAAGATTTTCGATGACATTATACCATTGTGGTTGAACCATGCTTTGGTAAGTGTATTACAGTAGGCTTGCGTTTAGTTTGGTCTGATTGATAATGAACATTCAGTCCACTGTTCTATGGTCTTCACAAGCCCATTAGATGTCAGTTTTCAATAGATAGTGTTCTCTGCTGTGCCTAAGTCTACCGTACTGTCTAAATGTTTTTTCTCTTCCCTTTCTGTTTACAGCACACAATTATTGTGCCGTTGCTATTTCTACAAATGTACATTCAGAATCATAGATATGGCAGTAGAGTTAAGGGCATCCTAGCCTTGGCTGGCTTCTGTGCATTATACCTGTTTTGGTAAAGACATCATGCATTGATCACAACTGTACACTTTCTGTATGTGCTACTCGCCATGTTAAATTAGTCTGAACTGTGTTCCCTCTTCACAACGCTGAACTCTCCTGCAGGGTGTTGTGGGTACACCATGCTGCGGGTATTTGGGTGTACCCCGTCATGGCCAAACTGAGCCCTGTGGGTCTCGTGTTGTTCTTTGGAGTGGCAGCTCTCTGCATGGCTTCTCTGTATCTGCTCGGGGAAAAGCTAAGCCACAAGATGTGGAGCACTGCAGGTGAGGTGAACAGGCAGAATAACTTTAACTCACAGGTGTGTGGTGCGTGTAGTTCAAGTTGTCTCACCTGCTACCTAACCTGTTCTCCTGTCTCTGAAAGGACCTATGAAGAAAAAGAAGAAGTGATGGTGTGTAAACATGGGGATGGGAGGGTTCAGATAGGACCAAGCACTGCTATCTGCTCAAGTAAACAATGGTGGCGATGGATCTCTCAGGCAAAACCACTGGCATGATGCAGTACTAGTACTAGTGTCATTGTAGGGCAACGCTGAAGACCAGTTTGTGTTTAACCATGTCACATTCAGTTAACTCTATTTGTAGTGGAGAATAATTGCACTGACATGATAGATGTATTCCCCACACAACACTTGATTATCGCTCTCTCTCTTTTGCATTCATTCTAATATGTATTTCATAATTATGTTTCAGTTGACTGTAAATTAAAGTTGAAAGGGACCCATTCTGTGCACTTTTCTCCTATCTAAAT
Organism: Typhlichthys eigenmanni; assembly: GCA_027564635.1. Taxonomy (NCBI): domain Eukaryota; kingdom Metazoa; phylum Chordata; class Actinopteri; order Percopsiformes; family Amblyopsidae; genus Typhlichthys; species Typhlichthys eigenmanni. Next base: position 3,047,163 of record JAODUK010000022.1, read on the forward strand.
TGTTGATTGTTTATTTTTTTTGGAGTAATGCTCTTAAATAATATTTTAAATGAGATTTTGCTGTGTGAGTGTGAAGATGGAAAAATAAAGTTATATATATATATCAGTATGTCTTAACGTATTGTTGTACTGTTTTATGCTGTTACAGATTGTAGCCAGGTGAGGGCATCGTCTGGTGGGTTTTCTGGATGAAATAATTTGTGCTGGTTATGTCCTCTGCATCGATGTGTCAGTTCCCCTGACATCTGGTGTGTGTGTGTGTGTGTGTTTGGGGGGGGGGTGGTGGTATTGTGAGCACCAACATTTGTTCGCACTATGATGAAATTGAATTGTCAGGAGATCAGATTCTGGCCTTTAATCAGTTAAAATGTAATGCTTGGCAGGGTTTCCTCGATGTAGGAGTGTAGTGTGTTTGTATATGCAAACAATCGGTCCAACATTTCTTTATCGACCAATAATTGTCTTCAGTTTGGTTGTGCACCAAAAATGACATGATTCATGAAAAACAAATGTCCTCTTTACCCTTACTTTAATCAGCTTTAACATGCTGTAAGTAAGATAGTCTGATTTTAGTTACTCAGTCACCAAGGTCCTTCCTCTTCACATGAACGGGAAGATGCATTTTAAACCTAGACTCCCTATAGGAAGTAATTTATTGCATATTGTGAACTACTGATGATGTGATGCTGCCCCTAAATAAATGTTTAATTTTCATAAGTAACTTGCAAAAAAAGTGCACATTTACAGTATTAATATCCTGAAGCAAATCCTAAATCTTTCAGGGTCTTTAGATGAAGTATAAGTCATCACAGATCTACTGTAATAATGAAATAGACTTAGATATTTTATAAAACAAAACACTAAATGTTTTATATCTACTGCTGTTAGGAGGAAATTTGTGTGAAATTAGAATGTGGCAAATTGACGTCGTGCTAATGCTATTGCTGTCTGTTTTTGCTATAGGACAAGGCTCTAGACTATTTTTGTGGTAATAAGATTAAAGGTCTAAGCCAGCGGAAGTCAGGAAAAGGCTTGCCTACATCTCCGCTCGGGGCTAAAGAGTGTCTATACTGTACGATGAGGCTTTGGAATCTGCAGAGGAACCTCCTTTTTTATAATTTCAAGACCTCATCATTATAAGGGGCATTTCATAGCATTCTGTTTGTTTAAAGGTTGGCGTTACAAGCTGTTCAAATTTCTCACAGGTAACTTAGTAAAATAGTTATTGTGAGATGCATTGGTTTATATATCTTATGTTTTAATGTTTTTAATTACCACAATATAAATGATAAGGTACTGCCTAACCTAACTACTCTAACACAACTATTCTTATGAAAGGGAGTTTGACAAGATATGTATATGCCTGCATGCATCAGTCATACTGACTGTAGTATATAGGCTGTAAAAACATGTCCACAACCAACATTTTCTGCTGTAAAACTGATTCTTCAATTAGTTAGTGTTCTTATATTAGTGTGTGTGTGTGTGTGTGCCCAGCCTCGGCTATGACTATCCATGTCAGCTTGAGTGACCAATGTCGCCACTCCCTGTCGTATCAATTGGTGGCTATCTGATGAATTACAGTAAGTACATTTGACACTGGCAATAAATGCATGCAAAATATCACTACAGTTCAACTTAAATAGCGTTTTACTTTTTATTAGAACATACTGCAATTGTTTGTCTATAAAAGCAGTAGGTGTTTTACTGTAATTCCCCTCACCTCTGAAGCAAAGCACCAGACAAGGATTAAACACCTAATTGAGAACTTGCCATTGGTGAAATGAACATGGACCTAACACTGTATGTACAGTACTGTATGTGTAGGGATTCTACAGTTAGGCCTATATTATATACTGTTGAATATACAGTAGTGCATGAGCAATATATAACGGAGATTACATGTTGACAGTTTTAACAATCTACAGTAAATGCCCACTACATTTCTTCTATTATTTGTTTTAAAATACATATTGCATGATGTAAAATGTTGATTGTAGGACGTTCAATGATAGGAGAATGACAGGGTCATTGTCAGAGACACACCATAACTGGATAATCACAGCAATTTCTACTCTTCAGTCAGAGCCCCCCGGGCAAAGTACACTCTGGTTGGGGAAGCCATGCACATTGTGATTCCTGAACATATGCAATGCTTAATGGGTTGTGGAGGTCAGGCCTGCAAATATGACAACCCAAGTTACTGGAGTGAAGACCAACAGGCCATCAAAGGCCTTTACTCCTCCTGGTAAATATGCTCAATATACAGTGGACACTGCCTTCAGGGGTATATTGTATATATCTATCTTGCTCTTTTCCATTATGCTGTAACACCTGCATTTCCTTGCAGGGGTCCATAAAGTCTTACCTTATTTTCTCTTATGGTATCTTAAGCTACCACTGATGTATATCATTTCAGGGTTACAGATCAACTTCTCGCCATGTCCAGACCCTCAACAGAAATCATTGAGGCATATAACCTTATTGATCAATTCAAAAGGTAACAGTATATAATGTATTATGGTGCTTTGATAGCTTCTTGAACACGGAGATACAGGTTTGGTTGAGGCAGACACAGTATGAATATGTGACTGTGTTTTAAGGAGCGGTATCAAAACACTGATCAACCTCCAGAGGCCCGGTGAACATGCTACCTGTGGAAACTCTCTGGAGCGTGAGAGCGGCTTCTCTTACAGGCCGGAGGTCTTCATGGAGAATGACAGTAAGTTTATTAGAAACTCCTCTCACTCATTACTGCTGTTAAACTAGAGCTGGACCAAAACTAACAACCGCAACACTTTTGCAGTTTATTTCTATAATTTTGGCTGGGAGGACTACGGAGTGGTTAACCTCACCGCTATACTTGACATGGTCAAGGTCATGGCCTTCGCAATGCAGGATGGGAAAATAGCGACCCACTGCCATGCCAGCCTTGGCAGAACAGGTGCTGATTCAATAAATAGTAGTAAATCAAGTGTATCATTCAGATTTTGGTCAGTCACATCTGAAAATGGCTAACGGAACCTCCTTCCTTCTTTCCCTCCAGGCGTGTTGATAGCATGCTTTTTGGCCTAAGGCACCGAGATGACAGCTGACCAGGCCATTGTATTTGTTCGTGCCAAGCGTCCCGATGCCATCCAGACGAGAGGTCAGCTGCAGTGCGTCAGAGAGTTTGTCAAGTTCCTTACTTCAATAAGGGCCGTGTTCTCCTGTGCTACGCCACGGTCCAAGCCGGTCACTCTGTCCCAGTACCTGAATCGCCAGCGGCACATGCTACACGGCAGCGAGCGCCGGGAGCTGAGAAACCTGCCTAAGATCGTCCGGCTGGTGTGCAGGCTGCTGGTGGATATCGCGGAGAACCGGCAGGTCATCGAGGAGGACATCTTAGAGGCTCCTGACAGTGAAGACATAGAGATGATCCACAACACCATAGACATGCTAAGCCCACAGTTTAATGAAGACCATCCCCGCTTACCCTGCCCTCCCACCTTACCCAGACACTTCAACGAGCCGGCGCTCTTCTACCATCGCAAAAGCCTGAGCTACAGTGAGTCGGACCTGAGGCGACTAGGGTTCAGAGCTCAACCTGCTGGGCCAACCGCTTACCTCTCTGTCGGAGAGTAACGTTCACACGTCCTGGCTAGCCTCCAGGAGCTCCCACCACGGGAGAGCGCCTCAAACCGGGAGCGGCGGCTGCGCCGTCGTCTCGTCCAACTCGGCAAACTCGCTCTGGGAACAGAAGAATAACGTCAAACAGGAAGAGGGGACGTGTCTTATGAACAAAGTCAGGAAGAAAGAGTGCAGCGAGTCAGTGGGCAGCGATGACCACAAGGGCAGCGTACTGTCCAGGTGGTCGGAGATAAAGAAGCATGCAGCTCATGGTGACAAAGAGGAAGCAGATGTTTCAGAGGTGCCATTCATTACCCTGCAGTCCGAGTTGTCTGCAGAGGCCAGGAGGTTACTGGTGGCTCAGGCACTGGCTGTGGACCTGTTTCAGGATGGGGAAGAGGACCACAAACGCAGTGTTAGCCTGGCAGGTAAATGTATTTCGCAGACATCCATGCTGTGTTCAGTGCTGTACTCCGATAGATACAGTAGATACTGTTTCACAACCACTTCCATGAATCCCATGGTAATGTCAGCCACTTACAGTAAAGAGCGGCTGTAATATGTTCAGGCGGAGCTGAACCAAGGTGGCACCTGGGAGAGACTGTGTTTGGAGCAAGAGCCCTTCATCTTGACGGGGCTGATGTGGGCCTGGCTGGAACAACTCAAAGAGCCGGTTATTTCCCTCCAGGCTGCCAAGGCCTTGAACCCAGAAAGCGCTGACACTCGGGCTCTACTCAACACACTGGAGCCGGTAAGAAACTACTTCAGTCAGTTAAATATTGGTAATTTCTTGTTTATATTTGTGATGTGAAATGCTCAGTTTGAAGGCAGGATGACCTTGTGTGTGTGTAACGTCAAATTGCTTTCATACTATATTTCTATTCCAAGGCCCCCAAAGAGACTTTAACATGCATACTAGATTGTATGGCTAATATGCGGAAGATCCCAGAAGAGGTGAAGAATGCATTCCTGAAAGGCACCATCAAGGCTTTCACTTGTGTAAGATGAGTAACATTAGACTAGAATTATTTCAAAATGAATATCGTCAAAGGATTATCATGTCAAAGACTAAAACCACATTTGGGCTTTCAACAGCTGCAAACTAACACACAGGAAGAGGTGGTGTATGAGTCCATTACCAATGTGCTCCACCACGTTCTCTTGGACATGACATCCACAATCACAGAAAATGATATTATGATGGTACCAGTCTTCCATTTATTGTAGCCAGACGTAAACACGATTGTTACATACTGTGTACATTTCAGTGTGGAGATGCTTTGTAAAGGTAACACGTTCTTTTGTGCCTTCTCTAGTGAAGAGTACTGTATTTTGTATTTAATACAAATTTAAGTTTCATTTATGTTGTGATATAATTTTTAATCTTTGTAAAAATGTATATGTAAATACTCAGTGTGTGATATGATTTTGCCACAATATTACATTTGGGCTATATATACTATATATATATACACATTGTAACTATAGTAAGATCCAGTATGACAATTCTGTGGTGAAATATTGGTATATCTTTACCTGTATTTATTTTATATTTGCCTTAAGATTTGGTTAAATTCAATAATAGAATACCTAATATGTAATATATTATCCTTTACCAGATTATATTAAAAATATGTAATAATCATACAATATGTACAGAGCCGTACCAATGCCATTGCCACAACAACATGGAGCTTTTATTTTGTGAGGTTTATTACACAAGATAGAATTATAGTATATAGTAACTGTTGAAACATTCATAATAAAAAGACAAATCCATGTTCTGTGTGTGGACAATGCTGCTGTGGTTGAATCATAAAATATGCCATTATACAGAGACTATAGAGTTAGTGCAATATCAAGAATTAGGGAGCAGTTAGTTGCTTATCTTTCTCAAAAATGCTTGCAGGCACAGCAGGCAGGAAATGTTGAGATCGAACCAAGGACCTTTTCGGACCACTAACCTATCCAGTCTCCATTGCTCCATAGGAACAACAATGATGCTCAGGAGGTGAAAGAATAAGCTTTAAGAACATCTTTCCCGTTATTGCTTTCTACTGAGGCCACAATGCTGGAATAGTCACAGGCCACATGAGTAAACCCTCTGAAACACATGAAATGAGCGGTGTGAACGTTAAAAAACATGAATGAGCTGGAAATATAACATGACACTGTTTAAGGTGCATTAGACTTACAGCCTTTACAGTACAGAATGTATTCAGGATGTTCCAGAGAGGATGCATGTACATAGCTCAGCATACCTGGACACTCTGTGTGAGCCACCCAGTAAGTGATATTGACTGTCCAGGGTGAGTCCTTTATCTCGGTTTATTCTCCACGTGAGCACTCGTAAGGAGAGGTCCCGAGAGGCAGTCACCACTCGAAAGCTGTCCTATAAATGCAATTCCACATAAACTAGAGTGTATCACTAATATCAATTGTACATGTGTCAACTATTTCATTGTCATGTCTTGCATGTTCACTTCTATTTTCAAAATGATATTTTGTATTATATTAAAAAGAGACCTACCACGCATATTGAGACGATATGCTCAGCATGGTCGTTGAAGCTAGCAAGCAGTGTGCCTTTCAGAGAGTACACAAAGAGCTCTCTGTCAGCTGCCACCACTAGGGTGTTGCTGTCTTTAGCCTCCAACAGAATATCTGTCGCACTGCTATTTATTGTCACGTTGAAGGTCGCCACCTGCTGGACTAAAATACACATGGGGGAAGCATTAGTAAGCATCACAGCCACTGAAGAGTATCAGTAAACCACTGCAGATGTTTACCCTGGATCTCTGCCTTGTACTTTGTCTTCCTCATTCTAAGGTCCAGCACAGTTAGGGCTTGGCTGCCATTGTGCTGGTGGTGAATGGTGGCTAGTCTGGCAGGCTGCGTGGGTATGAAGACAACAGCCTGGCACCCAGAGATGGGTACAAATTGACATAGATGTTCTCCTTCCTCCTCTGATGGAGAGGTCAAACTCTCAGTGCACAGGACCTGCCGGTCACATATCTCGTATGACAAACGTGTCACTCAGATTTGGTAGGCTAGCATAACAGAAATGTATATGTGATATTTTTAGAAACTATTATTAAAGTGTAACTGCACCCCAGCCCTGAGCCTGACTCACCCACAACAACTTTGAAAAATGCCTCAAGGGGCTGAGTGAGGGGAGGTATGGGGCTAGTAGGGGGACCCCATTAACATTAATGTTAACATTTGAATTTGATGACATATTTCTGCTCTGTCGATCTGTTTTCAGCCTATAAAATGCAGATTTTTATAAATAAGAGGGAATTTTGTGTCTCATCACAGATCAGTCCTATTACTTTGTGTACAGCTCAAAAAACATATTTTAGGGTGCAATTACACTTTAAAGATAGCTTAAATTACCTTCGGACACAAATCATGGTTATTTTTGTTTCCAGCCAGAATCCAGTTCTTGTCAGGAGACACTAAGAGAAGGTCTACCAGAAAACTGTCACACACCACTACGCTGGACTGTCTTGACCAATCTGGACCAGCCAGAGTACACACAGATCCTTGACTGGTTCCGATCTGTGCGAAAACACAATTAATCGTCAAAACATGTCACTTATCAGGCTTTGAAATCTAATGGAATTATTGCTAATTAAATGTCAATATAAATACATTTAGTCAACGAAGTGAGTTTTTTTATAGAGCACCTTTTATGGACAAGGGGTCACAAAGTGCTGTGCAGTAAACGTAATGAAAACAATTCCAACCCAACACAGGACAAAATAACGTAGAGTGTTAGGGTTACATGTTGCTAATTATAAACTTGCCTAAAAAATGATGTGTCTTCAGTATGGTTGTTTTAGATTATAGGATTTACAGAATAGCACAAATCTGAAATAACTGGTTTAGTAAGATCAGCAGAAGCAGAGGAACAGTAGGTGGTGAACCATTTTACTTACAGAGAGAAAGTATTTGTTGTTAATATTGTACTGTAACAGTGTGCATCGCAAAGATCCAGATGAGTATGAAGACAGCTCCTGCCCATTCTGTCCATTCCAGGTCTGAATGAGACCTGTGGAGTCTGCTGTAACCACCAATCCTTGCTCTCTGTCACTGACAATGCCTGTCAAAGGATTCTGGGCAGTGCTGCACCACAGCTGTACACCCTGAGTAAACAAGAAAAGAGTGTGTGTGTGCTCATTCGGTTTCCACTGAGGTGATACTGCAACATGAATGAATGAAATCAATTGCTACATAATACATTACATGTTTTTTTCTTTTGTAACACAATTGAAGAGTGTACATTTAAAAGGACACTTCAAGCAATATCCCTATATGTTAGGCTACTGCGCAAATAACAATAAATATGTTGTCAAATGTCCTACTGACATTCTGGATGTCCCACGCTCGGACTGTACCATCAGTGGAAGCACTGCAGCCAATCGCGTTGCTGTCCCACAGCTCTGGTTTCTGGGGTGCATTCCCCTTTAAGTACACCAACCCCACCACCCTGCCTGGAGAACAATAATAATGTCAAAACATATACTTTCTTGATAGAGGCAAGAGCAAACAAGCTGAGTGTGTTATTTTCTTAACCTGTGTGTCCTCTAAGGCTTTTGCAGGTGTAATCACCACCAGCCCGACCTGCTGTCATCTTCGACTCTAGATGAGAGCGTCTCAGGTAGTATCTCTTCCATGCCTGGCTCATATTTTCACACACCACCACGGCAATGTTACAGAAACCCCATCGCTGAAGACACATCCTCCTTATGTACAATGACGAAAAGGCGCAGGCCACAAGATGCACAAAGAGTGATTTAAATAGAATAACCTGCTGATAATGATTATATGCCTTTTTTACAAGCCTCACCTCCATAGCCAAGGCGTCTCTGCAGCTTCATGCCATTCCTAAAAGGACACAACGCAAATTCATTTAGCAAACACATACCTTACACTGTGTAATACTAAACGTACAGGTATTATTAAAGACTAGGATCACTATGCCCAACCCACATACAGTAGCCTGCTATTGGCTAAGCAAATTCTTACCTTACAGACAGCTGAAACGCTAATCAAATCTTTACCATTAAAAAACGTAAAAATCTGTATAAGGCAATCACTTGTTAGGTAGGAATAATCGTACATTTCTGCTTAGTTAAACAGTGTATTCCTTCAGCGCCGCCAGGACAATACAGCAGCTACACTGCACAGTCGTACATATAACAAGTTATGGCGATCTTACGGAAAGAATGTTGGGACATATTAACTGTAATTGTTCCTCGTTGTGCCGCGAGATGGCGGCAAAGCAGAAGGTAGGTCTGTAGGAAATGAGCGTCTATGGTCTAGTCTGCAGAAAGAACCAGGTGAATATCTTTGCAGGGCCAGGCGCAAAAATAAACCTGATTTTAATAAATATCTATTTTCATAGTTGTATCATTATACGTTTAATTCAATGGGCAAATGTTTTACTCACCTTTACTGATTATATTGTAAATTACAAGGCTATATGCCTATAATTAACATATATATCTATTAGGTTATAGGCCTACTTATTTGTCCTGATCTTATAGACACGTTTAAAAAAAACTCTCAATTGGTTCCATAATTACCCACCCCAATAAATCAAAATGTAATCACACCATTTAACTGTATGTTGAGATTCAGCCCTGGCGGGATTCCACAACGGGGCCCCATGTGAACACGCCCCAGATAGATGAGCCAGATATATAGTCAAGAGCTGCGGGTAGCAGAGGAACTGTGAGAAAGAGATAAACACAGCAGCGCACTTGCCCAAGGGTTACCTGTGACACCCTCGCAATGACAAGAGGGTGCCGCAAACGGACCACGTAAAGGGAGTTTGGATTATATCCGTTTTTTATATAGGCTACATTCTGTTCGTTATTCAGAATTCCTTTGGAGTTACCTGGGCGGTCATCGATCTGAGAACAGGCGAACTTTTCATCACCTCTAGAAATTGTTGCATGACACTAAACGTGGGCGCACAATGAGTCGGAGAACGCGGCGTTGGATTTTAAGAGTTTTACTTTGCCTGGGAATAGTTTATTTAAAAATAGGGTAAGTTCCGTTAATTTGATGCACACCTAGAGGTTTTCAAAACGTATGCTCTTTCTTAATAGGCCTATAGCATAGGCTACCGCCCGGAGTCGACGTTGCGAGTTATATGATCACGTTATAAAGTGTAGACTATAGCTCTCCAACCACTGCTCACGTGTAAATTAATATTTTGATTCCAGAAAATATACGATTTTATAAAATTCAAAAATGTACCGTACAAACAGGAAATATGCCTAAACGAAACACAAAAAATTAACAGAGCCAAGCCACCGATGTCTAGAATAATAATAAGGCACACATGGACTGACATTGTATTTCTAAAACGTATCGGCTAATCGGGTTGAATGTTCATGATTGCCTAAAAAGCATATATTCTCATTAATTAAATAGTAGGCTATAATAGCCTATTGTTGTTCAATTTTAGTCACAAACACTACGAACACATAGCCTATACTATAGGCTGTGTAGGCGAATTGAAATATTTTGATTAGGCTAATAAAAAAGACTTGATTAATGCCAATTAAAAATATTAGGTTAAATGTAAGATTGCGGACAACGTTTTCTCCATCTTCTTTTCACAGTGGCTTCTCGTCGGTGGTCGCCCTAGGTGCGAGTATAATCTGTAACAAGATTCCTGGTTTGGCGCCGCGACAACGGATTATCTGCCAGAGTCGCCCCGATGCCATTATCGTCATTGGAGAGGGTGCCCAAATGGGTATCAACGAGTGCCAGTTTCAGTTCAAAAACGGGCGCTGGAACTGCTCTGCTCTTGGAGAGAGGACAGTCTTCGGAAAAGAGTTGAAAGTGGGTATGTTGCCTGTCAGTTAAAGTTTAATTACCTTTATAAATGTGCTTATGTAACTGAAAAACACAGTAACATAACTTCTGACCTGAGCCATCCAGATCCATCTTTGCGTATTTTGCGTAAAGACGCTTAATTAAGTGTGAAACCATTTTAAGTACCCTGTTGAGGAAAAATGATTTGATTTATTAAATTGAATATGTTTTCCCCAAAATAAGCAAAATTATGGCAACTATTACATATACCTAAATAATAATAATAATAATAATAATAATAATAATAATAATAATAATAAAATAACATGATAATAATAATATTAATATGGTAAAGTAAACCCAATTTAAAAGCCTGAAAAACCATCATTATATCCAATTCATATTTTGTTCCTGTATAAATTGCATCCCACCTACACATAGTGTAATTTACACCAGGCCCAGTTTCCTCTGCTCTTTCAGCTGCAAGGGGCTTTCTGAGCATGTATAAAAGGTATCTGAAGCCAGCACTGTAACAAAGCTCTTGTGAATGTTGGCAGCCTCTCTTTTCAACCAGGCAGTCTCCAGAGACACATTCACTGGTCTTTATTCTGTAAAGTCATGGGTGCTCTCACTATAAGGATGTGGATCTTTCCACGGGTATATGTTACAGCAGAAGTCAGGAGAAAAGGCTCATAATCAACTGTACTCATGGGAATATGTTGGAGAAAGAAATATGACTAAAATCAATGTTGTCACTTCTCAGACAATAGCATGCTCTGAGAGGTGGGCAAACTATAGTTCAAAGTTGATACTAAAATTTATGTCATGATCATTTGATGGAAGATTTCTGTGGAGTTACTTTCAAATAATACAGATGTATCTATACATCTACAACATTGAAATGTTTATACCGCATGGGTTGTTTATAGCTTTGTACAAGGTTGATTGTATAAACCTTTGGTTTAAAGCATTTAGGTTGTTTAAAGCTGTTTAAGTTAGGTTATAGTGAAAAAGATCATAGTCTGTAGGCCAGGCCAGCTGTTTGGGGCCATATTGCTGCTTCTGATGCAAAGGGATTATCTGTATGCTGTTGAAGTGAAAACAGTGGAGTTTTGCAATCTGCTCCTTCATGAATGAGCAGTATTAGTCCATGGAGAGAGTATTGGACTGTGGTCCCTAAGGTCCCAAGTGTATGGCTTGGACAGCCATACAAAATAGATTGGTTTCACTGATCAGATTAGAAGTGGAAGCTGAATTGTTGTAAATGAATGCTTGTGAATGCTGCAAGGTCCTGTATCTTGCACTGGCTCTTATAGAAGTCAGTGAGCTCACATAATGCCAACTGTCCAGGCAAATGCATTATATTTACATGCATACATCAAGGTTAGTTTCATTGAGCTTCTAAAGTTCTGTACAGAGCAAGCTCTCAGCAAGTATAAAGAATGTAAACGTTTTTTTTTTTAAATTTAAATTGGAGTCGCTCCTTCTTTTCAACCTCTCCTATTCACGAGGGTGTGAAGAATTCACCGTGCAGCATCTTTTGTTTCCATCCATGTGCTCAGAATTGCAAGGGAAAAAATGCACACAACTTGAAGACCATACAGACACCTTCATCTTTGGCTCAGAGCCCACCATTTAAAAACGCTTTAGTTTTAATAGCGAGGGAAAACATACAACATGAAGTCAAAAATAATGTCAGGTTCACAAAGTTAACCTGACTGCATAAGGAAACACTGCACAGGTTTGTTTTGAACAAAGAAAGACAAGAGGCATTTGTTTACACACAGATACATTATGATATTGCTATCAAATGCTCTGTTTACATTCTATAACCGATTTGAAATTATTATTTTGATATTAATCAAATAATATTTGTGGATATATTATGCATGATAGCTAGTGGTTTGCATTGCTTTTCCTAGCTTTTTATTATTTTATGCATTTGCCCTTATGTCATGTTGACTCTGAAACGTAGCTTTGGGATCTCCCTGCAAATGTGGACAAATTAACTTTTAGTTATGCGTCGATAATTCAAACACTCCTGTGTGCGTAAATGATTTGTTCGTTGGACTTGGCAGAGATAACCCCAGGATGAAGGTATTGATGTTAGCCCCTATGAGCTTACACCAGAGTGTGTCAGTTTCTGATCTGATCAATAGCTCTTCCTCCCCAACAACTCTCTTAGTCATACTTCCTTATTGACCGTGCCCCCCCCCCATCCCCAGACGGGACAGTTCCAGTACCACTGCAGTCAGTCGTTGAGTGATGTCAGTGAACCTGATGTTGGCGCACCTGCTGTTAATGTATAATCTATTTCAATTAAAGAATAATTTCACCTGCTTTGTATTTCCTCTGAACAGACAGTCGGACAGTCTGACCCTGTATGTAAAGAAGTTGTTCATTCTACATATACACATGTACACGTTCAACTATTTACACAGGTCTTCTTCTTCTCCTCTCCTTGTGTAGGCAGTAAAGAGGCTGCGTTCACATACGCCATCATCGCAGCAGGGGTGGCTCATGCCATTACAGCAGCCTGCACGCAGGGGAACCTGAGCGACTGTAGCTGTGACAAGGAGAAGCAAGGCTTCTACAGCAAAGGACAGGGCTGGAAGTGGGGCGGCTGCTCGGCCGACATCAGCTACGGCCTCCGCTTCTCCAAAGTGTTCGTGGATGCCAGGGAGGTCAAAGAGAACGCCAGGTCACTCATGAACCTTCACAACAACGAGGTGGGACGCAAGGTAGGTCATCAGAGCAAAGTGTAAGCATTCGTTAATACGTTCATTCGTTCATTCATTCATTCATTATTTGATTCATTCGTTCATTCATTTATTAATTTGTTAATTCGTTCATTCATTCGTTCATTTGTTCATTATGGTAACAAAGTCACTCTGGCCAGTAATTTAGTAATCTCCACCATAGTTTGGTGTGAGTGAATCTTGCCAAAGATCTGGGATGCAGGGCCAAGATAAAACTGGGTTGCTTTTAGAGGGTGTTGGTGTGGGTGGGGTTGGAGGGGGGGGGGGGGTAGCAATTTTAGTGGCAGGGTTTGATTACAACCCAGATATCTGCACTGGAAGCAGGTTGACACTGTACAACATTGCATTTACCCAGGCCCTCATACTCTTCCGAACGTATACAGTTACCATAACAACATTCCCTCACGTTATTTATCTAATATCATAAACCCGCACCCAGTCTGATGTGCACATGTGCTCAAGAGTAGTTTGCTGTTAACAGCAATAGCTTTGATCACACACGCCTCCATAGCTGTGTGCCATGCCATCACAGCCATCAGGCAGGCTCTCCTTGACAGTTCACATGCTCCCTTCATAGTTCCTGTGCATCCATGGCTGCTGAACGTTTGTGGGCAGGCAGACAGACAGACAGACAGACAGACAGGCAGGCAGACAGACAGGCAGACAGACAGACAGACAGACAGGCAGACAGACAGACAGACGCAGAGACTCCAGTACGTCTGGAGTTTAAAGGTTTGAGTGGACTAATGTTCCAAGCAGTTGGGGCGAGGTTGTGGCTAGCGAAGAGGAAAGAAGCACGTCTGCCCATGTCGCCCTGGCTCTTCTCTCTCCGCGCCACAGAGGCCTGATTCACACAACCGACACGTCGCCACATCAACTGAAAAGCCCCTTCCAAGCCATTGTGCTGCAGCCGATCAATGTTGCCTTTTCTTGAGCTTGAGTTCACACTGGCTTATCTGGACAGCTAAATTGCTTCCCAATGAAGGCTGAAGGGGCTACGCTAGACTCCGACTATCAGCAGTTTTCATTCCGCGGCCCTGTTCCCATCTTATAAATGGACCCTGTGTTTTGATAATCCGCCCACCCCCTTTATTTATGCTAATTGAAGCAGTGACACTGAAGGGTGGCGTTCACAGCTCCCAGGTCGAAGACGTCCACACAAAGGCTGTCACAACGGTTGGTCACAGGACGACTGATGGATTAGCAAGGCGAAGCCCAGGGTTTTATGAAATGAAGGAAAAATAGTTTATCGTCGGGTTAATCTCTTTTAAGGTTTTTAGGTATTAAGGTAATTGTGTTTTCATCCTAAACAGGCGATTGACAACTTGTTATTTTTAAAAGTGCAATTTAACTTAAAATTTCTGCAATTATTGCAGGTGGTGGTCTGACATATCCGTTGAGTGTACCTGATGTTACGATCATATCTTGAATTCTTTTATATAAATCAAATTGTACGATTTATAGCTTTCTAAGGGTATATAGCAGGGTTCCCCAGTCCTGGTCCTAGAGGGCCGCAGCCCAGCATGTTTTAGATGTCTCCCTGCTCCAACACAGCTGATTCAAATGAATGGC
>JAODUK010000022.1:3071373-3090568 GCA_027564635.1 Typhlichthys eigenmanni
CGAAATTAATACCGATATTGCAATTTTCATGATCAATATCGCAATATCACATTTGATCAATATCGTGCACCCCTAATGTATACACAGTTTGTGAATCACAAATCTTTGGAATGCCACTGCTATTCATTTTAGTAAAACTTTTTTTGTATCTTATTGTTTATCTTATTGTTTTGTCTTTGTTGTTGTTCTCTATGTGTGAACTGGTGATAATATATGATTGTGTGTGTCAGGCGTGGATGATGGTGAGGACATACCCCGGGAGACTCTAATTGGCATTTACGAAAGGATCCATAAGCGGGAGCTCAAGACCAATGAAGACCACGTATCTCAAGTGCAGAAGGTTGAGAAGCTGATTGTAGGAAAGAAGCCAGTGAGTAATATTATCCATTTATATCTGACACATGCAATGTCACTTATTATCAAGGCATAAGTCTGTGTAGCATCGACCGTGTCCTTGTTTAGACAGAAAGAGAGAGAAACAGACAGAACAAGGAGAAAGTGGGGAGTAGATAAAGTATAATTGCCCCTCTGTTCAGTGGTTTCGCTGAACATAAAGAGGCATACAGTATCTGGCCTTGATGATGGTGACTTTAACACTCCTGGAGCCCTTGAGAGCTGTCGCCTAGCACTGCAGTTTGGTGAGGAATAAGCCCTCACTGCTAACATCACAATCTGTGCCCAGCAATACCACACAGGGACAGGGAGTCCCCTAAGAAGCTGAAATGCGTGTCTCTCTGGGTTTAACTTTACAGCAACTAGTGACATCAATGAACTACTTGCATGTCCATCTGATAAATGTGTGCTGCAGATCTAAGAAGACACTAGTATGCAAGGGTTTGTTGTACGTTCTACTAGGGAGCAGGTATCAATGCTCTGCTGTTAAAATGTTCTCACTAGTTTCAGAAGTTACTGGATTTTAAAAGGAGGGAAAAAGTCGACATTCAGTTAAACAAATTAAACCCGCTTTGGAATTCCAGTCCAAAAATATTCAGGCCCAGCAGTGTAGCGACATTCCATAATGGATTGTTGTTATTCCTGGATCATCTGGGAGCCTATAAAGGGCAATGTCAGAGCCATACTCTGTGGTATAGGTTAGCTTAGAGGTCATGTTTATAGTCCCCTTTTATACATGCATGCGTGTACTGTTCCTAAGGGCAAATCTCTTAAGTGGGCCAACTTCTAAGAAGGCAGATTAGTAAAGTCAATGTATATATTTCTAAAGCACATTTAAAAACGAGCCAATGGTGAACAAAGGGCTCTACATAGTTTGGCAATAAAAAAAGCAGTACGATTTGCCGTTGCATGTGAATGCTGGACACACATTCCACATCTATAGTGGCACGTGACCGATCATTTCTTGTGTTTTCTTTTTTCAGATTGGCTCACTACACCATGGTCTGGGATGTGTAAGTAGGCTTTTCATAACTCATGTTACTGTCTTTGATAACTTAGCTTTTGTGGTGTACATTATTCTTCCCTTCTATGGAATCTCAGTAAATCCACATTCTTCAGACTAGACAGGGACTTTTGCCCTCCATAGTAAAAACAACGTTTACTGAGATGAGCAGACTGTGCTACAACATGTAGACGGAGTCAACAGACACTAATGCCTGGGCGGCAGTGAGCTGCAGTGTTTATGTATGCAGGGCAGGGTGTATATCAACTGAGGTATGCGGACCACTCCAATGCGTCACAAGCGCTGAACACAGGGCAGCGGTTTGAATGAAGATTAGCAATGCAGCGTTTAGGTTAGGTTTAGGTGAGCCGAATGCAGTGCTTTATCTTGTAAACATTACTGCAGCTTTGAGGACATGGAATATGCATGTTACATCTGGGATGAATCTTCCCTTCTTAAATGAACGTGTATAATAATCTTGATCACCATCTAGATATTTATGTTTTATGTGTTTGTCTTACATTTAACACTTGAATGGCAGCCTTCCATACGAGTACATCCCATTCGACACTGAGAACGTTGCTAGAAATGCAAAGTGCTAGTGGGTGATACAGCCATCATCACCTTCTAACCCGGGTCAGAAGGGTCAGGCCATAATGACCTGTACAAGCCTGTGTTGTTGTCTTGTTACTGTGTAGGTGCTGTCCCTGCCCCATCGCAGGCTGGTGTGTTACTGTCGCTTGTTTGAAGTGCCAGACCCCAACAAGCTCCAGAAACTGGGCTTACATCAGCGGGAGATTTTCTTGTTCAACGACCTCTTAGTGGTACCTCTTCCAATTTCCTCTCTTGGCCAATAAATATCCTGTGTGTCCATGCTAAAGTCAGTTTGTGTATAAACAAAACTACATTTTAGAATTATACAGCTACAAAAGATGTATGAATGGAGCAGTGTGCTTACCTCAGCATAAGTTCACAGGCACATTGTTTGGCATGGAATAATCACTTGTTTGCAATACACTGAACTCATATCATGAGAAACAGGAAAATATCAAATGACGTTAACTTCCACTGTTTCTCAAAACAAATGTATACATATAATTATCTCTATAATGTAATTATTTCAACATCTACAGTAAAATGGGAGTGTGAGGAGTTATATTGTGGTATTGAAGCTAGAGACTTTATTAGAAATTCAATATACATCAATAATTTAATATAAAATCAGGTTTTGCGCAGTTCACAACATTTGTCATACTATGTAACACTCTCATAGCAATACTGTCTTGTTGCTTTGTCAGGTCACTAAGATATTCCAGAAAAAGAAGAACTCTGTGACATACAGCTTCAGACAGTCCTTCTCTCTGTACGGGATGCAGGTCACGCTCTTTGATAATCAGTGTAAGCAGCATTTTTTCTCAGTCCTCATTTGTTTGAACACCAATCCAACATTACAGAGTTGTATTGAGCACAGTAATGCATGTACCATGAATGGGAAGTCAAAGTACTGGGCTTTGACAGTGTTTACACTCTCCAGACTTCGGTCAGACCCTCCCAGCATGACTTAACTACGGTTTGATCAATGTCCGGTGTGTAAACATATCTCTCTCTGCTGTTGGCCCAGATTACCCAAATGCAATAAGGCTTATATCAGCTGTACCAGGCGCAGACACCAAAGTCCTCATCATCTTTAATGCACCAAACCCCCAGGATCGCAAAAAGTTCACCGATGACCTGCGGGAATCCATTGCCGAGGTTCAGGAAATGGAGAAATACAGGATAGAGTGTAAGCACAGCTCTCTCTCTCCCCCATTCCCCTCTCCTGTCTTCTACCTTGTACCATGTCAACGGACTAGTGGAAACATGGTGCTCATTACTCAGCCTCTGTTTATGAGAGGGAATGTTTACAGAGTCCACAGGATGGCTAACTAGGGCGGTAGTGCAGTCTGGACAACAAAAAGGCCTTCCTGTAATGGCAAATGAGAATAAACTGTAGATTTATTTATGGCAGTGATCTTCAACAGGGGGTCCGGGACCCCTAGGTGGTCCTACTGCAGGGGGTCTGCCAAATTATTTTATTCCAAACTTATTTTCTCCCAAAAATGTCAGAAAATATACATTAACATAGAGTAAATACAACCTGTGCTATAAATATATAAATATGTCTATAATTATTTTAATGGCTTAGTTAGTGGCCTACGTTTATACGTGGAACTATAGGGCGCCCTACACATTACTGTTGGCCTGGCAACTAAATATTTCATCCTAATATTTCCTATCATATGTGATAGGGTGTCCCCTGGTCCCTGTGCCTGTTTCTATCAGCCAAGGGATCCTTGGCTTGAAAAACGTTGAAGACCTCTGATTTATAGCATATACATCTACATGACGTGAGAAAACCTTGGTAGCTCCCAATTTTAGAATATGTTCCATTGAAAATACTGGTTCGGTGAGGTCTAGATTAGAGAAATATGTTTTTGGTGCAGGTACAGTTTGGTTACATAAGTATCTTCCATATGACAAAATATACCTTAATGTTAAACTAAATTCTTAATGAATGTGTTAAAGGTGAAAACAGTGGTCTAATTAAGTAACTGTAAACAACATTCTTTCTTAGATCATTAGTTCATAAATGGTTGTGGGAGGATATCAGAAGAACTATTTAATGTATGTTTATAATTTAGCTGTGTTGTCCAATAATACTGCATACATTTCCCAATGGTGTTTGTAGTATCTTATATACAGTACATAATGTAGTGGTGTTGTTTGGCCTATCCACAGCTGAGCTGGAGAAGCAGAAAGGCATGGTTAGGCCCAGCATGTCCCAGAGCTCTGGTCTCAAGAAAGAAGCTGGTAATGGCAGTATGAATCGTGGCAGCCTGGACGACACCTACGCCATGGGAGAAGGCCTGAAGAGGAGTGCACTGAGCAGCTCCCTCCGAGACCTCTCCGAAGCAGGTAAAAGCCACAGCACGTTTGTTGTTGAACAAGCCAAATCACAGAGGATACCAAGGAACGGGACAAAAAATAGCAAAATGTTATTTCACCTCAACATGCATTGGTTTTAAATTTTCCTCCAATCACCATGAATCAACTATTCGTCATGCTTCAAGGTGTTTGTTGTGGACAGTGTGTCCTCAATTGTTGAATTTCTTTTGGATTCTTTTGGAGACCTTAGCCATTCCTGACTATTTATGTAATGTATAATGAGTTCAGTTTTTTGTCTCAAAGACTCAGTGATTTTTAACAACATAGTGCTGGATCAATTTTATTTTGTTTTACATATTAATGAAATTGACAGGCAGTTTTCACCTGAGTTTAGTTGGATTACCAGTTATGTTTTTCCTGACATATGCTTTTGGCACACATTTGCATTCCTAATTTCCATTTCTCCCCAAATCATGCCACGATAAGTCTAGTCATTCAGTCAGCCATTTTTCCTTGTGAATCTATTACAAATAAACATCTATTTGATATACTGCACCTTTTCCAAACCAACCACAATTCAATATCAATATCAGTGCTAACCGTCATTTCACTTCCATGTGTCTAATACAGCGTTTCTGTCTCCGCAGCAATATATTTTCGAATACATTCCACTCATTCCAGATTTACCGGCTGCGTGATGTTGTCGGTTAATAATTACTCGATAACATAATGAAATCCAGTCAGGGGTCCTGCTTTTACTCTTGGTGATGTGATATGTTCTCCACTAATGATCATATCCTCACTGCCTTGACGGAAAAACGCTAGCTCAAGTCAGCGATGGCGTTGCCACGCCTATCTCGCAGGGTTTTCTAGAAGCTTCTCTGTGCATGATAGTGGGGTCATCCTTTGAAACAATGTGTTCAATTTTCCTTTCTTTATCATATTCCATTCCATGCGTACTTAACGTTATTTTCATGCACATCTGTTATTGTCCTTGTTACGTGTGATAATATGTCATGTACCATTGGCTGGATGTACGTAGTAAGAATGGCAAAAGTGCTATTTGACCTCAGCCCCGTATTTGCCTGTACATCCCATGTTCCAAAGCCATTGTGTTGCTTTTAATGTGTCCTTCTCCTTTGTGACTGTCACTCAGACTGGCAATTAGCCACCCCAGAATACTTCCCAAAATCAGAAGCAGTTGTCCTCTTTTACCTAGAGATATTTTAAGTAAATCACTAACCTCAAAATATGTTTTATTGTATGACCCACAATCAGACAGACATGTCTTGGTCTGTTAGTTGCTAGGAAGCATATTTTAGTTGTTTATATATCTTTCCGTGCATTCTTTTTGAATAATAACAGTAGTAAGAGTTAGAGGCTGGATATTCTTCAAACTCAAAAGTGTAGCTGTCAGTCTGAGTGATCCCTGACCTGAAATGGAAAGAAGACAACATGACTATACCACAAGATAAGGTCACCCACAATAGTCACCACCTCTCTCTACACTCCCCCAAACCTGAATCCCAACACCGAGAGCTTACTCACAGCCACAATCCACTGCATTGCCCCCTACGGGACCGGTGGGCACCCTACACCTCTGTAGTTGATCCAGAAGTGCTGACCGTCTCTAATCTGTGGTATTGCATGTCTCGGGCAGGCAAGCGTGGGCGCCGCAGCAGTGCAGGATCACTAGACAGCAATATGGAAGTAAGTTGGAAGCAGCTGGTGTCCAAGCTACTCTCTATGTGATGATGTGCACTGTCAAAACACACCATTTCTTTTTGGTCTTGCACCCCTCTTTGCTTCATAGACTCATCCGTTTTATTTTTTGTTGTAGATCATTAATTCTTCCTTTTGGGATGACTTTTAACCTGCCTGCCTCGGTTAGTGTCCATGCATGGGTTGCTTGCCTCTGATCCTGCCACTTGTCAGAAGTCAGAGATCTTGTTTCTGGTCATGTGATGTGACTAATAAGCCCTTTATCTTGAAACAAGCATGACTCTACTAATCCCACCTTGACCCCTCCCTCTTTTTTGCCTTCCCCTCTGTCTCGTGTCACCTGTCTCTCTCTCATAATCGTCCTTCAGTTCATCCAGTCACGTCCCATGTAGCCTTTTGGTTCTGTGTCAAACACAAGGGATCTATTCTATATTGTCTTCTTCCTGTCCAGGTGTCTCTTCCCTCCTGTGCACAGCCTCTTCCATAAGGGAGGTCAGTGTCAGGCAGGAGCTTATGAGGTCTGATGGGCTTCCTTCAGTGTTTATTAAGATATGGATTTCATTCATTCATCTTTCAATCACCCCTTGTGTTCCATTAGTTCACACGTTAGGCTAACATCTGCAGTGTTGGAAACACCATGCCGCTTTTAAAGAAGTCACGCGGTCTTTCTTGACTACACAGTGAAGCATGTGCCAAAGAGAGGGGAAAAACCAGTTGGAACCCTTTTTATATGAAATGGGAATGTGTGTCGTTGGCTGTGAGATGGGAAGGTTTTCATCCGTGTCGGGAAGCGTGTGCACAAGCTTTTACTCCTGCTGACTAAAACTCTCGCGTGGAATGCTAACCCGATGTGGATAAGGGGTTTGCCTGTCACATCCTCTGCATGTGGAAGTATGCCGTCATTGATTTACTCAAAGTGTTGCATGTGTGACTCTTGGCAGGATTGGACAGTGTTCAACACTGACTGCATTTGAAGATGAAATAATTATTATTTTTTTCTCCTGCGGATGTAATTTTATGTATGCCTTTTTATGTACTTGCTACTATTTAAAATGTAGTTTGTTTGTTTTCTTTTCAAAGCCCGGGCAGATTAGCTGATATTTTGGGTGACATTTGAGCATCGAGTTAGCACATGCATATTCCATCATAAAGTGACAAAACAAATTCATATTTCTTCCGTTCCCCATCACTCACAGGAACATTTCGTTTGCATGCCCTTTAACATTTTGCTACTTATTGTTTACTTTAACCGTGCAGGCAGTGTGCCTGTGTTCACTGGCAGTGCCATCTTGTGGCACCGCTGTGTTAGTCCAAGCTGACAAACGTGCCGTTCTCCCTCCCACCTGCAGGGGTCCACCATTAGCAGCCCCCACACGCATCGGAGAGCTACCACGCCTCGAGAGGGCGCCCCCCGCTCCCACCACCCCGCCCCTAACTCTGCGCCAACCTCCATTCTCGGCTCGCTCTTCGGCAGCAAGCGTGGGAAGCCTCCGCCGCCGTTGCTGCCGCCGTCATCATTGTCCCAGAGCCACCCCCCGTTCCCCCCCAGCGGCCAGCCCACCCTGATATCCCACAAGCCCCACCCCTCCAACCTGCACCACACGGCGCAGGTGGTTCACACCGTGCAGGCCCAGCTGCACGCCCACCACTCCCAGTACTGCCAGGCCCAGCAGAACCCCCCTCCGTACCACCACCACCACCACTACCACCCCCCGGGGGGCCACGGCCAGTTCCACCAGCACCCGGCCTACGCCCACCACGCCCAGCACTCCCAGCAAGGCCCCCACGGCCCCCATCTGCACGGCCAGCAGCCGGGGTTGGCGCCTGGCGGACCCAAACCCAAACACAGCGGCATTAGCACAGTGGTGTGATGGCGGGGGGAGGGGGAGCCACGTAGAGGGACTGTTGCTTACACCAAAGGAACTGACGCCATGAGTCTATGGCCTGTCCACTGTATTCAAACCGCTGCTGTGCTTGGAGATGGATCCCAGGCTCCTCCCCTTCAGCTCCCGGACGTATGCAGGACTCGCATCTTCCACAAGGGTGGCCTTTGCTAGCTCAGGCGGAGGTGCGTAGGGGGGTGTTCCGTACCAGAGGATGCTCTTCGTGTCCACAAACTCAAATTGTTATGTGACCGCGATGACCGAAGAGGAGTTGCCCAACATTGCTCCATTCCTCCCATAGCCTGTCTTCCCTTAACACATTATCAGGCGGAAAAGACGACCTGGGGAAAGTCATAATGGCTGACTGCTCTTCTCTGTCAAATTGATGGCATATATTGTACAAAGTCTTTCTGAAACGTACGACACCGCTTTCTTTGGTTTGCAGATACTTTAATTTTAAGAATGCTATTTGTTGTAGAACTCATACTGTATTTAGTAAAAAGAACATAGATATAGTAATTTCACTCAAACCTGCTCACAAGACAGGTTGACAACCGAGTATACAGCCTCGGTCATAGTAGTAGTGCGGTATTTACTGTAGATGACAGCTGTATGTGTTGTCTCTTAGCTCTCATAAATAAATGTGCCAATAACTAATGCATAATCTATTTAGTCGAGACTTCATGTACAGTATATTGTGCGTCAAGTAATTTGTAAGATTGTACTTACAACAAATATTATCAATGAACTGAAATGATCAGTATTACACAGACTATATGGTAACAGGACACATACATTTAATAGGAGTCATTCAGTGAGGCCATTAATCTACTGTGGATTTTAGCCTTTCAAGTGGAACTCAAAGAGCCTCTGGAATGCAGCAGTAGCGTATGGGCCTCCATAACTGAACTGACACAGAGAACCCTCAAAGTACACATTTCCTGGACTACTCAAAGTCAGAATAGAAAATGTTCTGCCTGTTCCAGCCTGGTCATGATTGATATGCTGGGTTTGTTGGCCCCTCTGGTTTAATTTCACCACCCACTATTGTGGCTGTTTAAAAATGTATAAATTAACAAAATAATGTTGGTACTGAGAGGAAGTTCATTTTCAGTGTTTAAGCTGTTTGAATATACTTGCAGGCTCGTGTTACCCCCAGAATATGTTGCATAGTCTGTTGCCTTTAACATTTGCAATGGCTGTTTTCTTGACGCTTAACATGAAAAACTCTTCTGAAATTTGCTTTTGTCTTTTTTAGGGGTTTTTCTCACAAATCAGGATTAGTGAGGGAATTGATCAGCTCTTTTTGTGTTTCCATCTCCTGTTAATCATATGTGCAATATCTTTGTACTGATTTTGTACATTCAGAACAAGCAAGGTGTCCTGTTTGTGAGTTTTCATGTGTCTTTATTTATTTATTCAGTTTTGACCCCTGTCAGTTACTAAATAAATTGTGCGACTGTCCTTGTAGTCTTTGAGAGGCGCAGTCTTGAAGTTCAGTGGAATGTCTAATAAGTGATTTTGCATGTACTATTATTGACGTGAGGCTATCCTCTGCACAGTGTATAACAAATCAGTGTTACCATAGCAAGTTAAAGTGCAATCATGTTCAAAATGCAGATTTTGACTGAGTGGAAGTAGGTAATTTTTGCCCAAGAAGAGATTCAGGTGATGTTCTTTTTTCATTTCAGAATATATAAATACAGAGCTCACTTTGGAAAGAGGAATGTGTGTATATATTTTAATAAAGGAATATCCTTCCCTTTGGGCTGAACAAAAATATTCTGCTGGATAAGCACATATGAAAGAACACTTTTTTTCAGGAAATGCAATTAAAACATTACAGCAGAAATGCAAACTAAACAAAGGAACTCGTAATATGTAAATAAATATAAACTTTATACATTCTACAAATAAAAGTGTATAGTATAATGTGTGTAAATTAGTGAGTCAACTGTCCCAATATTCAGGTTGTAAATGTTTTTAAAATGTCACAAGTTTAACCATTAGTCTCAAAAACCAGTCTCACAACATCCCATGTGATGATTATACTGTTGTTCTAGGTAGGAAAAATTGTTAGGAGGAAAACCATATCTTGACATTAGCGGTCAGTTGAATATGTGTCGCTAAGTTGTTTTTATATTTCTGCTTTAATTCTGATAAGGCATCTGTTAAAATGAGCGTGTGATGTAGCACTTCAAATGTCCAGAGTCATAATTGTGAGAATATGCCCCAACAATGCACTGCATGGATCTGATGCATCCCGTGTCCTACTCACTGTGAGCTGATTGGGAAAAGAAGTCAGCCTGTAAACCTTTGACCTCTCCTTATGTTTTAATGAATTTGACTGATATCCTCATGTTGACTTGCTGTCCCCCATTATGCTGATAGTTACTGGAGCTCAGCATGCGCTTCGTCCACATAGCCATTGTACAGTATAATGAACAAACCATTGCACTTCTAGTAGATTGTTGGGGGCTTTCGTTGTGTAAATAGATTATTGGATGTGCAAACAATGGAACTTGTAGGACAGAGGGTTTATCTATATGAAGGTGTAAAGGGACCAAGTTGTACTACAATATGAGCTGTATATAATGTACATGACCCCTACTACTTTATTCTGGTATCAGCATTAATGGTCAGGATGTATACGTCTCATAATAAGGCTGAGAGGGGTGATTACGAACATATCGCTTGTCTCTGCCACCCGTTATTATGAACTGTCATTTGCTGTAGATCCTTAAAAAAACAACACTGTTAGAAGGTTGGCTGTTATTTGCATTCATACGAACTGCTTCACACATGTAGCCTACACGTCTACACACACATGCTGTAGTTACAGTACACGGCCACATCATGCTGCAAACTGTCCTGTCAGGTGTGAAACCCGTTTTTGAAAGGGAAGGACAAGAGTGGCCTCCTTTCTATGTGCATTATGTTTGTACAGTGAATAGTGAGTCAGTATGACCCCAGTTATTGTAAAACTACAACTGTGACAATGTGGAGAACGCAAAATAAACAAATATATGACTTATGGTATGCATGTGTTGCTTTTTGGTATTCATTGTGTAAAATGCATAAGATATATATAATGTTTCATTTTGCTTTTAGAACTAAAAAATATAAATATACATATATATAATTTTTGTTATTGGAATGTGACATGCCTATAACAATACAGTGCATACAGTAGCAGACTATTAATACTTAGCCATGACAATAGTCATAAATGCAGTTACTATAGAAACGTTTTTCTATACAGCAATAGTTTCACAAGAGAGCCTCTTACAACAATTGAAGATGTTTGAGCTTATAGCATGGTGCCATTCAAAATCAGATAGTTTTTCCATTCATTTGTGTTTCAAGTTTAACATTCAATATTAAGTGGAATTTTGAAATAACTTTATACAGCCTGCTGTACATATTGATATAGTGTATACAGTAGGGTACTACTTCTGTTTTAGTAGTGTGCCCCAGTTATTTGAAAGACCCGTAAGGCCAGCACATTAATAGCTGATGTTGGGTTGTTTGTCAGTAGGCTTATATATATGTATAAACAAAGTATCTAATGCTGCTTTAGCTAGATAAACTCTTATCTTTAAAGTTACGTCAAATGTCCTCAAAAGAGCAATGTCATTGGTGAACCCCGTACATTCTGATGTTGGCTGTCTGATGAGTGAATGGTAATTATGTTCATGAGTTAAATGTGCTTAATGTATTACAAAATACGTATTTCTTTAGAAGACTAAAGTTTCGTAATGTGTGGAGTAACTGGCACATTGGATTGACCCTGAAAGGTTTGTATTCCTTTTTAACTATGAAATTATGTTTTGACATGTGATGCATGTCAATCAACTGCCACCTAGAGATGTGGCTGTACTTTTTAGTAAACAATTCCATAAGAAAAATGTGTGACCTTTGACTGTTAACCTGA
This sequence comes from Typhlichthys eigenmanni, assembly GCA_027564635.1. Lineage (NCBI taxonomy): Eukaryota > Metazoa > Chordata > Actinopteri > Percopsiformes > Amblyopsidae > Typhlichthys > Typhlichthys eigenmanni. Next base: position 3,083,234 of record JAODUK010000022.1, read on the forward strand.
ACAGGTTAAATAGCAAGACTCAAATGTTTAAGTAAGGCAAATATGTAGTTATTTGCACAAGTATTAATAACAAAGATGGGAACTCAAGAAATCCTTTTTTTAAAGTAGTTATATAAATCTGAGTAATTGTAGTTAGATTTCAGAAATTGTGTTAACTGATTTAGGTTTAATGATCTACGTAAATTGTGATGTAATAGGCCTACATGAATAGCAGGCATGCAAGTTGAGAATTGTGTCACATGTTTTGATTTTACAGTAGTAATGTAAAAAATGTTTTGTCATTAAAATGCATGATTTGTTTGAAATACTGTATGTATTTGCAGGATGCTTTATGCCTCTGGATTTGGAGCGCTTCTGCTCTTGGCCACAACGATTGCACATGCAACCATTCAGCCCTGTCTTTGTTTAAAACTGCCACCTGCTGGTATCCAAGTGAATTGCAGCTCTCTGACGCTAATAACTGTCCCTCTTCTCCCGTCCGATGCTACAGTACTCCACCTACAGGACAACCAGCTCACTGCAATACCTCCGGGCATCTTTGACAGACTGCATGGATTAACTAGAGTTTATCTTGCTAGCAATCCCTTCCATTGTGACTGTAAGATCCAGTACCTGAGAAGCTGGCTGCTGAAAAACAAGGACATTATTTCTGAGGAGCCCATTTGTGTCAGTCCTAGATCTGTGGCACACTTGGCTATCACAGAACTCAGAGATGACTATTTCAGCTCCTGTGCAAAGCACAGCTGTGTGACATTTAACGTCCAGCTTGCAGTGCTGCTTTGTAGCCTCATTACTCTCTTGACGTGGGGCCTGAGACTGGCCAAGACCTCCACCTATACTCTGGACATCGATGAGAGACATGCAGGGTTTGAAGCTGATTCTCTGAGGTCACAGAAACCCAAACACAAGAAAAGGCGACGTAAGTCACTGTTAGATTTTACCTGGACAGAGGAAGAAAGACCGCTTATCAACATGGAGCTTTTGCCACAAATACTGGATGTGTTGCACAGGAAACACAATATTAAGATAAAAGCTACATGATGTGTTACATTCTAGCTGTAGACCATGTGACCTTGTACTTGTGAACATTGTCAATTTAGTCAGTGTTGAAATAGAGCATACTTTTATCTGAGACTACTACTTTCATATTCATAAAAGTGAATTTGTACTGTGTTGTATAAAATAAACAATAAACATCAAGTAACATTTCTTGAGACAGTAACAAGGTAACACAGTTAGGGGTTTATTTTAGTTTGTTTTTAAATCAGTTTTTTGCCCAGTGTTTAATTCTTAGAACGACCCCTACGCTTATTCAAGTAGCATGTATTTGTGTATATGAAATGCATTACACGAAATACATGGTTAATCCTTAAATGCAAAAATATCTTATCATATATTTATATCTGCAATATAAATATAAATGGTTTGTTACAGTTTCAGAATTCAAATGCATTAAATAGACACTGCATTAACAAATGATGCATTTACTTACGTACAGATGGTGACACATTACAAGGATGCAAATACTGTATATCTGTGCAAATTTAGTTGAACAGATGCAAATATGGCAAAGTGTTTACTGGCAGAAGCTTCAACGGCAATATTGCACTGAACAGCCAACTTATGTTTCTACAAACATTACACTTATTATAATCATGCATAGATGTATAGGTTAAATGGATAGAAAATTCACATTGAGAATACATTAAAATAAACTTGATAACCATAATAAATATAGGATGAGTTCTAAAAACGTAGCAACATCTTAAAATCTAGGATACGCAAGTCAAATAAGGCAGTTATTATAATTATTTTTTTTCCTTTCTTAAAAACAAGTAATTGTGCACAATATAATCATTTATCACAGAAACAATAAAAAACAGGAATTATTTCAACATACGTAAATCAACTCTAAAATACTTTTACTGGGTTTACACCCATAACATGTACCGTTAAGTAGCATTTACCTATGCTTTTCGAGGGCAAATTAACAATGATCTCAGGTTTGGCCTGCTACCAATGAATGCATGTAGTATTTCAAAGTTAATACTTTCTACCCCTCCAGCAGGGCCTGTGAGATCACATATTTTGTGGATAGATCTACTGAGGCACAAACCTCTCCTGCTCAAAGATGAGGTCTACAGCTTCAGCCACATCCTGGACAATGTGGCCTGTCTCCACCAGAGCAGGGTCGAGGCAGAAGTCTCTATGCCCGTGGAACACTGTTTCTCGAATGCACTGCTCTGTGGACGATGGCACTTCGGTGTCTGGTCTATACACCCCTGTGCACACTAGAACAGACTTACAAGATGTGGCCGACGGTGCCGCTAGCTCACTCTCCCAGGGGTTGTCTGTCTCCATCTCCTGGCGCATGGTGGAGATGGCACCTGTGGCAGCTGCCATCTTGGCAACCGCTTTCAGGTTCTTCCTGGTGACCCGCTCTTCCAGATAACGATTGTACAGGTTGGCACCATAGATGTCCGTCATGAGGTTATCTCTAATGGGTTAGGCAAAGGAAGTTGTTATAACCACATTGGAAATAGGATTAGTGCAGATTCATTCATTTAGGAGTCTACCATTTTTATTTTACTGTAGAAATAACATGAAGTTTAGACAACCAAGTCTGCAAACAGAAGATATGTGGACCAAAATCTGAATTCATGTATTGTTTAAGATATATATTGCTTATCTAAATGCAAACCCTTATGATACCGTACTGTAGACCTGGGGCCAATAATTTTCATCTGTAGCATTTTAGAAATGTAAAAGTGTGTCTCTTTATTTGTTTTCTAACAAAACAATGTGGGTGTTTCTGTTGCTAAAAGTAGTTCCACTCTAATAACATGCAGTTGAAAAGGGCCATAAGGGACTTCATGACTATCTACTTAGGGGTTAGGTGTTTACACTAAACACCCTTCCTGGGTGTGCCCATAGGTTAGAGTTAAGATAAGGATACTATCTTACATGCTACATGCATTTCACAGTGTTAAGACGGCCTATCTGCATTGTTCAGCAGAAATGCATTGAATTAGTTGTGTGTGCAGCCTGGGTGAATCCATTAAATACCAACATGATACTGGGTACTGTGCATGAGCTCAGCGCACGCCAGGTGTGACCCAGAAAGTGAAATATAGTGTCCTACCCTATAGCATAAAGAGATGTGACAGGACGTGTCCACTGCCGCTCTATGGCCTGGCTTCTGATGAGGTACTCTGCAAAATGATAAGTGAGCTCACTGGGCTTCCCCATAAGAGCCTCGTACTTCAGCTCTTTGCCTGTTATCTTCTTGTAGATGTTCTCTAGGCACACAAGGAATGTCCCGTGGCCAAACCTGGGGTGAAACGGCAATGAGATTAATGTAGAAAAGAGTGTAAAGCCAGGCCTCTGTTTCTAGTCTGTTTTGTAGCTGTAAATATGCAACAACCTTGGGTTTTCTAAACATTTCATGAAACATTAAGGTTTCTGGTTACCGTGGAGATTGAGCCTCAGCCATCCACATGAGGTCCATATTGCAGGCCAGCAGGGGAAGATGGGGCTGGGTCTGTGCCTGATGTATGCTGTTGAGGTTACCGCTTGTCAACAGCACATCAATAATCAGCTGGAGATTGGTCTCCCATCGGATAGGCTCCCCAAAGAGAATCACAGCTGTAAATGGTATATATTAATTACGGGATACATTACACCACCTCTTGAAAATTGTGAGCTAAACCTCTAGCTGTAAAGAGAGCGCTTACCTTCAACTTTTGGAAGGTTGCTAACAGGAGTGGACTGTGTAATAAGGGAAGGAAAAAGCATATTTCAATATTGTTTAATCTTTAAATTAAATGTTACTGTATAATAGTTATATAATACCATGTAATGCCAAAAAGTATTGATATATCACTACATGCAGTGATACATTTTTAACTGACCGGCAATTTGGGTCTCCTGTTGTGATCCACCATGTCCAGCAGTGGAAATGACTCCCTCAGCATGTCAATACTGACCACATTCTTAAAGCCCACACTAAATATGTTAAGACAATAAATAAGCATTACTCAAGCTATCATTAAAAATATATATATTTTAAATTATAAAACAGAAAAAGCCATAAGTATAACAACAAAGTAACAAAGAGAGGTTGAGGTATACTTTTCAGCAATGTCCAGAACTGGTCCTTGTCCAGACACCAAAACACACATCTCATGGTACTTCTTGAACATCCTCAGCGGACTATGGGACATAATGACCTGGTCCTGGGTAATCTGGCATCAGATAAATCGTAGAGGTTCACAGTAGTGGCACAATGACACAGAATATGAGAAAGCAGTTGTGTACTTACAGGCACGCCCAAGATGTGAGAGAGTTGATCTGCTTTCATTTGCCTGAGGCAATTCCCTGCATTGGTGACAAAAACAACTGGCACCACAAATTGTCCCTGAGAGGTGACCAGTTTTTGGAATGCCACTTTTGCAGCAGGTATTGGTATTTTACCCCGCACAAGTACCCCATCAATGTCAAACAGCAGGCCAAAGCTCGGCTGTGGCTGTATAAGAGAGAATGAAAGAAAAATGTAAATGTTAGCCCAATGTTTATTATTTGTCCTTGTCATTTAATTTTAGTCAAAATGTTAATATCAAAAGGTAAATTAACTTCATGTGACATTATTTGACAATATGAAATACATGTGACCCATTCATTATCTAGGTCTCAACAAAAGAACATTGGAAATCTCCTAATTTCAAAGGGATATTCATAAAACATATTTATTATTGATACAAATCTTTTAATCTAGTGTTTGTAAATATTGAATTTCCATAGTGGATTGTTGAAATGTATTTAACAATTGAATAGTTAAAGGCTAGTAGCCATATATGAGCTAAAACAATTGGACATACAACTGCTAACCCAAGCAAGCTCAGAAACTGCAAATTGGCATCCTGATACACATAATTAGGCCTAAAAAACACTGGTCCCTTTCACTTAACCTATCCAACATAAACGTGTTGAAAGCCATGTAGGTCTATTTAAGATTCATACGAATTTGGGCTATACCCAACTGACTTATAATAATAGTAATACATGTTCCACCCCTCATAAAAATATACGTAATGTTTGCTGTTGTCCCTGATTGAGGTCAGCTCTCCCTACCAGCGTTGTCCACCAGAATGCATCCGCATCTCATAAAGTTACATTCCACGAATGCTAATCACCAGCCTTTAGACGTCGAATGTTTTACATTTATCAATGGACTTTGCAACAATGTATCTTTGACGGAACATAATAGGTCACCTCTCTTCAGTTTGAACCGTACCTTGCTATTAGAAACAGTTCCGCAAAACCCGCACCGAGAACAAACAGCTCCAGCTTTACGCCTGGCTTGACGATTACTCAGGGTGTAGAGACCCCGGTAAAACGTCAGAAGTCCCTTCATCTCCAATGTTTTCACCGGTTTTAGAAAAAGATCATTTTGATTTAATCACGAATGAAGGGAGCCGGCTTCGGCTGCGCTGGCTGTTAGCCTGTTTACTTGTTTTCCTCAGATTCTCTCGCCCATCATTTGAATGGGAAAGACCAGATGACGACATATACGGACTGGAGTAGGTGGTCCTCCGAGCGTCTCAACGAACAAGCCGTCATCAAGTGGAGCTGAATCTACTGCAGCCATTGAATTGCATCGCCAGCTGCCATTTTAAACATCAGGTGGAGCTCGACTGAAGCATAGGGCACCTCTGTGGATCATATGGCAGTACTACATCGTGCAATGACACGCAGACCATGGTCTGCTTTAAATTATATTAGGGGTCCATCGCATCAGCTAAAAAAAAAATACGACTCAACTAAATAAACGAATTTAAATGAGGCACAGTATGTATTGGCCAATGGCTTAAGACCGACATGCTGAAGGCCAATGCGTGCTTTATTTAGGTTGCTAAAATTACACAACTGCAAGCGTAAGGATAATTTGACCCGTTGGGTTGTACTACACAATTCCCTTTACCGTTTATGGTATGGCACTTCATACTGCGTTAAGAGAAACGTCTAACTTGAGCTAAAATATCAACAATTCTATATATTGGATCAAACTTCTTGGTGCAAATTCACAAGCCTTCTTAACAGTCCGATTAATTTTACCTGTTATGTTTAAAGTTTATATTTTATTCATGAAAGTAAAAGCTCCTCCAAATAATGGTCAAATAACTCAATTTCAAAACGAACTGAAGAAAGAATGCTTCCTCCCCGTGCTCCTCCAGCTTTATTGATAGTTTAAAATTACATTTCTATTTTCTAGGACTTCAGTTGCATTTTCCTTCCGACTTAAAAACTGAGTACAAGCAAATGGTATTTTTACAGTAGTCTAAGTGATATTGTACAAAAATAACATTTGATTCTGTGAAAACATTTCTCATTCCCAAATAACTCCAAATTCTGTTGATCCGACAACTGTTCTTGATGCTAATTTCTGCCAAGGTAAAAAAAAACAAAGAAAAATAAAGACAAAAAAAACTTTTTTTTTTTTTTAAAAGGAAACACCTACCTTGGACTAATGTATTTAAATTGTAAACAGATTTCTATAAAAAGATCGTAAGATTCTTTCCATAACTGCAAAATTTATCATCTTAGCAATATAACATGTAGCTAATGTTACCGTCCACGTAGAATCTTGTAGGGCTCAGATGCATCATGTTGTGAACATGTTCCCCAATGTCATACACTCTTGGCCAACTCATATCTTATCCCACTAAAACAAACCAAAATGACCAAACATGGAATTTCAGGTTTCCATTTACTCCCTTCATATTTCTCATCGTATTGAGACTTCCTCAAGCTCAGAGGTCCTATACATCCCCCATATCTTTAGTCCCATTAATTCATCTCTGATCACCAGTGGCTTGGAAAGGGGGTTCTTTAACAAAGCATTATACATAACACCGCTACCAAACTAAAACATTTTGTATTGAATGCAGAAAGATATTTTTTCACCCCTTTCATTGTATTACATGTCGAGAGGCTCACTGGCCCGGGACTAGCCTCTGTTAGCCGACCTCTGGCCAGTGAAGAGGATTCAGAGAAAATAATACAACCAACCATCAATCTGGAAAAATAGGAGGGGCAACAAAGGGCACTGATTATGCTGTGGCTTCAATGGTGCACTCTTTTGCCAGGTGGCCTGACTTTCCACAGTTGTAGCAGTTCATCTCATTGGATTTACTGCAATGCACTGCAACGTGACCAATTTCACCACACCTAGGGAAAAGGATAAGTGTCTGTAAGTTTCTATTAGGGGTGCACAATATATCGATTCAGTATCGTTATCGCAATATCACGTTGCGCAATATCATATCGAAGATGTTG
>JAODUK010000022.1:3098471-3113922 GCA_027564635.1 Typhlichthys eigenmanni
TAACTTTTTTTTTTTATTACCTAAAAAAGGAATGAAAAATAACAGTCTCTCTCACATACATAATACTGGATACTGGATTAATCCAGTTTTCCTGGATGTTCGCTTCTTATTGGCATTGTGCTAACTCAGAACTCCCCATTCCCCTCTGTGGCCTGTAGTTTTCCCCAACAGTGCAGTCTACAGACAACTGACAGTTGACTTCATCCCTTGCACTCTCTGATGATGTCAGTTTTGTTCTCTACTTCATCTACTATATTCACACTGCATTGATTCATGAAGATATTCAACAAATTGCTATTCTATTTTCTTTTTTCTCTTTTCTCACAGTATTACACAGTATGTTTACATTTATTTTCTTCGGATTTATGGTAGTATTTGTGAACACACTAACAGTCCTTTGTATTTCAAACCAACAGTATTACTGGCTCGCTTTGACAGATGCAGAAACATATAACACGTTTTGGAGATCTGTTTGGATCACATATTGCCCCTGGAGGTAGGTTGATCAATTTAATAATGTGAAGTCCTTTGCAATGTTCTCTTTTGTCTACACTCTCCATGAGGGTTTGTTCCGTGTCTAGACGTTGGCCTCGGCATTGGTCAGGTTAGTTGTCGGGCTTGTGGGGTTAGGAGGGCTAATGGGCTCTGTTGGGCTTGCTGCTTTGGGTGGAGGACTAGTTGGGCTAGTTGTAGAGGCGGGGTTAACTGGACCGGTGGTGGTGGGACTAGCTGCTGGGTTCACGGGGCTAGCAGTGGTGGCTGGGTTAGCCGGGGTCACGGGGCTAGTTGAGTTGACTGGGGCTGACTTGGGGGAGCTAGCAGGATTTGCAGGTGGGGGAGGGTTGACTGGGCTGGAGGGATTGGTGGGGCTAGCTAGGTTAGTTGTGTTAGTCTCTGCCTGCTGCTCAGGTCCATTCTCTTGAGGCCGCCTGACTACTGCAGGAGGCTGAAGCATTATCCGCAGTCGCTGGGTGAGGAAAATAACAGCATGATTTGCATGATCACAAGATGACTTAATACATTTCACTGTTCAACAAATTGTTTCTGTAGGAATACAATACTGTTCTTACCTCTTTGTAGGTCCCCTTGAGTCCTAAGTACATGTAGATCATGTACCCTGGTATGAGTACCATGGAGGATAAGGCCATGAGCCAGCCCACTCCCTGTCCCCAGGCTGGGAATACATATTCACCCATTTTAAGTGGAACCATTTGTATGGCACTGAACAGGAACACCCCCTGTGGAAAACATGGGATACATTTTATACATCCCGACACTAAGAGTCTCAGACGGTACGCCCTGACACCGCTTGAGCCGAGCAATATTGACTTGACGTATTGTTTTGATTTCTCAAGCCGTGCCTTTGGAGTGTGTGAATACTCACGCCGACGATGAGCGGTGTGAACACAAGCCAGCACATCTTCCACCATATGCAAGGCCTGTAGCCAATCATCTCCTGGATGTTGTCATAGAACTTGTCCACACCTGCCAGACAAACAAATGTATCACCAAAATATTCATGTCCAATTTATTCCAATTTGCTGCTGGTCTTCCATGCATGCCGATGAGCAGGGCACACGCATATGATGCGTGCTCACACAAACACACGGTTCAACACCATTTAATACATGTATCTACGGCAATATGTGATGTAATTAAGGTCCTTTTTACCTCGTAGCTTTGTCATGTTTTATTAATGTAGTTTGCTATAAAGATAAATATAGTTTTCACTTAGACGATCCATTGCACTGTGACTATACACACCGTAACACCAGGATATGGAGATGCACTCGAAGAAGACCAAGAAAAGCAGACACATTCCGCTGGCAGAGTAGTAGTCAAACAGCTTAAACACGTAGAGCCCACCCTGTTCACAGAACCATGGGTTGTTTACATTGAGCACAACAACAAAATGTCTGACGTGATTTGCTTTTTTATTTCATGTGAAATATAATTTACAATATCACCTACTGTCTAGAATAATGTTAAGATATGATCGACTTGCCATACCTGGGTGATGTTAGACAGGCCAATAATGTAGGACACCAAACAGACAACTGCGATGAAGATCTCTCGCCGGCCTCTAAGAACCCTGGGAAACTCATCCACCAGTGCAGTGATGAAGCCTTCAACAGTGCAGAACTGAAGGACCGAACCAATAATGTGTTTTATTCAATGTTCGTGCACATTCATGTGGATCATATACATATATCCGTTTGCATATTTCTGACGAGGAAGCCTCACTTTCATGGTGAGTTGCAATGACAATGAAAGATTACAGTAACTAAATGCAATAAAATTATTATTTACACTAATTATTATTTACAATCATTATTTTAATCAAGGGACCTTATCACAGGGGACTTGATAGAATCCAGGAACATTAAAGTGTATTGCATCCTATTTTACTTTTAATTCTGTTTTTGTTTGTTTGTGTGTGGAACTGGAACCGCAGGGGTGATGCTGGTGATGTGGTCGTATTAATACGACGTGACAGCAGGTGTCAAAACTCTGCTATATCTGTCCACAAGAAGCAAATCGTGTGCCTAGCATGCAGAGAGTAGATGCCCACAGCGGGATGTGTACCTGCGTTTACATATTCAGGTCAGAGCATGAGCCCTTACCTGGCTGTCTATCCCCAGCATGAGCAACATGGAGAAGAACAGAATGGCCCAGAGAGGGGACACAGGCAGCTGGGTTACAGCCTCTGGGTAGGCAAGAAAGGCCAAGCCGGGACCTGGAGAGCCGACAGGAGATGCGTTGTGTTTATATCTCACAGACCTTGAACGTTATGGCAGCGATGCACGCTCAGGGGACAGGAGATGATCAAAGCGCAAGGCGTCGCAGTCAAATGACAGAGCGCCGTTTGTGTGGTGCTGGGACGGACACATGCAGGTTTACCTGATGCTGCTACATCAGCGATAGACCTCTTTGTCACGTGCGCCATGAAACCAACAATGGAGAAGATGACAAATCCAGCAAACATGCTGGTGCATGAGTTGATGCAGCACACAATGATAGAGTCTCTGGGGGAGGAAACACGAAACAAGCCTGCTGTCAAAGCTTTTGTGGTTTCTTCTGTGTAATGTCGTAAAATATATGGGCCACTTGCCATTTACTATATTTATATTCTGAATATGTTGTTTCATCCATATATATATATATATATATATATATATATATATATATATATATTTTACTATGAGGCTCAACAGAGGCTCAAATATGTGTGATTTATATGAATATAATAGAAAAAGACACTAAATACATTTCATACATTTAACAATCAATTTGTGTAACCCAGGATGGTGGGAACGGGTGCAATGATTCATTAATCATTAACTATTAATTACGATATGCACTGACCTATTATAGTCAGGTGCATTTTCTCGCGCCTTCATAAATTATCTCTGCTCTTACCTGTAAACATTGTTATTGAAAGGGTTATAACTGCCCAGAGCTATAAGAGACCCCAGTCCCAATCCATAAGAGAAAAAGATCTGAGTGGCTGCATCCAGCCATACCTGATAACAAACAAATATGCAGTTAGCTACTACTACTACTACTTGGAAGTAAAGCTCACTCAGGCATGCAGAACACATGCACCAATCTTGCTCAGCATAATCATTACCTCTGACTCTTTGAGTTTCTCGAAATCTGGGGTAATGTAGAAGAGAATTCCTTCTCTCGCTCCAGGTAGAGTCACCCCCCGAATGAAGAGAATCATCAGCATGAAATATGGATACGTGGCTGAGAAGTAAACCACCTATGAAATACAAGACCGTTTTGTGCATTTTTGTTAGCAAGTACCTTGTTATTACAGACATGTATACAATTTCTCTCCAACATGACTTGTGGGACAAGAGTGTATGGAGATGGAGCATTATTGAGACCCGTACACATTTTATTTTCCACGCTTACATGGCACAGCTGACCTTTGACATACAAAACCACTGGCAAAGTAGCCGCTCAAACATAAACACATATGCCAGTATGGTTGGTTTTCTGCTCTTCCTACCACACATCCACATACAGTGCCAGGAGAAGGACAATTAGAAGAGTCCTCATAAGGCTAAACAGTGAACATGGGTGTTGATGTCTCTCCTCGTATTCTGAAATCAATCTGACAATACTCATTGCAATCTAAATGATTGATGATGTGATACATATTGCATTGCACACACATCACCCCTTTATAACCATAAAGGAATGAAGGCCTCACATACCTTAATCTGGCAATAGGCTGTCATCTCCTACCTTTCCTGTCCAGCTAACTCCTTTCCAGATGCAGAAGTATACAAGGACCCAGGCGATGGCCAGTGTTATCGCCAGTGGCAACCGTAACTGGCCTGGTTTTTCCAAGCCATCAGTCATCTGATGCATGTTGCGCCTATGTGAGACAAATAAGTAACAATAAGATGGTACGCACAGAACCAAAGAGACTGGGGCTTGTCTTTGATGTACTGTAAGCCAAGCAGGCATGCATGCAGCCTATAAATAGTGCTGTTTTTCAGACAAAGCAGTGAATAGCTTACTCCCAAAACTCCACCACTGCACTGGTGAGATTGGTGGTGTCTGCAATGCTGTAGTTTGTGTAACATGTATCTGTGTTCCATGGGTTGTTACATGAGCTCCATGGAAGGTCCTGGAAAACAATTACGTTTATTTTTTCCTAAGTGATCATATTTTCCAAAATAACATAATTATATAGGCCTAGTGTTTAAATGAAAGGAATACTTAAAGTGAATTGCACCTAAAATACTTACAGTAGTAAAGGAATTATATAGGTAATAAATGGCCCAGGCAATGATTACAATGTAGTAAATGTTGAGCCAGAAGGACAAAACGGCTGCTGCAAGGCCAACACCTATATCATACAAACATTGAGACTTGTCACTTGGCTTTGCATGCTCATACAAGCTGTATGAATTAATGCACTTTTCTCCCTCTTTGTCATTTTGCAAATACAGAACCTAGCTATTTGTTCAGAATGGTGAGGTTAAAAGAATGAATTATTGTATTGTACCTTTAAACATTGGAGCCAGTTTCCATACACCAAGGCCTCCAATAGAGGTGTATTGACCAAGAGCGCATTCCAGTAGGAACAAGGGGACCCCAGCGAATATGAGAGTCAAAAAATAAGGAATCAAGAAGGCTCCTAGATGAATAATGGAGATCAGATTAAGCATAATTATTCAGATGCACCAATGTATTATTAAATCACCACAATGCAATGTCTGAAGCATTAATGCGGATGAAATTAATTATTTTCATCTCTCCTGGAGATTATTAGTCTTGAAGAGTATGTATTATAAAAGCTGAATGGACCAGGATATAGGCTATACTGTGTTGTGAAAATAGCATTTACCTCCACCGTTTTTCCCACAGAGATATGGAAATCTCCATACGTTGCCCAAGCCAATTGCATAACCTACACACGATAGAAGGAAATCAAATTTCCCCCCCCACGTTTCTCTAACAGGAATATCTTTTTTCTTTTTTTCGGGTTTCACATCCAGTGACTTAGGCTTCTCATTAGTAGCCACTTCGTTTAGTTCTGTTACTTGTCCATCCGTTTTGGTGCCGTTCGTCGCCATGTCTCTGTGTTTGGCGAAGGTCCTGGCAGTAGGACGGGAGACTTCAGCACCAGTCCACGTAGACAGCAGCTTCGCGGTTTATGATCAAGCCTTTTGAGCAAATTTGGGAACAGGTGAAGCCTACACACACGCTCGTCAGTTGCCGTTAACCTGCAATCGTGAATAGAGCAATCGATCGGTTTCTCTGAGTAATTAAATTGTGTAATTTATTATGCAAATATGAACACATTGTGAAATTATATAGTCTACCTCCGCAGATGAAAAAATATAGCAAATATAGCCTACCATTGACCTTTTTTATTTTAATGTGAAAAATTGCTATTTTAACCACATACACTTTCATGATGGAATGTAGCCTAATCAAATGTCAATGTATAGGCTAGTAGCCAATAGTGAAAACGCCGTTGACAAAGTGATGCACTTAACCTCAATAAAACAGACGACAGATTGTATGAAACAAGAGCCCACGCCAGATGAGAACACTATAGGCTAAACAATAAAGCCACCAATGAAATAAGTAGCCTTAATCAATTCAACACACAGACAGACATTTGCAATTTACGTGCAAAAAACTTTCAGACAATTTCACGAATTCAAAACACGCAGGTCACGGGCAAGGCGCGCAAACAATACAATTTGAGATGACAAAATAGAAAACAGCCTAATAATCCCCACCTGCAAAATACAGCAATTCTTCACGTTGAGCCTTAACGAGAAAAACAAACTAGAACACGGTCTCATAGCAGAGACAAAGCCAAATCCAAAATATTTTTCCACGACAGCCTGTACAAATAGCCCTCTCATCCCTTTGGAATAACTGAGAAGCCAACGCACTATTAAACGCCACAGACTGCGTTTACACATCTGCACCTACCAGCACACCGGGGAGTGAAATCAATTCAATTGAACTGGCAACAGAATATTACCCACAGCTCAGTCATGACATTGATCAGAGCGACAGCTTTAAACAAATATACTAAACTCATGTTACAATTAATTCAGTCATGCAATGTAGGTTATTGCATATAGCAATTAAGTGTATGTTTACACGCATGCACCAATGCAGTTAATACGGCTACTCACAATAAACCTGCCTGCACCGAGGATGTGCTGTGTGCCACAAATTTTGAAATGAGGTATCCGTAGATTCCTCTCGAAGTTGTAAACTTCCAGTTTTTCTCGGAACATAAATATATTTTATTTCCATTAAAAGACTTGGAGAGAGGCGTCAGATGTGTCCAAGAGGAGAGCGCGCACGTAACGTCCCGCTGTGGGGAGCTGTCCAGTCGCGCACGGTGCTAACGGTATAGTGGCGGAATCAACGGGAGCAGCAACCGCGCTTCTTTTCTGTCTAAACCACAAACGGTGAGGGGAGCGCAATTCTCGACTCCCATCTACATAGCGTCAATGTCATTTGAAAGTCGACCCCCCTCCTCATAGGCTGCACTAACATCACTCTTGATCGTGTTTTCTCAACATTCCATAATATCGAATATGTCTCAAGTGTTTTAGCTAATTGCCAATTAACGACGGATTCGCCTGTTTTTGTACATTTGCACAAGTTGAGTCGTAGCACATAAACTCGTTTATTTCTGCTACAAATGGATATTATACACGCCGTTTTCACCTGTTATTGCACGCCTGCTTTGAATAAGAGCTTTGCATGTTTAAATGTATTACAATTGTAAATCTGCCGGGCCCCAGGGGCTGTTAGCTCCCACCGGAATTATTCGACACCCCGAAGCATCGTATAATTAAATGTAATGTTAAGGCACACAAAGGAGACACAGGGAAGGCAGCGGTACGATTAACAATTCCAGACGAATATATTTGGAAGGTGAGGCCAGTCAGACGCTGTCTGCTTTCTGGCAAATGTGATAAGAGAGCCCGTCAATAAAGGGAGGGAGCATTTGCCCACAGTCTAACGGTGCCAGTAATCGTCTAAGGTCTAGAGAAGTGAATGGTGGGAGAGGCACAAACTTCTGGACAAATGTTAATTCACAATTTAAAAAAGAAGAAAAAAAAAAAAAAAAAACATGATGCTTTAAACCCGAAGATTCGAGCCTCAGTGAAAAGCCGGAAAGTTTACTTCTTTTTTTCTCATGAGTGAATTCAGAAAACATGCAGGATTAATTATTAACACAACTTCTAAATTAAACGGTAAGTGGTCTTTCATGTTCTTTCTAAATTATGCTGCTAGTTGTTAACAAACCAATTTGATTATAGGCTCAAACAATTTCAATCAATTTTAACTTTTAGGCTATACCACAATGTGTTTGTGTCTGTTCACATACTGTTTATTTAGAATTGATGCGAATTAAACGCTGAGTATCACGGGCACCATTGTTCCCGGGCACCTATAAAAAGTTCACTGGCTAGTTTAATTTTTTGTCTATAGTGAAACGTTATTAAAATTATATGTTCGATTTATATTATCTACTTTGTGTCCGCACTAATCATCCAATACGCCGAGATTTCTGTTCAGGGTATGTGTGCACGGTATAACCTGCCACTGACGCGGCATTTTCCCTGAGTTTAAGCCGGGGCAAGAGTAAAGTGTTAATCACTCTGGAAGTCAAACACTATGCATAAGGCATGTCGAGCAGGCTAGTGTGTTCCTAGCAAAGGCTGAGAGAACGTGGCTGAGAGGGCACCAGATGGTAAACCAATGAGGGGTGAACAAACCCACTAAATGATACCACATGAAATGTAGCATTAAAAAATCCCATCTGGGTTGCTGTCCCCGAGGACATGCAGTGTGAAAACATGACACATATTTATACACCTGCTGAAGGAACGTGCAGACATGCCCACTGTGCGGGTGACATGTCTGCTCAGCCAGCTGACCTCCTAACCTCGAGTTTTTTTCCCTCATCTCACTAAAACTTTCAATATCACATTTGTAATAATTGTGGCTCTAAATGTGACTTTGACATAACAATATAAATTGATAGGCCTAATTGATTATGCTTATCTCCAAGGATTTAGTGTATTTTCCAATGGACTAACACCGTGGATAGGTTAAGCAAACAGCAACAGAGGTGCTAATTAATTTAACAATCTTGAAATTATGTCTTTCAGAATTCTAAAATGCAGATTATTTACAATAGAGAATATACAATATATAAAATATTTCTGCCAAATTTTCAGCTTTAATATCTTACCTTTCTCACCAATGTTCTGCAATTTGAAGTGAAAAAATAAACTGATTAGCATATGCTAAACATGAATAAAGTCAGTGGTTTACAACATTAAAGTATAATTTACAATTGACAGTTTTGTCAATTGCACCAAATATATACAGACTAGTTACAATAACAAAATCAAAAAGACCTGGTCATGTTTTGATGTGTGTTTTTCCCTTTGGTGTAATTACAGTAGACACATAATTTAGAGGTATATGACATTCATTTAGGCTAATAAATGCAGACATCTGATTGGTTATTTGGATAGCTTTAGCCTGTTAGAACCTTTGTTATAAGGATCATAAAGACATTGGTGAAAACTGGAAAGCTGCAATGTAGCCCCAATTCCATTCCAATTTTTCAGAAGCCTCCTGTAGGCTACCAGTTATTTTCTTGACTTATGACGCATGCAATCAGTGCACCACTGATTGTCAATCAAGAAATTGCTATTCTGTAAAACCTTGCAGATGCCCGGTGTTCGATGTTGGGAGTTATTACTGTGTACGCTCTCCTAAAAGGAATCATTTTTTACACTGATTTTATAGAGAACATGCAGTCCATTAAAGCACAAAATCGCTCTTATTGTGGGTATTTCTATTATTTTGATCATACCAGTATACTTTAGGCCTTTTGTGATTGAGACCATGTGTAGCCTCCTACTATACTGAAATTACCCTAGAGATGCTCTTATTTGTCTGTGCCTCTTCAAGGCATTTGTTTAGCATGACCTAAATTGCTGTGAAGTGAAAGCCTTAGCCTCTCTCTCTCTCACACACACACACACACACACACACACACTCTCTCTCTCTCTCTCTCTCTCTCTCTCTCTCTCTCTCTCTCTCTCCGTCTCTCTCCCTCTATTTCTTTCTCTCACTTTCTTGTCTTTGTTTCTCTCTCATGTTCTG
This sequence comes from Typhlichthys eigenmanni, assembly GCA_027564635.1. Classification (NCBI taxonomy): domain Eukaryota; kingdom Metazoa; phylum Chordata; class Actinopteri; order Percopsiformes; family Amblyopsidae; genus Typhlichthys; species Typhlichthys eigenmanni. Next base: position 3,108,159 of record JAODUK010000022.1, read on the forward strand.
TTTTCTCTCTCTCGCTGGAACACACACACTTGATCAGAAAGCTGTTTTACAATACTTTTGTTCGTTTATTTTCTTTAGCACCTGTGATAGTGCAAGATGGTTTATGGTTATACTGTAGTTATAAAATAATGTTTGGAGGCTTCTCAGTCATACAGAGAGCATACAGCAATGCCTTTTCCTCTGCTTGGGAGTTTAATTTAATTTTATGACAGCCACACTTACCAGTGTCAAGATTCAAGAGACGTGCTGGTGGTTTTTGGCACTGGTGTCATGTTTATGTTTACACAACATGACTGGAAAAGGCTTGCGATGATATACACTATTCACAACCCTGCCTGACAGCCAACACACGTTTATGTGGATTTAGTAAACATATGACCTCCATGATAACCAGTATGGGGGCACTAAATCGTTTCAAATTTTGTACATGCGTTGCTAGGCAACAGAATAATCGGCCTCTCTTTCCTCTCTCTCTCTTTTAAGGCTCTCTGTTGGGATTGCTTTCCTGCTATCACTGAAAATGCCTAATTAACTTCTACAAAAACTCAATTAATGGCGGAGATTATGGTTGTGGGTGTTAAAATGCACATCTGTGGGCTACCCATAAATATTCACCAACATACTGTCTATATGAAAGTGAAAGGAGGTCTTTGAAATGAAAATCCCTATAACCACGGGCCTGTTTGATTTGAGTCTTATGCTAACAGTCATAGGCCTCCGTATCAGCAACTATCAATAGTAGGGGTTACACTATATTCCATACTTCTATGTGAAATTAAATACATTGTTAAGGAACTCACATAATAACCCATTGCATCAGTGTTTCAAACCTATTAGTTGAACAAAGTATTGCATCATTACTTTGTATCATCACTATTGCTTCCAACATGACATTATTGAGTTACACTGGAATATTACTTCTTGTACATCTGTTTTTCCATTATCTGAAAAACAATATAAACTAGTGTCTGGTCAGGTGGGGACAACGATGTTCAGTATACACTATATACTGAACTGTAGCAAGCCAAGACATGGAGCCCTTTAAATACAAGCTTTGACAGAAGACTGCAATCCCTTCTCACCACACTGCCCCTGCTAATCTCCTCCATTCAACCACATCACTATGGAAACTGCATAGTCTCACCCGCGCTGTCTAACTTGTGTCACACAGTCATTGACATGGAGGTTGTGCCGCAAATTCACAGATTACGGCTCCAACATACGTGCGTAACACCGTGTTGTGGCCATTTTTGTAATGGCTATGGCTACTGACAAGAATAGGCTGAATGAAATTCTCCACTTATGATCTTAATTCAGAGATTTTACATGAAGATGGGAAAGGCACATTAACATGTGCTGTTAATGTCAGCCCTAATCCACCCACCTCTCTACCCATCAACCCATCTCAACAGCTAATTAGAAGAAGAATGATCACAATCGCTATCAGCCTGGTCTCCACTGATATCTTCATATTAGTCACATTAAACTGGAGAGTATGGGAACAGAAACACAGCCTGTAGGTGATCAGAACTTAAACATATATAGAATATATTGACTGCTTCCTAATACATCAAGCATGCCCTGGAATTAGTACTATTGCTACATCGAAATGTAAACAGCTCTAGTTTAAAATAAATGTAGGAAAGCAGTTTAGGCTTAAAAGATTGTCATGTCTCTGTCATCCTTCATCTTTCCACTATAAAGTGTCAAAAGCATGGCTGTGACTTGACTTAATCTCTGTCTGCCCACAGTTGTCCATAGCATTGTATACTCTCACATGATGCCTAATTAGAGGTTAGTAATAGGAGTTCAGTGTGGTGCCAACTCTCTATCAGTGCTCTCTATCAAGGCTAATTGACCAACTGACCATAATACGTCTGACTCTCTCAAATGGAGCACCGGTGTTTTTTCCCATATTTCTGTGTGGTGTCAAAAGCAAATGCCACCACTTGGACCACACGTGGCACCATGATGTCAAGGAAAGTCAACGACTTTTTGTATAAACATGTTTATAAAAATAATTTGAATCATTAGTCAAGGTAATGTAGGAACAGAAACAGGAGAGTAGGAACAGAAACTCTGTGAAAATGAGAACAGATCCAAAACATACATTGACAGTTACAGCCATCCTGCATGCACTGAAATGAAGACTAATATATCCAAATAAAAATATATTTAAATACATTTGAGCAAAGACGATATCCCAGTGCTAGGACACAATGTGTACCATTCATATCTCAATATAATGCATTAGTAAATAGAAGACATTTGTGTGGTAGCCTTTATATATTGCCTTAACATTTGACTCAGATGTAAGAAAGCTAGTGCCTCTAGTGTGTCTATAGGTGAGAAAGGACAAGCTATCCCAGGGCTAGGACACACTGTAATATGCACCATCGTTTACACTGTTAGAAAGATTTCCATTTAGCCTGAAAGATCAAAACATATTCCTGATCAGTGTCTTTTTTTCATGCTATGCTATCTTTTAATATGTATTTATTTTTAATTACCTACGATACATTTTTATGGATCGATTTATTATCTTTTTACAATGTGGCAGGAAATTAACAGGACTGCAAGATCCAAATTGTGGTGCATTAATTATCTATATACTCTACTACTGTATAATCTGTATTTCAGATTGACTGTGTTCTTATCTTAATCACATTAATAGCAACATACCCTGGGTAGTTCATTGTATACTCCCTCATACCCAGTAACAGAGCAAATTACCCACTCAAAAAAAACGCTGTTGTTGTTGCGATGTTTGTCTTTAAGATACTTTATAATTTCATCTCAAATACCATTGTTAAAATATTTCTTATTACTCACACTCTGAATGAATTCAGTGAAAGCAGCATGCGTGAATATACGTTTTTACAACCATGGCGATTTACAGTATTTCCGTAAGACAGTGATCAATGTTAAATACTGACCAAACTGCAGCGAGAATGTTATAAAAATGTAAACCATATGACTTCAGAATGAGGTGATCACTCCTCTATAGATCAGTCTATAGATTACCTTTAAGCCTGTGGTATGTTGAACTGATGAACCAAGGCCGTGATTGATTTGGATACACAGCTTTATTCTCACCTCTTTCTTAGTGCCATTCACCTATGGCAAAGGTACAGGACCTTTTATTGTCATTGTATCGACACAACAGTTTATAGACAACCCACAATACCTCAGCCCAACATCTTGACATAAGCTCTATTGACTGCTATACACTGTGAAAATTAAAATGAATTGTTCAACCATTTGGAAATCCTCCCTTAATTTATGGCAGGAATGGCTAACCCACCTAGCTGAAAAACAACTCATTTATCAGTGTGGCGTGAAGCACTCGGCCCATGACCTGACCATGCTTTTCTTCTTCAAAGCATTTTTGCTCCAAAGGGACAAGAAAACAGCCTTATATTTCAATAGGACTTTGTTTTCCACTGCGTCCCTCCGGTGGGCGAAAGACCGCTGGAGAATTGATTTAAATTGAGAAATCAGCTAGTGTCTTAGAACGTAATTATTAAAGCCTCATTCACAGGCATTTCATAGTTTTAGGGACTCTGCATGAACTATGTTCTCTGATAACCAATATTGGCATTTCATTTTTGTACCTGTATGAAAGCATGCATAGTCAATTAAGGTCTGAGAATGCTTTCATGCAAATAGAACATTTGCTTGGTTTAAAAGTCCATTAGAGCAGAAAGATTTGGTCAAGTGCTGTCTGTGCATGTCAGTAAATAGGGAAGGGGGAGGGGGAACTAAGATAACCGAAAAGCCCCAGAGCAGTTCAAACATTCACAACTGAGCTGTGACACAAAACTACTCTCCCTGCCGAAAAAACTAAAACAAACAAACGTCAGGTTGTCACATAAAGTCCATCTGTGTAGACAGTAAAGGAGCCTTTAAATCTCACATATGGGACAATACAAATACTTTGTTTTACACTCTCTTAAGTTATACAAAACGCATTGGGGCGTTGAAGAGCTATTGTCCCTGTCGCGTGTCGCTGGTGACCTACAAAGTGCTGTTTAGCCTTTCACACAGTGTTATGAGATGGCGTGTGGATCATAATGTGTTTTATGTGACAAATCAGAGAGATAAGTGTTCTTAGACTGTCATCAGGCTCACTTGTGGGGTGCATGACAAGACATACCCAAAGGCTGTGAGCAGAAGCTGGGTCCTCTGCCTCTCTTGTGCTGTGTGTGTGTGTGTGTGTGTGTGCGCGTGTGTGTGTGTGTGTGTGTGCGCGCTCCATAGAATTATATGGTACAGTATGCACATGTATAAGTAAATCTGTGAGGATCACATTTTACAAAATGCGTCTCTCTTGTAAAGTGGTGCAGATGTATTCAATGCGTGACATCACTGACTTTAGTTGCTGGCAATGGCGTCAGGAAACGTTGACCTTTCGTTGCTTCCCTTGGGCCATGAACTGAGTTACATGACAGGCGGGTATTTGCAGTGCCTCTCGTCACTGGCCCTGTCAAATCACTGCACACTTCACTGAAGCAAAGACGCCCGAGGCTTCACCACAGACAGATGCATATAGGTGATTTCCTTTTTGTTGTGAGGCCAATTTAGTTTAGAATGGATCTCTGGGGGGCATCTGTCTCCAGAGAGATACTGCTGTTTTAAAAACAAACGGTTTAATAATAAAGAACATGACATTGTGTTGCATACAGAGGACCTGTTCATTTAGCTTTTATTATTTAAGACAGGGATTCCCAAATAGAGCCTCCCTTAAGTAAAATACACAATCCTCATCTGCATGATAATGGTCAATTCATAGTTTGATATTTTCTTATGTTAGGGAAAAAAACAATTTAGATTCACTAAGCTAAATGGTACAGATGATGGTACAGCCTAACAATATCTAGCGCCTTCTCTCCAACTTTAGTAGAATCATTTATTTTACCTTTAGTTTACCATGAAGGTCCCATTGAGATATAATCTCTTCTACAAGGGAAACCTGGGCAAAACGGCAGCTCAGTATCTTCTTCCAATCTCACTTCCAGTACTGTCCAAAGCCAAAGGCAGAAAAACACGTGAAACCCAGTGTAAAGGAACAACGTATACTAACTGCCTGCAGTCAATAAATCTAAATACCGTCTGTGCATTTAAGGAAACATTTATGAATAACTTCTATAGAAATCATGGTCTTGAGAACAGTACAACCGTAATCACAGTACACCTTATTCTGGTTAACGGTTCTGTCTGGTTGCTTACTTGCCAGATTAAACACATTTAATCGACATTATGGATGGGGACTGAAGTGGGGGTTGGGAAGAAAGGACGGTTCTGGCCACTGGCAGAAACACTGAATAGCTTTATTAGGGATGAGGCTCATTACAGGACTGAATATGCTCAGACTGCAAAGTGTGTCATCTATGGAATGGCCATGGAACACCGGAGCAGAAATTCGGACATCCTTCCCCTTCTTGATTCAAAGCCAAAGCTTTTGGTCTGGGCCTGTCCTTCGCCACTTATCACAGCAGAGTTCAGAATGTAGACTAGCACTCCCAGGGCTAAACACTCAGTGGGGAGCTGGAGACAGATGCCTTGAGCCTCTTGTCCTTCAGGCTTTCACTCTGCTTGCTAGAGGAAAGACAAAGAGGTCAGCGGCAGCATGTACCATTACAAACAGAATGTGTGTGCTTGAAAGAGACAGACAGAGAGAAAGAGTGTAATGTGTGTGTGTGTGTGTGTGTGTGTGAGAGAGAGAGAGAGAGAGAGAGAGAGAGAGAGAGAGAGAGAGAGAGAG
>JAODUK010000022.1:3114022-3136384 GCA_027564635.1 Typhlichthys eigenmanni
TAAAGCACGTTGAGTTGCACATTGTGTATGAAAGGTGCTATACAAATAAAGTTTATTATTATTATTATATTATTATACCAGCCATCTGGTCTTTAAAGCACAATGTGTGATTTCCATGCAGACACGAGCTATGCTAGCTAAGTCCAATTGTCCCAACAGATCCAGCAAGTTATCACTGTCAATAAGGCGTGCTGTGTTCACTCGCTGTTCCCCCGTCACCACTCTGTGTTGCCAGAGAAGTCTCCCAGCGCTGCGTCAGATGACCCCAGACTGCGACGCCTTCATCCACCAGAGCCTGCTGCCCATCCCCCAGTCGTCTGCAGCAGCCTCTGCCGCCTTGACCGCCGTCGTGCTCCGACCGCCGCTGTCCACAGCCACCGGCGCCAAAGCCCCCGCCGTCGGCCTGACTCAGACACCCCATGGCAAGCCTGCACCGGTAATGTGACCCGGGAGGACGTGCCCTTAGACCTGCGGGGGGGCCTTATGTAGAAGCCCACAGTGTGGGATCTGTGGACCGCAGTGGTTAATAGCTCCGCATGTACAACATGTTTTTTGATAACAACAGAAAATGTATATAAACTACTGTGGGTGAGGAAACCATTGAATATAACGTGAAGCACTTGTGATGCACACGCATGTCTTGTTTGTCCTGTTGTACACACTTTGTTTCCTTTCCCCAGCAGCAGGGGACCGCGGTGAGGCCTCAGGTGACCCTGGCCCAGTCGCCCATGGTTACGCTCCGAGGCCAGTCCATTGGTCGCAGCATCATCATGAGCCAGCAGCAGGCGGTGAAACAGCTCCAGTCAGGTGAGTCTGCTAGCCCAGCAAAAAACCTTCTGTCTTTAGACTTGATGTCTGGCACGCTGTGGACTTTGAACCTTCGACGCACTCATGTAAGTTGAAATTGGCAAAGAAAGGCGAACATTCGTTCTGTTTGTTTTGAGCGAACACACACAAATGGTCTAAGGAGTTAGTTCTCGACATACACAGACGCCGGACTAAGGGTTACTTACAGTTTAAGTTTAAGTTTTTAATGTTTAAACATAACGTTCACATTGGCAACCAACGTTCATCTCAGTTTGTAGTAGTAATACACCAATATATAAACTACAATAAACACCTTTTGGGGGCATATTGTATTGAATCTAATAAAACGACTTAAAAATAATAACCTTGAAAACGTGACGCCAACTAACATCCACAACCAAAAGCACTTTGACTGTGGCAAACTGCATTTGTATGGAGTTACATGTCTAAATTACATTGTTATATAAATAAATGTACAAAATGTGTCTGTTCCCACTGGTATGCCGACTGTGGGTTGATGACGTTTATAAATGGATATTAGAAAATATATTTATAAAATCGATCAATGGCATTGAGTCCTCTCTCCTGAGTCTCTTGGGCGAATAACAGAAACACTACCACCTGGTGGCGTTTCTGTGAACTTTCTAGTTGCCAATGCCTGGACTGACAAATCAGTCTGCACCAGAGCCATGGAAATAACAGAGTTAGGCAAACGGAAGTTTGAAATCTTCAATGGTCACGTGGTTCATGGAGAGATTTACATTTAAAATTGAATTCATAGTATACTTTTTAGTATTTAGGCTAACTTCCGGAAACTGTTTTGAGGATTAATTGCTGTGAAAATACGGTCCACTGAAGTGAACGGCGATGACGCAACTCTCTCGTACATGGCTCTGGTCTGCGCTATCTCATTCATTTAATGATGTTTCACTCTGCTGTGTTTTAAAATGATCAAGCGTCCCCTGTGTTACATATCCGCCATGCATTAGGCACTGCGTCTTTGGCTACGATGACCAAAGGAGGGTTTGCAGCTCAGTCCAGTCTAACGGCTGCACAGAAGAACAAGCTGAAAGAGGCAGGTGGAGGAGCTTTCAGGTCCGTGTCTCCTCTATATAAAGTAAAGCGCTCTGTGCCTACGATGCCTACATTCCTTTCTGTGATCGTTAAACAGCAGGCGTGTCTGAAGAGGCTTTGCATTTCCTTCTCCGCTCTCCATTTGTTCAGGGATGACGACGACATCAACGACGTGGCCTCCATGGCAGGAGTCAACTTGTCAGAGGAGAGTGCCCGTATCCTAGCAACCAACTCTGAACTTGTCGGCGTGGTGACCCGCTCCTGCAAAGATGAGGCATTTCTTTCCGTGGCCCCGCTGACACGAAGAGCTCTGGAGATTGGTGAGACACACTTTGATTTTCATTTGGTGTTAATTGTCAGACCCTTGACATGAGGGTCTTAAGGGTCTGAATTGTAGTTTAGGTAGTCATTTTGTGTTGTAATTCTAAAGTAGCCTTTTAAATCATATCTAGTCAATTCTATTTGAAAGACCATTCTGCTCTAGTGAGCTCTAAATTCAGTTTCACTGTACATTATATGCTTTAGTCAAGTCATGTATTGCAAAATATATTTACTATAACAGTTGGTAGTTTTAGGTTGATGTTAGGTAGGTGTTTTTGATAGACGGTATTTCCTGTACTTCCCTTCCCTTCTTTTCTGTTTGTGACAGGAAAGAGATTTGGTGTCAACGAGCTGGGACCAGAGGTGATCAACTTAATTTCTCATGCCACACAGCATCGACTGCAGAACATACTGGAAAAAGTGTCTGAAGTAGCACAGCAGAGAAACATCACCTTCAAGGTAAAGAGACTGAATTTTACAACTACAATTATGAAAAAGTTGGGGCAGAAAGGAAATGAAAACATTATTTGATGTTTTAATTTATTTTATTTGAGATATAGATAATTGGAACACTGGTGTTGCAGTCATCAGGTTTGAAACGTATATCAATTGAATGTTTATATATATATATACACACACACACACACACACACATGTATACATTTCAAACCTGATGACTTCCAATTACCCTGCAGCTCATTACAGCATGGTAGTATTAGTATGGCTGGTCTAAAAACTTGCCCATGGCTCTACCACATGCTTTGTGCTCTTGACAGTTCCTAGACACATGACCAGGACTACAAGGAAATAAATAAATAACCCTCCACCACTTTCCTCAAACTTTATAACTGTATAATATACTAAGTGTAAATAAAGGAAATATTGTAAGTGTTGGGGCACTGCAGACATCCATTTGTGAAGTTCAGCAAGTATTATCTACCCCGATTCTCCCATTATTTGCATTCAATGCATAATTGTATAGGCCTTAATTGCCATATTTGCTAACATTTTAAATGGGCATTAACCTTTTGATGGCTAGAACGTGATGGGCGTTCCAAAAACTAGTTAGTGTTGGTTTGTCAGACCAGAAAGCACACACTTGTTTTTATTTTAAATAAATGTGTAAATAATTACATTCACAAATAAATAATGTGTTGTGTTTCCAGTATACTAACTATGCACTGCTTTTTTTTTTTTTTTTTAGCATTTTCTATAGTGTCCATTTGTTTTCTTTTCATTCTTTGTAATGTTGATGATTAGGTTATAGGTGTACATAAACCAGTTGAAAGTACAGTATACTTAAGTGATTTGTGACCTATTTTCCTCCACCTGTCTGACAGGAGGATGAGCACTATGAGCAGGTCAGTGATGTGCGAGCCCAACTCAAATTCTTTGAGCAGTTGGACCAGATGGAGAAACAAAGGAAAGAAGAACAGGAGAGAGAGATCCTCATGAAGGCTGCCAAGGTAACTGGCATGAAGCTATCGCCAAATGTAACGCTGCTCATCCAACCAGGCACTCTCTTAACCTGAAATGTACGCCTTGCCTCTTGCAGTCTAGATCACGGCAGGAAGACCCTGAGCAGCTTCGACTCAAACAAAAAGCCAAAGAGGTTGTTATGTTCCTAGCATCTGTGAGGTATTCTGTTAAAATACTTGAAGCTAATACGATCTAACCTGTGTATTACTGTATTCCCACCCCCCTTCCAGATGCAGCAGCAGGAGCTAGCTCAGATCAGGCAGAGGGAGGCTAATCTAACGGCACTGGCGGCCATCGGCCCCAGGAAGAAACGCAAAATGGACTCCCCACATAGCGGTGCCATTGCAGAGGTGCAATCATTTGTACTCTTTTCACTGTTTGCTTGAACACAACATAAAACCTAAAGTATATATTTTTAAAATACTTTTTTAATTGTTCATGGTTTCTGTATTTCTATGCTTTACAGTATGTTACACTAATTAAAGTGGTTTTAAATGGTTTGGTCCCTTCCCTTGTGCACTCATCGCAAACAAATGAACTGCTTCTTTACGTGGGTTGTGCCTGTGTCACTGAGCTACAAAGTCCATTGCTCTTATTTGCCCTCGCAGGGCTCTGGGTCCGGCCCCTCCTCATCAGGGGGCTCTGGCAGCGGGGGATCCAGACAGTTTTCACGCCAGCGCATCACCAGAGTCAACCTCCGGGATCTGCTGTTCTGTCTGGAGAATGAGCGAGGGACAAGTCACTCACACCTGCTGTATAAAGGCTTCCTTAAATAGCACGTGCACAGCAGTTCACTGGCATCAGGACAGGTGTGGGAGTCTCCTCAATACAGACCTTTTCTGCTGATGCTCACATTGCTCGCTCGCCACTGAATGACAAGCGGAGACACGCCACTCCGCCTTCGGAAATGAAGGCCTTTGTGTTTGCAGAGATCAGTGTGCCTCTAGGAGCTGCACACTACTGCTGCACTCTAGACACACCTCGCATCTTACACTGCCCTTGTTGCCTACAGGCAGAATATCTTCGACTGGGTTTTGACTCATTATTCTGAAAGACCCGTCCCGGTCGAACGAGGGATGTCAGTGTTCTCGTGATAACAATCTAATGCAAAATCCAAGTTTTTATTTTGAGTGTGCAACAATTGGAGTTAGAAAAATGTTTAAAGATTGCAGTAACGAATAGCATGTCAAACTAAACTATTGAAGTTTAGATCAAAACTATAGACATGCTAACTTTAGGTGTTAGTAGATTTTATTTGAATTTTACCATTCACTTACTGTATTTATATTTTAAAATAATTTTAATCCTTGTGGATTTTTGCCTAGATTAATAGCCTTTTTATCTGCGGGGTTGCCTTCTTCCAACACTAAGCCATATGCACCGTAACCCTCTAATTTCACGATCTACATTACCCCTAATGGTTTTCCGGGCTTGTCGCTTGCTTTTCTGTTTAGCTTGGGTTAGTTGAACTATATATGTGTTTACATTTTTGTAAGTAATGTGTAAAATGTAATCACTATTGTCACTATCGACCGATTGGGCCACAGTGAGAGGTCTTTACGCCACTGTCAATCGTAGTCCGGGATTGAGTATTTTTGAACAAACGTGGTAATAGCGAGATTAGCAATTCTTTTCTGTGAAAAATACTTATTTGGACAGTTTTTATATTTATGACTGCAAAGGCCATAGTGCGTTATCATGGAGATTAATTGCAGATATAAGGTCTGCACTAGATTCGACAGCCCAGCCCATTTTGTACTTTTTTTGTTTTCTTAATATATTTTGTAAACGCACATTTTAATTTTGTTCTTTATACTTGTTTTGTTATTGTTTTGAGAAAGATTGTTTATTGGTAAAGTCTATGATTGTATGTTTGTTATTTTGACCAGATGTGGATAATTTAGGGCAAACCTGTCTTGATAAATAACAGATTGCTTTTCAATCAGTATTGATAACATTGCCCACTTAACTGTTACACCTTACTCTGGCTTCATAAAAAAAAAATAAGTGCAAAGTGGACACACAAATATGTATATACATGTATCTTGTAAATTTTACACAGCCATGTTGATATGTAAATATTATAATTAAAATGTTTTTAATTGATATTGTTTTATAGAGGACTGACTTAATGATTTCCTTAATTAAAAATGTTATTAATCATCAATATTTTCTTGTATGAGTTCAATTCTGGGACAAAAATGTAAAACCCATAATGGTTGCTTCCTATGACTTAAACTTAACATAAATATTGTGTGTGCACATACCTAATATTGAGTGAATTTTATTGTATCTAGATTAAAGGTATAAGAATATAATGTTATATTTGTAGGACTGTGGCCTTGTAGAACATCTGGCACATTTCTAAATGTGCCAGTTAACTAACAGACTGTTTCACTGATGTCATATACAGATACAATATGCATCTTTCTGTCATGTGTCTGCATATGCATAAACGTTTGCTGCATGATGGTTTCATTGAACCCCCCTTTGGGATTCACCAAATCTATATGCTTTAAATTCCAATCATTTTGTTTAAATTATAATCTAATAATATAATGCCCACACACACTAATGATAGAAATATAATGATGTTTTTGGTTTCTCAACCAACGTTTTATTGATTGACATGAAACTACTGAAGTGTGCATTGCTTGCATCATGCACTTAATTTGTAAAGGGCTTCTGGACTGCCAGCTGACTACTTATCTGTTGTCTGCCTGTTATCTTATTTTCAGTCTGAGCCTGCTTTAAACGGAGGATCTGTTGTTGACCAATTTATTTGTCTAAAGTTTTCTGAGATGTACCCTGAACACTGCAAGAAGGCAGTATAGTTGTACACTGGAACAAGCTTACCAGCACAATATTGTCAGTGAAACGCTCCCTTATTCTGATACACAATCAGTCTCTTTTTAGCAGATACTTATTTACCCTTCATTGTATTAGCCATAAGAAGTTCCAAGAAAAATCGAACATTTACTTTTATTTAAAAAAAAAAACAATTCCAAATCCATATAAATGTATTAATTACAATGCTGTAACATACAGTAAAGATCCATCACATGTATACGATTATGAAGAGCCATTAACAATCCTGAATAAATAGCCAATACATTCAACATGTAGGCTACTAGCCTACAAAAAGACAAGGCAAGATAGTGTAAACATGAATTCCAATTAACTTAGATGGAATTCTTTCAATTATTAGGCTATTGCTAGAATTCTAATAATACATCAGACCTGCAGGTTGTCAGACACAGCATGTAAGTGTGATTAAGACATGATACATGATGTACATAAAATAGTTATATGCATAATGTAGGCTACAAACGTAAAAAAAGTGAATAATTTCAGAATGATTATGGACAATATCCCAAAACCATAACCAAACAAGCAATGCATAAACTGTTTCCTAGATAGAGCTTGTGATATGCAAATATTAAAATTAAGTTTACGTTTCAAATTTAACAGAATGAGTTGCTAAAGAGATTATATTTTCTCATGGGAAAATAAATGTAACATTTGATTAATATCCAGTGTACAGGCATAGTATCTCCATCTTCAGTACTTCATCTCAAAATCCACGCCATATGCCACAGTAGTAGGCTACAGTACAGCAGGCAGTGTGGAGTAACAGCATTTCTGCGTTGACTGCGCATGCAAATTTCAAAGCCGCTAATGCAGAAGTGCCATGTCTTGTTTATGAGCTCGAATTAGAACACACAGAGTGTAAACGTTTTGAAATAATTACATACAAATATTTATTTCCAGCGAATCTCATAGTTACACCAACATTTATAGCAGGAAACAATCTGCCGACACAAAATAGTATGTATAAAATACTGCTTCTCGCTGTTTGAACAACAAGGAAATGCCATATGGGAAACCCATGGGGAACCTGACATGCAAGATATCTGCGTCTGTTCTCGAAGTCAACCTGAAGCTCGCGAGATCGGACTGGTGCCGCGAGGCGTTTTCTAAATATACCAGTGGAGGGCACTGTTGCACCATATTAATATCCACAAGCCTATCTGGATTCCAGCTTGCACGGTAGGCATACTACATTTTATATTCCCATCCCAATTTCCCAGTTCAGTTACTGCAATATGCTCTAATATTTGTGATTTTCTATACGATGAACGGGCGTAGCTGTATTTGTTCAATTGAGATGCTAATTCTAGTTATTGCATGTTCTTTAGTTAGGCCTAGGGTTAGGATTAGCTAACCCTAACCCTAGGCTTAGGCTATAATATCCACCACATACAGTAGCCTATACTGTAGATCTACTGTCACCTACATGCATAAAAACTGTTTTCAATTTATGTGGTAGGCTACAGTAGCATACCTCTGGAATCCAAGACACACAGGCACAATTGTGTGAGTGCGTATGTGTGTGGGTGCATGTGTGCTCGTATGTGTTTTCAGAGACTGGTCTTAACTCATCATCGCACGCTCTATCCAATAATAAAGTGCCCCATTACATTTAATGCTTTAATAATGTAATACTAACTACACTTTTTATATAAATCCACTCTCCACTCTCACACATTTATCTGACACGCACGCACACACGCACGCGCGCGCACACACACACACGCACGCACACACACACACACAGACACACAAACACACAGAGTAGCTGAGGACAAAAAAAAAAAAAAGAAAATAGGAAAAGGGTAATTTCATGCCCATAAGTATCTATAGATTGCTGTCTTTAAGCCCAAAAAGAAGCTACCTTCTAAGTAACATGATTTGTCATTTACCACTTATGTTACTCTGGGACTAATATCAGTTCTGCTGTCTGGTCTGATTCTGTATAATGAGAGACTTGAGCGACAGTCAGGAAGAACAAAGTAAAACATGATACTTCATAGTCCCTAAATGTAGATATTCAATGTTCAATGTTCAAATGCAAACACATTATGCACATGCAGATGGACTTAACTGTAAAGAGTCAGGCATGCTCTACAGTAACATACTGTTTATTTACTGTGTTTTTGTGTGCGTGTATACTGGAATGCACTATATACAGTACATACTGTACAGTAAATACATAATTGTTGTATGTGCAGCATTTATGTCCAAGACATATTTCCCTAGGGATGAATAAAATCATCTTGACTCTTGAATTTTGTCACAGACATCTAGGAGCAAAATGGACAGAGTAAGAATCACAGGCAAAACATTAGAAATATAAGATTAACATTGGTACCGGTAGTTCCCCATGGCTATCAATTACTCGAGTAACCAGGCTTTTTCAAAACGCCTGAGCTCTGGTTGGCATCATATGAGACATTTTCAAGTATTGGGAGGATGAAAGGTTTGCAATAGCTTTAATTTCCTGTGCTGAATGTGGGCTTGTGAGGGCTTTGAAGACATAATTGTGATTATAAGGTAAATAAATAATCCTGTCTGCATGAAGATGCTTAAACCACAGTAGAGCCACCAGTGTGTTTTGTTTTTGTTTGTTTTCTGACCTGTACCTCACATAACTAGCCTACTTGGAATATGTTTTATTATTAATATTAATATTAATATTATTATTATTATTGTTGTATTTGTATATATAGCAATAGGGGAGTCCCTTAGGACCATGAAACAGCCTCAGCCTGCCTCCTCCGCGCATAATTGAACAAATTAGCCGTGAACAGCTGTTACCTGTTAAAATGACCCGCTTTCATTTTATCGCCATGGACAAGAGGTCTGATAGCATCTGCACACTACAGCTGTCAGCCATTCTGATTAGCTTGCCGATTCCTGCTTTCAATATATCATGACAAACATAATTACTTCAACATCTCTTTTTATGGATTCTACAAATCGGGCTAGCACACAGCCAAGTGTCCATCAATTACATATGCAGTCTGCCGGCATTTTATACACTTGGCTGCTTTAACTTTGTGAAACTGTTTCCATTAAAGAAAGTCTTCAATGTGATCACAATGCAAATTAGTTGTTGTGTTCTGGGAAAGTGAACGCACTCTAATGGCCTGACCTTATGCCATTACTTCTGGGTCTCCATCCTCTATCAACCTTTTGTATAATTATTTACATTATTGAATAAAAACACTTTCTCTGATACCACTTTCTTTGCAGTTCCCTGGCGATTAATGGTCAATTAAAAAGTTTTGGCATTGATACAGTATGTTGTAGTGACTGTGATTACTTTTCACAGCTTATAATTGAAAACCTGTCAGTTAAACATCTTGTGTAAACTTTCCAAGCCTTATATGCTTTCTATAAAGTTAAATTATCTTCTAAAATAATATTAACAACATGAGTATATATCAAGAAATGTATTTTGTTATGAATTTTAATAATTTAGCTAAATATGTTTATCTTGCGTGTAACATTTTATAATTTAAAAAGAAGTTCTAAAATAACTTTGAACTGTGAATGATTTCTAGCATTTTGCTGAAAACATAATGTTGAAACAAAACTCTGAGCACATTTGTAATGGTTTTGTGTGGTGGCATATATTGAAATGTGTCCATTATGCAGCTCTAGCGTCACAGCTGTTACTGCAGCACATCCTTCCTCAGACACAGTGAAGTGGAACCAATGCGGTCATTCTGATGTACAATGTGTGTTATCGTCTTGTCTTTTGAGGACTACTGTACTGCCACATTTTTTAATATGCCTGCATAATTTAGAATTAGGTCAGTTACTGTAGCTTTCATCCAAAACTAATTAGTATGAATACAATTACAATTATTACAAATATCAAGCGTATGCATTATAGGTTAGGTAGCCCAGTGCAACCAGACCTAAAATTCACTTTGTGAATAGGGTCTGGGTACGTTCAATTGGGAAGTGCTTGCAGTCATTGCCTCTTGTTGGGTGTAGAGTAGATCTCTTATACAGCCTTCAGCCAATCGGTGTTGCTAAAACTGGTTGTTTTGCTTCATCTAGCTCTATTTAAAAACAAAGAAATGATGTCAATGTTATCACACTTACTGCTAGCCTACTGCCACTGGTTGCTGATTGGTCCGCCATTCAGGTGACTGTACAAACGTTACAGCGAATATGTTGTCCAGACTATACTGAAATCTCAGAGAAAACTGATCTGAGAGCAATATATGGGAGAAGCCAGGAGTCAGGTATCTTGCTCAAGAATGCTTACAGGTAGGCCAACTCAGGATCAATCTCACAACCTTCTGGCTAGACGTCCAACACCCCAGATCACTAGCATTTATTAAATATGAGACAGCTTCATATTCACAGTTAAACAGACAATTGCTGTTCATACATTGTATGTGTTCTACTTAAGATAATATTTGTATTTATCTGTGTAGATTTGAACTTGATATATCCATTGGGTTTGATCCCACAGGGAGAAAATAAAGCACGATAGTCTACCTTTAAAAGGCAACACAACACAATAACTAATGAAGACGCAAAACAACAAAATGTTTTGAATTTAAAATAACTTTTTTGCCAGAATAATATCAGTAAAGGAATAGTGTAAGATATAGAGACAAGCTCTCTGTAAAGGACACATTAGGAAATATTTTGTACAGAGGGATTTAAAAGTCAAACCTTTCTGACCCAATAAAACAATAAAGAACTTTCAGATATCACATTGTTTCTCAGCCTGCATGCTGTAAATGGTTTATTTCAATACCTTATCTTTAGATTCATATTTCATGACTTAGGCACGAAGGCAATGCAATACTTGCGTTCACAGTTCTATTTATATATGACATATACCTTATGATATTCAGGCTCTGCTCTGGTAACAGCAAGGATTTGTTTTATCTCGGGTTAGATATCTATTTGATTATATAGATTAGTGTGTAAAATGATCTAAGATCATCATTTTACAAAAGCAAGGTTCATGTTATGTGAGCACAATGAACCGGTTGATAAAGCGCAATCAAATCATTTCAGTGGATTATGATTGCAAAAATCATCTTAATTGTTAATACACCATTATTGAGTGTATATGTGTGTGTATATGTGTGCGTGTGTGTTTGCATGGGTAATGACCTGGACATACCTATTCAGCTCTGCCGTCGGTGGCCAAATAATGCACACTACTTCTGTACTGTATATGTCTTACATGCACAGTAGGCTACAGCATGAATGCAGTGGCAACACAATTACAATATGTGCAGTGTTTTCGTTTCTACGGCACTACCATTTTCTGACTTTCATCTGATGGCCTGACCATACAAAAAAAAAAGAAAAACATTTCACAGTAATCCCAGTATCCCCAAAAATAATGTATTCTGTATCTTCAAACACAGTGTGGGGTAAGTTGATTGATAAATGGCGGAATCATGTTCCGCAATGTGTGTCGTGTGCGTCTCGCGTGCGTGCGTGTGTGTGAGTGACAGATAGCAACTCTGTGAATATCTGTGAAGCATAATGTGATTTGGTTGTAAGAATGGTCTCTAAATCTCATTTAGGGAAGTACTATAGGCCCCACTGCTGCAGTCTTCTACCTCCATCTCTGTAACTGTAATGTGGTCAGCTTCCACATATTCACCCTGAGGGTGTGATCTCAAAGACCCAGGAGGAAAAATATCACTGCCAACCCGAGGCTCTGGACTCGTTTTGCTTTAAAAGCTACTCCCCTTAATTATGGCCACCATAGCTATAATCAAATTTGAATCTCAGCTACTACCTTGCCTAGAGTTTCCTTTTGCTTTATATAGCAACTGGCAATCCAAAGTTCCAAAACAAAATTGTTTTCACAGTGTGGTCCTCCTGACTGTTTGAACCCGCTCCTGCAATTGGAGAAGTCAATCCTATCCCTACGTAGGTACATTACTCTCTCAGAGGATTAGATGAGTGGTTCACAGCGGGGGCATCAGGCAATCTGCATAGAGCACCCCCACTGAGGCTGTGTATAAATCAACATTGACGTAAGACAATAAAGCCAATGTAATATGCCTATTTGTTTATTCTTATTATACGGAGGGACACATCTCGCTTGGACCATTCGGTGCAAATGCATTATAGGTACTCTCCATGCCATGTCTGTGCCAATGGTTTGCTATGTCTGGGTCCAGAGGCAGTCCGGTAAAGGAGCCATTATGTGCATATCCCATCAGATGTAGGTCCCGTTTTCTCCCCAGGCCATCGGTATAGGAAAATGAAAGTCACTGACAGATAATTGAAGAGAAACACTTTGGAGAAATGGACAGAGGGTGCTTTCAGTGTGTGTACATATACCCGTTGCTGTATATACCTAGCTACATGTTCAACTGATATCTCAAGCAGTCTCTAGTAAACATGGAAATCTAAAATATCAAATTAGAAAGAATGTGCTCTGTTCAGTTAAGACACATTGCAAAAATTGCATTAAATTAATCAGTAATTTGTTTGATTGCAATGATTTGACTTAAGCACAGAAAGTTGAAATCACAAAAGGTTCATTAAATTCATCACTCATTTATTTGATTGCAATATTTTACTTCAGCACACAAAAAGTTCGTCACAAATACACATAACAAAAAATAAATTAAATTCATCAGTAATTTATTTGATTGCAATGATATTACTTCAGCACAAGGAAGCTTCCCGTGTTCTACTGTACACATTATCAACAGCGACAGAAGCAGAATTGTACACAATGGGACTGGAATAGAAATTTAATATGCACTGCACATTTACACTTACCATGTTATTTCAAATAACAAAGAAAAACACATTTGGTCGTTTCTTAAATTAACACCTCTGACAGAAAATATATTTTGTGGTAGTAGCTATTAAACTAAACGTAGCTGCATGTTGTATAGTCAGACTGTTTTATTCGTTATGCTTGATTGTTGCTTTGATTTAGCCTAGATATATTGGTTTGTATGACAGACATTGCCATGCCCTTTGCCAAGCCAGCAATTCCACA
Source organism: Typhlichthys eigenmanni (assembly GCA_027564635.1). Taxonomy (NCBI): domain Eukaryota; kingdom Metazoa; phylum Chordata; class Actinopteri; order Percopsiformes; family Amblyopsidae; genus Typhlichthys; species Typhlichthys eigenmanni. The sequence goes on from JAODUK010000022.1 coordinate 3,127,557, forward strand.
GTTAACAGAAATAAGCTCTTTACAAAAGGTAGCCAGGTGTGATGTCATTGACTTTAAGTTCGGCGGACGAATATAAAGTAAAGACAGTCTAGCACTTAATACCTCTCTCACACACCCACAATTTACCCTGTGACGATTAAATCCACCTCGCCCCCATCCCCAAGCGACACTTTTACAAGCCATTTTCAGGGTGTATGTTTGTGTGTGTTGGGGGGGTGAAGGGTCTAAAATGCTATTATTCTATCTCATTCCAATAGTCTTATTCAGCCTTATCTGTATTGCTTATTATAAACAGCTTGTAGAAGGGCAGTTAAGAAGACCCTTTTTGTGTTTCTTGTTAAAGAAAGTCAAAGACGCTAAGAGTTTCTCACCCCAAACACAAGTTGCTTTAGTGTTATGACATTAGTCAACATAGTCCAAGACCTCCTTCAAGCAGATCCAAAAATATATCAAGCTCAAATATTTCCCTCCATTGTACCAATGACCTGAAAAGCAGCAATGTGCCAATAGGGGTGAAAGAAAGTTTTAAAGTATTATTGTTCTCAATATTTATAACAAACCACCTGCTTGTTTAAATCCATATAAGGTCATAAGGCAGTATGGGTCAATTTTGCTCATCATAAGGTTTCCATCTGGGTGGATCCTGGGTCCTAATGCTGGCTCTAGCGTTTTACCCCCACATCTTGTCTGCAGGAGATTTGTTTGTGTGTCAGCTATCGGTGGTAGAATATTAATAGTTCGGACTCTTTGAGTGGTTGGCGGCACATTGTGATTTGTGCATGTGTATGGGTGCACGCACGCCTGTGCACACTTGGTGGTACGTACGTAGTTGGTTATTCTGTCTGCTAGCGTGTTGACATGCTCTGACGGGCCAATCGATGTTGAGGAGACGCAGGCTGTGGCCGGTTCATTGACCCGCTGTGCTAAAATAGTACAACCGGAGGTCATCATCCCTGTTTCTCAACCAGCCTTGACGGCAACTCTCACTTACTGATTCATCTGCCTCTACTTTTAGCCAACCGAACCTGGAATTGAGAAGTAGTAGTTTCCCTGACAAGACAAAGCAATTGCTGCAGTTTATGTAGTGTTTCAATATTACGCTGTTTAAGCTCCTCCAATGAAAACTAATATTTCACAGCCCACTCATGGTTTATGTTTTGAAATGAAATTGTGCACAAAATTGCATGTGGTAGGAGACAAATTAGGCCTACCCTTACTGAAAAGGAAAATAACTTTACATGCATTTCAAATGTGCTGGAGAGAAGCACCAGCTACCTGATGCTTAGATGTTGGAACAACATTTGTGTACAACTGGTTTCAATTGAAGGGACATTCTGGAAAACCCCACTTTGAAGATGTAACATTTGGCGGCCACTCTGTCTTTGAGATGCAAGTGCACGCTGTTATGACCACTCGTGACGTGAATAACATTGATCTCATAAGGCAGATGTTAAGATTGTAGGCAAACTGTTCGCTCTCATAGTCAACTTTTTGGATGCAGGAGAAATGGGCAGGGCTAACGATCTATGCCACTTTGACAAGGACTGAGTTTAAAATACAAAAAACAGTGAGCATAGAGTGCTGATTGGGTATCAGAAACGTACACCACTGGTGCTCTTCAGTGCAAGGATCCTTGAATATTTGTGACAAACCGTCAGAGGCACTCAAGAGGTTATAGGATGAAAAGCCTTTAATATAACTTGGCTATTTATTGGTCATTGTAACAATAAAACCACACCTGGTATAATTCTCCAGTAGTCAGATAATGTTGTCATATGTAATTGTAATTGTCTTATGATGGAATAGCTCCATTAACTGAACGTTGGGAATGTATCAGTTGTGTTTTTATTGTTACAATGTTATATTAAATGCTTTTTATCCTATAACCTTGAGTGCCTCAGACTGTTTGTTACAAACATTCAAGGACTAAGTTGACTTAACATCTGTTGAAAAGGCAATGCTTGTAGGGTAACCAGGTCATCAGTGGCGAGTACCTACTGACACGTCGAGCCCATACCTCAATCGGTCAGAGCTGTTTTGACAGCAGGGCCACATACCGTGGTCATAACGTTTGGTCTCATCTGTATATCTATGTATATTTGTGTTTGTAAATGTTGTTACTGCAAAAATACCTTTAGCTTTGTCCATGCACTCTGCTCCCAATACATCAGGCAGAATCACATACGCTGTGCACTACTCTACATAGACCACAAAATCCAAAATGTGTAATGTTACAGTAATGTTTTTACAACTGTAATAGCAATTATAAAGCTATAATCAAAGTTGGGCAGGATACGTTATGGTGGTTGTGTAGATCAAAGGTCCTTTCTTCCACGCTTGACCTCCTTGAGAAATGAATGAGTAATGAATGCACCCTGTTGTTTAATTATATAAAAGAGAGATGAGTTATTTGACAGGCAAGGAAAGAGAACTTTATAAACTTCCACCGGGATTGATGTTTCTGTCGTGTATGGTTTAAAGCAAGTGTGTTAACAGTAATAAAATGAGTTGTGTCCCCGGTGTTAAACGTGTACAGTTTCAACTTTGTTACAGAGGTATGATTGCCATGGTGACGCCAGCAGCACATAAATCACATCTTTATGGGCATTAAGTACTAATATAATTACTGCATTTCATCTGGTACAACAGGAGGAGTCATTACTGCACCTTGAAGCAGGGTGCAGTGAGGAAGAGAGTTGAGAAATGAACAGGCTTAATTGTGTTGCTAATGTGTGCATAGCTGATGCTTAACTGTGGGAGAATGAGAAGCTCAATCATTGAGCCATTTATCACTGCAAATAGAAGGGAATCTATGCTTATGGCTGATATGAAACACTATGATGATTAGTACCATTTCCCAATGTTATGTTGATGTTTAACTAAAACCTGCTGGATCTGCTGCTGAATGCAAAATACTGTATAAGTTTCTATTTCTATGTGAAGTGTATTGGGTGTCTACTGTGTAATGCATTGATAACATACAATTTTGATCATGGTTGTAATCTATCCATTTGAACTAACAGGCGTCCCCAAGTCTGGGCCCGCATGGGCTGATGTATGCATGTAAATCAGTTATGATGTGACTTTATTAAGGTGAGTGTTACTCTATCAGGGTTTGGAACTTCCAATCAAATCATGTGCTGGCTTTCCTGGACAATAATCAAGCAGAAGTCCCCTCAGGTTTAATCCATGCTCCCTGCGGTTCCAGACACATAGGTTAATAGACTGGCTGGGATATCAATGTGTCGTAGTTACACAGCAAAGAGATCCTTACAACAACTTCAGATGAACTCAGATCTGGTATACCGAGCATGGATTGATGAAACACAGTGGGAGGTCTTCTGCCACATACAGTACATCTAGTTTAATTGCTATTTTCAGAATATAAATAGAAAATGAAATGAATATGTAGCAACTATCTGCACAGTATCTGCTGTGCCATAGAAGCCTTCGTTCACTGTTGAAAAAAAAAAGTTGTAGTAAATAAATACAATATAGTTTTGCAATTAAAACCAATTAAACATTTGACACCTGGTGCCAAGATGTCTGGGTAGATGAAAAGGTTTTTACTTCATCTAACAAATTGCGACCGTGACTCCTGGAGGCCTTTAATCTCTGTATGACATAGGCTAATTGAAATAATCAATTATTTTAGTCAAATGACTGTAATGACTGTAATTAAGCCAGAGGTAAATGACACCTACATGGAACAAGAGAAGGAAGAGAGAAACACAGTCAATATAAGGAGGGGAAACTTTATTTATAACACGTGCTGACGGGGTTGCCAGCTCAACTTCTATATTACAGGTTTGATCTGCAAGGCTGCGTATGTACTGAACGGTATTTGGAAACCAAGATTGCAGTGGCACTAGAAACACACGCTTAAAACAACAGACTTTTTCCCTTGTTTTTTTTTTTCTCTTAACTTTTCTTATAAAATGGTACAAACAACATTACAAAATATTTGTGCTGTTGACAGTTTACAAAAAAATGTCTTTTGACTTGATAACTGTGCAATTCTTATTTTTTTCATCTTTTTCTTCCCTACTTGGTTTGAATCTATGTGAGTATGGTACACCAGAAGTGCTTCTGGACCGCGCCCTCGGGACATGCGGGCTGCGACACATTTTAAAACGCTAGTATGGTTACTGATATAGAACTCTTCTGTCCGTTATAAAAAGACACATGCAAAAAGCTCCAATTGTACAGTTATAGTTTTCCCCTAAATTGATTCATTTAGCTTCAAGCAAATACTACACTATGTACACTCCCAACATGAGCAGTATTAAGACAAAGATTATACATTGTTGCCTGTCTCTGTGGCCCTGTGTCACAGCAAGACTGTTTTCAGTCTCTCCCCGTCCCCTTCTGAGGCTAATTGTCCGTTGGCATAGAGGCCTAGCAGCTCTCTGTAGGAGCTCCACAGACCTCGGCATCCATATACGTCTTAGGAAAAGGTAGCAATTGATAGTACTGTACATGCCATTAACACAGCCAAATGAAAGGGCTAAAAGTATGGCAGTGTAATAGGTCTTCCATCATTGTCTATTACACCTCAGTATGTACTCAAGATCCTCCTGTTGAATTGAGCCTCAGATTAGCAAGGAAACATCAATTAGACAAAGGAGACCCTATGAAGTAATAAATTAGAAATCATCCTTCATATTTCTACAACATCCATAACACAATTGCATTCAAACAGGTTCTATTGAATTTAATCAAATTCTATTGAATTTATTGACGTTTTAATGGCCCTGCACCTCACAAATCACTGATAACATTTACTATCATAATGGCATTGGGTCATATTTGACACGGCTATGAGGGTCAGCTGTACACTATAGACCGCCTTCTCTTTTCCCAATCAGATCTGAATTAGGACTGAATGTCTGTTAGGCATAAGGGAACACAAGGCATTCATGAACCATGCCTCAATGCCTGTGAATGCTGGATAGCCTTCATCGACGCTAGAGCTCCATAATGGAACCAGAACATAGCCCCATAGGCTAATATAGAATACTCACATATATACAGTAAGGCTTAGAAGGGTGAGTGTGTGGTATACAGACTGTACAAGGTGGTGGGAGCACAACCTTTACACTTAATGACGAAGCCAACCTTGAACAGCAATACATTTACAGTACAACTACAGTATGGCTGTAAGCTCACACAGTCTCAGAGATCTTTGTGAATGAACATGGCTTCATGTGGTACAAATGTCCCTTGACAACAATTTTAAACAACATAGTATTGAGAGACATAAAATTAAAAAGACAAACAAATAAAAAAAAGATTAAATATTAATAATAATTTATACACGTGTAAAGAAAAGTATACAATATACTGTATATTTGTGTAAAATCTGACAGCAGACGTGAAGAAAGCAACCAGCTGTGTTTGTTTGGGTGTAGATATGCAGGTAAGCCATGATGAAGTGAAGAGGAGCAGGGAAGATAAGTCTCTATCCAGCAGCAAGCTGTTTTCTGTGCACACCACTCACTCCCATGTCTGTCACCGCACTGAGGTGACAGCTGTCCGGGAGAATCTCCACCGTCATTCTCCGCCGGCTCAGGGTATACAAGCTGCCACCATCAATCTGCAAATCTCCGACGCGGGTCTCCCGACCCTGTTTAACATGATCAATCACATCTCCTCTTGCTAGACTTCCATTATCTGGTCAAACTTTCAGGGAAATGTCTGACTCCCACTGGGAAAGAACAGGTGAACTACTGGGCTATAGAGAGGCGGAATGAAGCTCACCATCTTAACTAATGGAGGATGCTCAGAGGGGGCGGAGTCAACACATAATTCTGGCCCAACTCATAGTGAAGAGAAACAGTGGTACACCCAGCACTGAGGGCTGGTCTCTTCTAGCAATGATCCCACTTTTATTTTGGTCCAGGGCTAGAAAGACCATGCTCAGTGTCTCAGTGACATTTTAGAGCATTCCACTGAACCGGGCTGAAGATAAAAGATGATTAAGGCTTTTCGACCACTCAACAGGATCTCCTACTGTAGGTCCCTGTGTATATTTAAATGTCTAAATCATTTATCACCCAGGCTCTTGCCTAGGTCTACAATGCACATTTATAATGAATGAAATGGGATTATAAATGCCCTCAGGTAGTTTTGCTATAAAAAATAAATAAACATGAAAGACAACAAAACTGTATTCTATGAGGACAAGTGGTTAAAGTTGAAGCTTTAGTTACGTAACTCTGCTTTGATAAAGTACAGAGCTCCTTTTTCTCTTTTTCAGAAACTTTATAGGATACTTTTTCTTCCTCTAACTTATTTTCAAAACGTCTCGCACATACAGTCAAAAATTTCAGATGAATGAAATGCTGTCTGAAGAGAGACAGATTGTGGAGGTGCTAAATCCCTCGCTGAGACTATGCTCTTCATGTATTTTTTTTTTGCTAGTATATGCATCAAAGAGTGTATAGTGAATGTGTTTCACATTATGAATGAAAGAAGAAGAAAGAAAGCTAGCTCACAATGTATACTATGACTAAGACGCCTTCATCAAGTACAATAAATATATCACTCTTCATTTTTCTACAGTTTATATTCCTTCAACACAACTACAATACCACACCATAACTGGCACCATGATGAATTCCTTTGGGCATGGAGTTGACATCCAAACCCACAAGCAATCCTCCTACTGTATGATAACCCTCATTTGCACTTGACATAACACTAGTAAGACACACACAAATAAGATCAAATTTGGACAACAAGCCTTCAGGTTCTTCGGTGCAAATAATGGTAGCTCAATACAGACGCTGTTACAATTGAAGACACAAGGACAAGCAGTAAAATGCTCTTGTTTTGTTTTCATAGTCGCATAATGTATTCCTGTGATTTCAGTAATCACACTAAAGCTGTGGTCCGTCACTTAGAAGTGCACACTGTTAGACCTACAGTATGTACAGCATGTCCTCACAAACCAATGATGCCAGTCCATTCTCTTGTACTACCAGAACTTACACATCCCGCAGCGACTGCAGGAAAACAAAATCAACAATGGGAGGTCCACGTTAAAGGGTCAGGGGTCATATGGTGGGGCCCAACGAGCCCACAAAATGGCAACCAATCCTGAGATAGCGGGATGTCTGCTAAATATGCACCACTGAAGGCACTTCTTAAACAACAGTGCTTCTGTTCTAAGTAATTCAAGTTCAAGTGAGAATAAGCCTGGGCCTTCCATTCAGGAAGGACTTCAGATTTCTGCATTCGTGTTTGTGGACGGTCAAGAGAGGGTTGACAGCGAAGGAGAAAGTGAACCATCAGGAATGACAGAAAACTGCTTGGAGAGTTAGAACAACCAAAGCCTAACAAAATAACTAAGAAAAAAACCACAACGAAACAAAATCAGATCAAATCAACTGCCTACATCTGGCATACACATTAAAAAAAATGAAAGAAATGTGAGAGAAGAAAAGAAACCAATGAGAAACCAATGAGAAACCTGCAGTTCAGCGCGTCAGTTTCAGTCTCAGACAGTTTAATAGAGCAGGAGACATTGAGAAGCAGTACCCCAAACTGACTCGCGGTATGATCCACTGGCGGCTAGTTTGACTGGTCGGTTGGTCGGTCAAGGGTGGAGAAGTGTGTGTATGTGCGTGCGTGCGTGCGCGTGTGCGTGTGTGTGTGTGTGTGAACATTGCGTTCGGGCCCACATTGGTTGAAGGAACAGTGCATGGCGGGCCAGCTGATGGTACAAGGGTGTTCAGTGTGTGAGTGTGCGCTCTTGCGCGCGCGTGTTTGCGTGTGTGTGCGCGTGTGCGTGTGTGGCTAGGTTTGCTCTAATCGTCGTCTCCGCCCCCGTACATGTCGGCTAGCTTTTTGAAGCGGGGTCCCCAGTCGTTGAGGTAGTCATAGTCCTGGTCGCCAGTGCTGGACGAGTTCAGGGAGCTGACGGATCCGGCGGTGGAGCCGCTACCCTCATAGTCAAACACCAGCAGGGAGTCATAGGGCGGGGCTGTGGGGTCGTTGTCTGCTGCCCTCAAACCCTGGAGGAGTAACCGGAGAAACAACACAGAGGAAAACGTAAAGGTTAGTCTGCCAACACAAGTAACCAACGAAGAAGATGAAACAGAAGCACACAGAAATGTATACAGGTGAAGCAGTTGACAGCAGGTTTCTGGAATTGTCTTGAGGTTTTCACGTTAAGTCTCAGCAAAAGCTCCACTACATAATACAGTGCTAGTACCGTAGAGCACAGTAGGCATCAATCATCTTTACATACAACATTAGATATCATATCAGAAACAATGGGAGAATAGAAGTGGCAGAGGAAAATGCCAACCTGGTTCCCTTCATGGCCAAACATCTGCATGATGACTTACAACTACTGTAGTAAGTCATCATGCACGTTTAAAGTGTTATGCCTGTTAAACCCTTGGTTCTGTAGTAGTAGCACATTGTAAACCCCAGAAGCAGCCCATCAGTCAAACATAACACAATAATAGCATCAAACAACAGCTAATCAATCGGTAACAACTACTGCGAACATAAACAAGAGTGCATGCTATTATAGGTTAATAATGCAACAGCATGTCAACAAAAAGGATGGGCAGCCACAGAGGCTGGACTCCAGCCACTCTCCAGCAGCAGCCCAGAGCGCTGCTATGGACAGGAATCTAAAATTGCCTGGGCCCCAGGGGTACAGTGGGTGGCAGAGGCACTATGTGTTTGTTGTGTTTGTGCTTTACCAGACTGCTGAAGCGAGATCAGGTGAGTGCAAGAGTGGGAGAGAATGATTGAGAGAGAGAGAGAGAGAGAGAGAGAGAGAGAGAGAGAGGGGGGGGGGGGGGGGGGGG
>JAODUK010000022.1:3136484-3167721 GCA_027564635.1 Typhlichthys eigenmanni
AAGAGAGAGACAGAGAGAGAGAGGGGAGAGAATGATAGAGAGAGAAAAAAACAAAGAAAGGGAGAGCGACTTAAAGCTGGATAGATCAAACCTGAACAGCTGCCAACGCCTCTCGAGTGTGAACGTGTTGTCATGAGTCTGTCAATCAGCGTTATTTCTTGCATAGCGTGCCAACGTCAGTGTGTGTGCACGTTTGTGTATGTCCATGTGTGTGTGCGTGTGTTTCGTATGCATTGGCACTGTGATACCAGCTGTCAAGTAAAACAAAACTGCACTTTGTTTCTAGCAGTCTAGTAAAGCTTAGTAAGTTGAGCTGAACGAGATCCAGACACGTGTAATCTCCTTACACATCAAATCGATGAAAGCTGAGAGCCAGTGTAATAGGTGATAATGTGAAACAATTAAACTACTAATGTTTTTAATTAATGATAACATCTCACATATCAGGGGATGATTCATTGTATGTGTGGGTGTTAGTGTATGTGTGTGTGTGCGTGTGTGTGTGTGTGTGTGTGTGGGGGGTATAGTCAGATATTGAGGCTAAATGTAAGCTAATACACGGTTTGTCAAATTCAACAAATATCTCCTCGCATTTCGCTAGCATATTGTTCTCTGTGCGTGTTGAAAAAATATTCAGATTCTTCTACACAGCCCTGGCTTTGTAAATAGTAACAAACAAAGTGGCGAACACCGCTCGTATCAACAAAGCCATAGCACCACGCTTTGCTTCACAATGCATTTAGACGTGTGAGGCGCCGTGGAGGAACGCGGAGCGATACTGTTTTGAGCTTGAAGTTAGCAAGAATGACTGACTTTGCCGTTAATGTTAGTTTAATGTTTTTATATACAGTATACAGTGTGTAAACATATATACTGTGTATATATATCCTTAGGACTTTCATGGTGTTAATACTAACCCATTATTGATCTACACTACATAATGTAAACACCCTGGAAGGGTTTGTTAGTATAGACTTAGTTCACCCACCTCATGGATGAAGTCCCCGATGTCTCCAGGATGGGGGATGACAGGTCGGATGGGGTACTGGGACTCAGGGATGATGGGACGCTCGTCCACCCTGCGGACCCCGGGGGGCTTGCTGATAATGTGCTCCAGAGAGTCTGGCTGCTGTAGCTGGCTCAGGTCATAGTCCTACAGACATGCAGGTATTCCATTAAACAGGTGAACTCAGGTCATAGTCCTACAGACATGCAGTATTCCATTAAACAGGTGAACTCAGGTCATAGTCCTACAGACATGCTGGTATGCCATGGTCCAAGTTCAATCTGGAGTCTGCAAACACCCAGGAGTCTGTGTTTTGTGTTTAGGATTTGTGTAAAGGAATTTCTATCATGTATGTTTTGGTATTTCTGATATTTATTATATCCCTAATCGTCTGTTACACATACAGGGACGTACAGGAGCGCACAAATATGCAAAGGATACAAAATATGAAATATCATTAGTGTGTAACCTACATGAACATATTTGAGGAATCTCGCTAATGCCTAGATGGTCTGGATTTTTAAAGGGAATATGAGAAGAAACTCGGATTGGTTTATAGTATGTTACGCCCAAAATTATACAAATATATATATTATATATATATAATATATTATATTATATATATATATACTGTATATAAAACAATATAGAGAGTAAGGCCAACCCTTTGAACCATGCGCCCGGTGCACTGACCCTTTATCTGCCGTTAAAACAACAAACGTGGATTTGGACACGCCCTAAATCCAATTTGCGTCTTGTACTTTAGACCGTGCGCATAGATCGTTCAAATAGGGCATTTCACTCAAAGCCAAACAACAACAAATCCCACCCCCTTCTGCTACTGTGTTCTAACTGCCCATCAAACAACAGCCACCTGTAAACACTAAATCAGCGCATTCAGAACAAATCCAATCCCAGGTAGCGTGGATGATGTGTGTGTGTGTGTGTGCCCGTGTGTTTCACCTGGTCCTCCTCTCCCCCTCCCTCTTCGTCATATTTCAGGATGTTGTCTCTCACGTCGTCTTCGGGGTCGATGAGCAGCTGCTTGGTCTGTCTCTCCTTCTCTCTGCGCTTCATCCACACCACAAAGAGCAGCACCATGCCTACAAAACAAACAGCACGCTCTTAGAAAGCAGGTATCTAAGTACACAGATGCTTTCCATGGGGCTGTACCCAATAGACCTTTTTGACCCCGCCCCCCATTGGTTGCAGTTGCTAATGTCCAACAAACATTTGTAGTTTGTGGGACATTCTATGATATTCTCCCTCGTATTCCTAATAATATTGCAGTGTGCTTCTTGCCAAATTAGTCTACTTTGTCAAACAGCGTTCTACAGAGAGACATCAACTTCTTTAGTCCAGGATATACTGTACCATATTCACACAACATGAGAGGCAACACTTGCTGTAATGCATTTTCTGGCCATTACAGAAGGCATTACTGTAAACAGCTATAACAGCTACAACAGATACGTATGTAGCCAGTAACGGTATTAAAGGCGAATGCATATTTTTCTCTATTTTACAGTACCTTCAGCCTTGTGTTTGTTGATGTTCACGTTCAGTTGAGCCGCCTCCCACAAGCTGTTAATCTACCGTAACTTTAGTTTAGCCAACTGTGTTTTCTGGTTTGAAAAGAAGTACCGTAGCCTGACTAATTCTGCTAACAATTAGGTTTGTTTGTGGGACATCAGGCGTTTCTGAGGAAAATCTGGTAATCTGATTGGTTATTATTGACGCGTAATTGACAGGTCGGAAAGGTCTATTGGAATGCCCCCAAATGTGCATCTTGCACTAGTGTTCATAATTCCCCTGGTGCTGAATCTCATGAAACATCCCATAATCTAATTGACATTATTGGTCTGCTAAGTACTGTCAAACCTGAACATATAGGTAGAGAATTGGACAAGTACCATTTCCCTGATCAGAGGTGGCCATAACGCTAGCTGCTCCCAGTGGCTGCTCGCGGTGGTCAGATGACACGTCGCATGGCTGGCATCTCCATGGGTGTATGAATGTGTGTTTGAATGGGTAAATGTGAGGCTATACTGTACAGCGCTTTGATTAGCCAGAAGTTAGAAAAGCGCTGTACTGTATATAAATGCAGTCCATTTACCATTTACCCACCATTGGTGCCATATTATAAAGCACATCCTTATATCAATAGAATGATGATTTAACTAGACTAGATGACTAGGCAAGAACCACAGTATTGCACACAAGAAAAAAAAAAGTCTCTTCAAAGTTTTATAGGACCTCAAATCTATTCTTCCAAATGTGGGCGAATTCCAAAAATGATGGTGGTGGAACAGAATATTTCACCCACATGCAATATCAGATATAAAATTCTACTGGGGGAAAAAAGCTACAACATTTGCCTATAAAATCCAATCTATCTGAAAAGTGTATGAGGAGCTCAGCCCACAGCCGACAAAGTACCCCGGCAGCATAATATATCTGCATGGCAGGCATCGTCAGATATTTACCCTAAGAGGTAAAACATTGACAAAAACCTCAGTGTGGACAGACGCGGGATGAGGAATCCAGGAGCTAGGATGTTCATCCATAATACAAACTAGTGTACATGTTTATGTATCACAGCCTAGCGAATGTTTTATCACCGTCTCCCAAAGCACACTGCTTGGGAGAGAGTCAAAACAAATCATAGGGAACATTGTAGTTATATATATTTATATGTCAGATATATGTACATATATTTATATATTTATGTACTGTACTATGTATGTGCCAGCGTGCAACTGGCATGCAGAACACGTGCACAGGTCTATAGCCTCTGTGTAATAGATATGGTAGAAAAGGAAAGATAGTGTGTGTGTGTGAGAGAGAGACAGAGAGAGAGAGAGAGAGAGAGAGAGAGAGAGAGAGAGAGAGAGAGAGAGAGAGATAGAGAGACAGAGAGGGGTGGATGAAGGCAGGTGTGGTGGCAATTGACAGATAACAGCCTACACATACATTGTTTTATTTGTAACTTGTAACATGTGTAATATGTATGCTCCTGTTTTAATCAAATGTATTTATACGCTGTTTCTTTGTATTTTGTAATGTAAGATGTCCTTGAGTGTCGTGAAAGGCGTCCTTAAATAAAATGTATTCTTCTTATTATTAGAATTATTACATACAGCACATATACTGCACATATATACTTACAGAGCAGTATGATAATACAGATGAGTATGGAGATGATGGCTCCCGTGCCGAGGACAGTGGCTGCCACGGCCCCTAGCGTGGTGCAGTCCCCGTTGTCGTCGCAGGGACACACCTTCACCTTGATGACTGAAATGTTGGACATGGGAGGGTTCCCCGAGTCGGACACGATGATAGGAACCTCGTACACCCCGGACTCTAAGTACACCTGGTAGCGCAGACCCAGCCGGGCATAGTCGCCTGTGCGGAGCAGGAATGGAGAGGGGAAATCTATTAGTGTTTAGGGCAGGTCAACTCTGCTTTATGTGTGTATAATCCTTCACCACGCTCCATCTCACACTTCACACAGGTAATAAACAACATGTCGTATCGTAAAGACCCGAAAGATCCTCAAGGACAAACCCCCACCCACCTAAACTCCCCGTAACAAAAACACTGGAGAGAAATGGAAGAAAATACTGGGAAGGGGCTCAAAATTATGGTTCCCCCTATAGGACAGTCAGGTGTGTAATAGGCGCCAAGTGGTTGCAGCGCAGTAATGACAGTGAAATACACAATGCACAGTGGAGGAAGCAGTGAGAGTCTCTAGTGGGGCTGGCTACATCAGGTGAAGCTACTGTAGCAACATCAGCTGCTGTACTTAGGAAGCAATGAGGTCCCTGGTTAGATCACAGACTACCGGTAAGAGCTGAACCATCTAGGGGAGTGCAGTGTTCCCACTATTCCTCCACCACATATCCCAGATCATCTTCTGGTTTGTTAACTTGCAAATGCAGCTCCTAAGACTTGCATCTCTCCACTCAAATGCGTCCCTTATAATGCTGCCGGGATAACAAACCACTTGCTAAGCAGTAAACCCTTGCTTCTTATTGCCTCAGTGCATCTAGACACAGTGTATTAAAATCATGTAGGTATCTGCCAAGTGTGCATTACTGCCTCACCTAAGAATGTATGTCCCCATTGGGTGGGAGTTTGTTTAAAGGTCCATTATGCAATGTTTTCCAGCAAGCTTTCATATAAATGCACCCACACCCACTAACATGCATGCATGGCTGGCCCGGTTATGAAAACAAAGCTAAGAGGAGCTCAGATTACAACAAACACAGATGCAATGTGATGCCATTCTCTGCTCAGGACACAATTACTTTACTAAACCTTTACATAGAAAATAGTTGTTTGCTGCTATATAAAATAAAACATCATATAATTCACCTTTAATACATACATACAGCTGGTACTATTAAAGCACAGTCATTTTTAAGCCGTACAGCAGAAGTCATGTACATTTTCGGTGTGTCTTATGGAGGAACCAATGTCATGGTAAACTCTCACCGCTGATCCGAGATATGGTCCAGTTACGGCGGACACTGAGCGGGACGTTGGGGAGCTCGAAGACGAAGGGCCCGGCGTTGGGGTCTATGTCTGCGTCGGCAGCTGTGATGTTCACACTGTTGCTGTTCCTGTTGGTCCGCTCACAGATCTGAGCCTCCCTGGGCACCAGCGCCGGGGGGTTGTCATTTATATCGATCAGATAAATCTGCAAGGTGCCCGTCCCGCTGGCCGAGGGAACACCTAGAGGCAGGAGAGAGATGTCAGGATGGGTGGGAGTTCTGCCTGCATTTATTTGTGTAGGCCTAAATGACAGTGCTGCTCGTCTCTAAGAGCTGCGCCATTTTCTCCAGTTGGGCAAGGAGAACCTAGCCTGGTGTAACGTGTGCCACACTACAATAGCAAGTGTTCGCAGGCTTTGTCTCCAGGACCTCTGGTTCATTTTGGACCTTTGGACAGTGTTTAACCAATCGCCTCATCTAGCTCTACCATTATTTCGAAACACGCTTGACTCACTAGCCCGTCCTGATTGGACCGCCAGCAGGGTGGCGGAGCCAGGCTAAGGAGAAATATCTCTGGAAGAAAATCTCTACACGTTCACACCGCATTCAGGAAATATTCCCTGAATATTTACCTTTAATTGGATGAGGGAAAATGTCAGATCCCTTCTTTTATGTTGTGCTCTGTTCAGTGCCAAGTAGACAATTCAAAAACAAAATGCATACTAGCCAGATAGGACTTATATGTGGCGTATTTGGCCAGCAGTATAGAGAGAACTATGAATAATACAAGAGAGTGAAGAAATACCATAAAACATCCAAAGGTACAAAAAACAGTAAACATTCAGCTCTAGTATAATGGGTGGGGTGTGGGGGTAAAAGTTTGTTCTCAGCCACGATGACAGAGCTCCTGTTGAGAAAGCCCGGAGAAGATTCAGGTATTCTTGACAGAAGTACTTCTTACATTTGTGTTTTTCACCTCATCTCTCCCCCCTTACAGCCAATTCAAACCTTTCACAATCCATCCCTATATACGTCAGAAACACTGATATATCCAGCGAGGAGCATAACTGATAATGATGACTATAACACCGAAAAACAAGGCTGGCTGCATTTTTCTAAGAAACATTACGGGACGCCTGTCAATCTGTTTATACTTTTTTTTTTTTTTTTTTTACAATATTTCTTATTTTCTTATTTCAGCATACACACAAATGCTTTGAACTATTTGAATGGACTGGGTGAAAGAGTTAGGGAATAAACACCAACAAGACATTCAGAACTCAGGGAGTTAAATAGCAGAGCTGTGGGTGGGAAAGGAACGATGTATGTGTGCACGTTTAGCTGCATAATATGCTGTGTGTATGAATGTGTGTGTGTGTGTGTGTGTGTGCCAAAGACTGAAGGTGAACAGAGAGTAACAAGTGAGTCCCCAACAGCATAAGGCTGTTTAATGAGTGTCTGTCAAGGGGCCAGGCGACCTGTGATCGTCTCCCTGGCCTGGCCCTTGCTCTACTGAGCCAGTGGTTACACAGGAGCAACCCCCGGGGAACCTATCTTGAGATAAAGACAGGGAGATTTGTAAAGATTTATGCAAAGTCGACAAATCTGCCAATTAAACATGGCAGCAGAGCGAGATGTTTGACCGAGGAGGAGGAGGCGAGAAGCTATAGCGAAGGTGTCCCTCAACCCCACGACGGTCCCCAGCCACTCAGTGCTACTGCTATTTTACATAATTAAATACGGTGTCCATCGCTGCACCGGGTAACAGTGCCGTATGCATGTGGATGGGAAATTAGGCGCACAGGGACTTCTATCAGGCATGACCTCACATAGGGCCAGGCAGACATACCCAAACACGTACAAATACAACACACACGTAAAGAGAACAGAGGCACATGTCACACGCGCACGCACACACACACAGGGAATGACACACCAGAAAGCGTCTGCATTTTGCTGGTGTGTTAATCCCGGCTATGTATGGGGGACATGCGCGAACAGCTTGCAACAGCTGATAGGAGAATTATGTGGGTTTTAACCAGCTAAATAAATAATTATATTTGTGTAAATTCCTCAAAAGGATTTGTATGAACTTTCTTTCTTGTTGATGGCGGCTCAGAGATGTGCAGCAGGCAGAACTGAGACGTGAGGAGGCTCAACGTATGTTCGCACGGGAAAACAGTGGCATATAGGTGTTTATGAGCTTCAACAGCCCGGGTGTACGAAGGTCCTCTGGTACATATGGCATGGATGGACACAGCACTGTACTGTATGTCTCGCCATACAGCCTTCCCTTCATCCGTGCAGTATCCCACCCCCACAGCACATTTTACCATAATCCATCTCACATTGTAATGGCTGACACTCCACCAACACCCACACACACTCAGATTGATACAAGCGCAGACAAACACGCACACGCATTTCCGCCCACACACACACACACACACACACACAGGCATGCACGCACACAGATGCCAGCTCATAGGTGCAAAGCTCCTTAAACTGCTGGATTCTCATCTCTGGGTCTTCCCACCTTTTAGAAGTCAGCCCTGGAGGTTTAGAGCCCTGTCAGAGCTGAACAACAGAGGCCAGAGGAGAGCAGGCTCTATCTTTGGAAGACCTTCTTGGGTATCAAGACACTTTTAAGTCTCTTTGGTCCCAACAACATACAGAAGATGCCGAATTCAAATCATTCTGCTCGGAAAGGTTGGAAAATGTTGTGTAGTGGATAAAGAACGATAACGAATGGCAAGGTCAGCAAAACTGCAAGAGAGGTTCGTGGAGTCACCAAGATAGCATGGGCTATCGCTTCCCGTAAAAACAATCCTTGGTCTCGGATAATATTGAGCACAATCGCATCCATATACATGTAGTATGTACATCTATACCTGCATATGCAAATAAAAAAGAATAAAAAAGCCAACTGCTTTTTCACAAACACGCATTTTTAAAGGAAACAAACTGCCCTGCATGTCACCGATAAATTACTGTGGGGAGGGGAAAGCACATTTGTCGGTGGATAGAGAAAAAGGCGCTCGCTTTCGCTCAAGAAGAAAAAAAAAAGGAACATGTTTGTTTGCTGTGATTGAGTTTGTGCTTGGTTAAGCCTGGGTCTTCAATTCCCAGGCAGAACAAACATTGTATATATACCACACAAATTGTGATGGACAGAGAAGTGAGAGGGCGTTGAGGAGTAGAGGATGGTTAAGGGAATGGAGCATAGCATATATAGGACATGGGGAGGAGAGGAGAAGAAGAGGAATAAAAGCTTAAATGAAGAGGAGGGGAGAGGAGACGAGGAGGCCGCTGAAGAGAGTAGGCGAGGGAGAGAAACGAAGAGGGAAAAGGAGAGCGGAGGAAACCCTTACCGTTATCTGTTGCCAGGAATGTGGCTTCATAGACGTTATTTTTCACGTAGACCGATTCTCTATCCAGGATGGCCGTGGTCACTATCTGACCGCTGGTCCTGTTGATGGATAGCCAGTGGGCGGGGTCATTCAGTTTGGCATACCTAAAATCACAGGGGCATAGCCGCGGTAAACACCTATAGCAACAGTCTGTGTGCTGGTAAACCAATTATACATTTGCTTTGAAGCTTTGCATTTCACAGTGCAGGAGCGCTCACATTTTGCCCACAAGTGCATATCCATAAAATCAAGTAGCCTTGACCTTCACACAGTTAAATTCTGGCTAATCTTCCATAGCCAGCAGCCTCAAGTCAATTTCACCTAATTTTCCACTCCCCTGTATGAGGCGATGAAGTCAATTACCCCCTCTGTTGAGCACTATCGCAAGTACAATATATGTCTGCATGTGTGTTCGTGTGCGCGTGTGTGTGTTGCGTGCTTGTGCGCTCAGATTCAAGATAGAGCGTATGCTTGAGTGTCACAACCAGCGAATCGCGATAATTTATGCATTGCATTTTTAAACCATCTGCGTTTGTTTGTTTTACTGTGTCTGCGTATGTCATACGTTTGCATGTCCCGTTCACCCAACATGAGAGCGAATGCTCTGAGGGGTGGAAGGTGTTATCTGGGTGTCAGAGGCAGGAGAGAAGAACAAATGATCCTCGGAAAGGATTTAACCCCAATCTCTATGGGTTCTACAGTAGCTGCTCCTGTTGCCCATCTCAGTCTTTCTCCTGACCCTCTCCACGCGTTCAATTCTCTATCTGGACTCTTTGCGCCCCTATCACCTCTACTCATCTTCCTTTGCTTTTTTATTCATTCATCTCTGCCCTTATCTTCCCATCTCTGTCTTATTTGCCCCACATTTCTAGAGTTCAGCCACCCCCCTCCCCCCCACCTTGCCAGATGCAATCTCACCTTGGTATGTACTAAATATCATGCATGCATCAATGATCACTATTTATCTGATTTCTTTAACTTAGTCTTATATATATATACACACACACACACACAGACACACACACACAGAGAGAGAAAGAGACAGACAGATGATTAGATAGATGTAGCACTATATAATTACAATAGATGTGTGCTTAACCTTGTTATATTGTGATTATTTTCTCTGTTTTTCTAGTATGTAAGATTGACACATTAGTTGCAATAATGTTTGTACTTGTCATGTTGTGTGAACCACCATGCAAACACAAGGCTAATTCCTTTACACCATAGGTTTTATGAAGTTACGTCAATTCAAAATACTGACACAGCAGCATAGTGGATTTCAAAATGTATGATCCAAACCACATCTACTGTAAATAAAGTGCTCTCCTCTCGAGGTTATAACCAGTCTAGCTGGCTTCATATGAAGGCTATGTATCATAACTGACTGACAAACAGATAGGAGAGTGACCAGTGTCACAAGCACGTATTCATTTATGTGTGAATAAACACAACATGTGCATACATGAAATAGGAGCTTTGGCTAGCGCGTCGAAGCCGAGGGGATGTATAGAGTGTGTGTGTGGGAAGTGAAGGGTATAATCTCTTTTACCCCGTGGAGAGAGAGGCAGTATTTTCCCAGCAGGCAGCGGACCCGATACCCGGCATAGCGCATTGCAGGGAAGGGGATCAGAGAGAGATGACATTCCCGCACTCCGGAGCAGTCACAGATAGTGAGAGCGATCGAGCGAGCCCATGGCTACTGACTGTCATACTGTGAAATCACCACCGGGGACCAGATCATGGCCATCGCACAGGAGGGTTGAGATAAAAAGGAACAGGTTGGAGACGAGAGAGAAATAGGGGACCTTTTCATTTCGGAGAAGGGTCATAATGGTGTACTGCATTCAATTGCTGCAAACCAATTTCCCTACGGGGGACAAATCAAGTATTCATCATCAATATCATCATTCATATTAATACCTAAAAGTCCTTTTTGGGGCTATCCTTTACTGTGCTATGCCTTATTTATCTGCTCTATTAAAAACAGAAGAAAGATATTGCCTGGCTCTCCAGTAGGGGGATATGGATCTCCTCAGAGAGAGAGACAGCAAGAGAGAGAGAGAGAGAGAGAGAGAGAGAGAGAGAGAGAGAGACCCTGGTGACCTCATGAAAATTGATAGAATGAAATGAGAACTCTGAAAACAGGGATATATATATATATATATATTCATACAGTAGAAAAAGAAGGACACATCTTTCGCTCTTTACCTCAATTGTGTTCAGTGAAATACTTTTTTATTTCTTGGTCCCTTGTGTGTTAAGGCATTGAGGGGATTAGTGTGCTGTAATGATAAAAAGCCCAACACAATGGTTCGTTCCCAGAGCCGGAGTCCATCACCACACTTTAATTAAGGCTCAATGCAGATGTCATAAAACGTATATGAGGGAAATTAAGTTCAAAATGATCCCACAGCCAGGCCAATTTATAGTGCATTGACGAGAGAGTCTACTGTATAATTGGAAATGTTTTCATGAAAAAGGCACACACAAAAAAAAGAAAATATATATATAATCATCTGATGGTATCTTAGAGGAATAGTCAGCCGTTTGTTCCAAAGCCCATTCTGTCATGATCACATTTTTCAGTTTAAGGTCATTTTTTGATGCCACTAATTTAAACACTGTGGCTACACTTGCCATTGTTGTGATGCCTAGAAAGCAAGTAGGATGTTTTTGTTATTCAATCCCTGACTGTCAACAGTACTGTTGGAGGGCAATTGGCAGTTGCCATAGCTTACTTTTTAATGAAGTGCCGTGCCACTCTGTTGTGGTTGGAAAAGGTAAACAGCTCTTGTTTACCCCAGCATTTCTTGGAAGAAAATTTGGCTTAAATGTTACTCTTGGAGTGAAAGTTTTAGCATTCCTACCTTATTTCCAATATTCCTCCCTAAGAATTCTTCCATGCTGAAGTTTCTCACGTTTGGGGATGGTATGCGAGTGCAGGCTGGTTATACAGTATGATTAAGCCTGGCAGGTTAGTGAACTTAGCGAGTGGAAGGGAGAGGTATGACATTTATTTTTCAGACCTCCAAACCCGAGGATGAAAAATGTATGTCTTGAGCTTAGCCAAGGCGGTTTGGGCAGTCATTTATGCCGGTGTCTCCAATCCTGTGTCTCCCAACGCAGGGGTCGATGTCTGACAGGTGATGCATGACACCCCCGCTGTCTCTCTCTCTCTCTCAGCTCCTCCTCAGCACCAATGCGCTGCCCTCTGTCTTAACGCTGCGTGTCGACCACCTCCGGCCCTGCAGGACACCGTCAGCCGGTCTCCTCTCTGATGAGCACCTGCCAGGTTCAGACCTTGACCTGGACTCAGCTCTGCATCCCCAATGACACAGCCCCCGCACCCCCCATCCTCCCTCCAATCACAGCCCAGCCCTGCCATGTGACCTATACAGCTCTCTTTCCTACCGCCATCATTTACTTAGAAATAGGAAAAGCTTTTTGTCAGATCCAAAGAACTAAACCATAAATTAAACACGACGCACACTGTTAACCGCGACACAATGACTGATGTACAGTGTGACCTATTCAACGCTTGACAAATGTACTTATTGCAAGTCACTTTGGATAAAAGTGTCTGCTAAATGCTGCACGTGTAAATGCTCACGGAAATGTCAGCTAACTTTTCGATTAATTACGGCTAAGTTAGACTGTAATAAGTGAAGGTATGCGGACTGCGGTGCCTGCGTCTGATTTCACGCCACAAGTTTTCTTCTATATCCAAGAGCTATGGACAGCAGCTGTGCTGAATTTCCTTGAGATGCAACCCCAGGAAGACATCTGTTGTAGGGGAGATGTAAGCCAGGGGGACTGATTGAGTTCCTGGCCAGATGGATGCAAATGCATTAGGTGAAGTATGTGCTGTCCCTAAAGAAATTCACCTAAACTTTGTCAGGGTGAGAGCAGGGGCATTAATTGTTTGGTGTGATAAAAGTGTGCATGCAGATGTGTCTGTGTAAGTATATGTGAAGAAGGGCATGTTTTCGTGAGGCAGAGGAGATAAGATATATGACTTGTATATTAGACAGGGAGGGGTCGGGGAGAGAGAGAGAGAGAGAGAGTGAGAGAGAGAGAGAGAGAGAGAGAGAGAGAGAGAGAGAGAGAGAGAGAGAGAGAGAGAGAGAGAGAGAGAGAGACCAGCTGGTGACTATGGCGTCTTCCTCAATTACACCCAATTGAGGACACCCAATTTGCCTAATTTACCTCATTTGCTGGGAAATTAGCTGGGATATTTGTTTAGATATTTCCCCTAGAGGAAAGGAATGGCTTGTGAGGGGTGGGCTTGAACAGAGATGGTAATAAAGTCTCTATCTTACACAAAGTGCAAAGTGACACAAAGCACGGCGCAAAGCGGCAACGGAAAGCTTTTGACCAACACAAACCTTATCTGAAGTCAATGGCACAGTATTTCACTTTATCAAGATAGTAGCACCTATGGTTGGTGCACAACTCACATGCGCTCTGCTTATTACACACACATTGAAGTGCAGAAGCACACAACATGCATAGGATTAAATATAATAATAATAAAAATAATAATTAGTGTATCCATCAGTGTTGGCTGATTATAATTTTAATTCAGAGGACACTATTTTGGGAGTTATGGTAGCAACTCTTTAGGGACAAACACTTCATTTACTGCATTCTGGTGTATTTCTAGCCTATAGTCATTGTTAAAAGGCGCTATTACATAGTCTTTCCCTTTAGGATATTCTAAAACTATTTCCAAATATTTGGTTTTCTTTTCACAAATGTAATAAAGAAATTATTAATTTTACGTTCCCAACTAGACAATATCCGTCCGTTGTTACACAGACAGACACACACACACACACACACACACACACACACGACTGAATACCGAGTTTGGCCTGTGTGCTTACTGTAGATTAGGAATAGGGCTGGTAGATTCCTTTAACTTCCTGCTTGTTGCATTGACCTGACCTGTCCTGATTAGAAGAATCAGAACGTTAAAAGTCTAAAGCACAGACCACGGTTAAGAAACCGTAGTCTTAGAAAGAACTGTTCTTTGCCACATCAGTCAACTGAAAGAGATAATAGATTAACTCTATAGTGGCCATAATGTACTTACTGACAGTGTCAAGTAGACAGTAGTGGGCTGTTGTACAGTGGCCAGCTGGCCATTTAAAGGTTGGTTTACATTTGGAGGTGCAGAGAGAACACTGCAGGTGGACAGAATGCTGTGTAAGGCCTTTGGACCGTGGCCAGATGTCTTTCCCCTTCCATGTGATTCTACCTCATGCTCTCCTTCACACTCTACATGTATGCGTGTGTGTGTGTGTGTGTGTGTGTGTGTGTGTGTGTGCGTGTGTGTGTGTGTGCATGCGTGTGTGTGTGTGTGTGTGCCTGCTGGTGCATGTGCACGCACCTATAAAATGCACACACACACACACACACACACACACACACACACACACACACCTCTGATTACTCCAGGGGGTGTTGCCCTCGATTAACCCTTTTACCCTCTACACTCAGTGTCCTGTGCCGGCTCATAGACTTGGCTCAGTAAGCCTTTTCTAGAGATGGTAGTGCCAAGATATAGTCCCATCCCTCACACTTTAACCTTTAACTGCTCAACTGGAGACTGTCCAGGACAGATTGACTGCTTGTGCATATGAACAAAGAAAGCATTATTTGGCTGGATGAAATTACAATAGAGTCACAGTATGTAGTGGAAAATTAAAGTTGCACAGACTTTTCATTTTTTTGGCAGGATGTAATTACAATACAGGTATGAAGGTGGAATTCAAAGTTTCAACTTAAAATTGCAGAAAATTCAAGGTAAGCTACCACTCCACACACAGGCACACAAACACACACACACACGCACGCACACACACACGCACACACACGCACACACACACACACACATTCACGCTATTCACTTATATCCTGATTAAAATCATCCTGATTTTACAAGCTCTGCCTCTGCAATTTGCTCCACTTTACATACCACTGAAAACCTGTTATTCAGGTGGTGCCAATAGGTGCCTTCAACTTATCAGAACAACACTTCATGGTGATGCTCAAACACAGGCGCTTAATATCTGTCAGCACCAACTGTTTTAAAGTAATAGCAGAGGCGGAGCTTGTAGAGCTTGCAGTATCACCAGCTAATTAGGCTAATTCACTTTAACTCACTTCAGATAGGTATAGTAATCGATTATAAGATAATATACTTTCTTGTCAAATTCACCACCCGCTAGCTTACCATGCTCTGTGCGTGCTGAAAAACGAATGTGGTATTTCTACAAAACACTGGTTCCATAAATAGGAACACAAACAAAGTTGTTTAGATTACACAAGACAACAATCTCACAGCCTTGGCAATGGGGTTTCGATGTGTGGAGCACCCTATGGCATCGAAGAGGGACGTGTTTTTGTTTTGATCGATCGTTGAAATATCAACAAGCTTTCTCCAGAACAACTTAAAATACTTAGACATTATTATCCATAAAACTATATAATAAATTCCACTCCATATTTCCTCAAAGGTTTGGTACCTGATGAGCTGTTGCATCTGCAGTCTGTCTGGGTCAGTGGCTGAGAAGGTGGTCAGGCTGGTGCCTGCCGGGACTGCCTCCTCGAAGCGGATGTGTTTGGGGTTGGTGGGGAAGTAGGGGGGCTCGTTGATGTCCTGCACGGATATGGTGACCCCCGCAGATGACTGCAGAGAGGACTGGATGCCACTGGCCAAGTGGGCCTGGTTGGACACCACCACAGTCAGCATGAAGGCCCGGTTCATCTCATAGTCCACCGGCTGAAAGGACGACCAGAGAGAGAAGGGGGGAGAAAGATTAGTTACTACGTAGGCAAGTCTCGCCACTCGGCAGCCATCTTTGAAACGCCCCAGGCAGTTATTAAGGAAGATGTATAAACAGGTGGTTTATGTCAATGCAACCACATGATTGGTTAAATAGGTTAAATATAGTTAGTATTAATTATAGTTTAGTATTAATTATAGTTAGAAAGCATTTTCCTCCATTTGCGTTTCAGAATTCTCCCATAGAGCTCCATTCAAAATTCTCTAAGTGGCATGTTTCCTCGATTAAATGTCTGACTACGTAAACTGTACACATTGTAAACTAACTGATACACGATGAGCATAGAAAGCGTGCTGTCCAGCAGGCAAGATTAAACGGCAGCAATCTGTCTGCGTTGTTATCGGTATAATCCATAATGTTTATATCACATAGCCCCCCATGGAACACCTGCGTTAATCCCAATCATTTTGTACAAATGTGAGCAACACATATTTTTTTATCAACTTTAATCTAATCTAGTGAAGAATACAACTGTAGTAGACAAAGACTCCGCTCTTTCCGTCTTTGCTGATGATAACGGAGATGGCAGATTAATATATGTGTGGCGGTTAAACCATTTTATCTGCCCAACCCTCTGCACAAGAACAATTGCCAGTGTTCCACTGGTTGAGCCACAAGTCACAGGGCACTAGCTGCCGTCATCTATTTTTACCTACTCTATGTATTTATTTGCGTGTGCTTATGTGTATGTGTGATATCGTCTACAGGGGTTTCCCAGGCTGAGCCTAAACCAAAATGACAGCTCTGTGCTCCCCTAATAAAGACCATCAGGTTCAAATGACAGTAACAAGCACATACAAAAGCACAGGAACAAATACGCATCTTGTAGGCAGTGCATGCATATTTTCTAAATAGACTGCTGATTAGTGCTACTGGGGCTACTTGTGGCTGTTGCTTGTGATGGTGATGATCGCGACGCTGAGCACGTCTGTGTGTTGCGCTGCGTCGGTGTTAGCAGCAGACAATATGACGCTGATATAAAAAGCATTCATAACCGCGGCAGCTTGGCTGAGAAGGATGACGGGAATGAACAGGCTGCCTGCGCTAGCTGAATACCAGTCAAAATCAACTAATTGTATTTGCTTGCTTGTGTGTTGTGACCCCATGGTGCATGGGGAGTCTATTTAAAGGCGGACCACGCTCAAGGACCTTTGATCCACAGCCGGGTGTATTCAGAGCACATGGTGGTCCACCGTATAGCTGTAGGCTGACTACAACACACACACACACACGGTGAGGGGAGGTGAGAGGTCAATAATATGCCATCCATCCCTTAACCATGGTGCTGTATAAATCGTACACCTCCACCGATCCATGCAATCCTCTCCTTGCCTAATTTGTTCTGCCTCCCTCTCTTCTCTCTACGATGGCGTCTCTCTGCGGTCCACACCTCTCAATCCTCTGTAATCCCTCGCCTCTCCTCTCCACTCCTGTCATATGCCGTGTTTATCATAAGATAGTCATTTACATATCTTAATGACTCATTCAAACTCCAACCGGGTGTGTGTTTATGTGTGTTTACCGGCGCGCTTGTTTATGTGTGTCAACTCTTCTACCGGTCCCCACAACCGGATGCCATTTAGTAAGCTCCCCGGAGAGTTGTCTAAATGTGTGACATGTTCTGGTGAAGACCTCAGCCCCTGTTTACAGTGGAGTCTGGGTCCCCGGTGGGGAGAAGGAAGCAAACCTAGATGTCAGTATTATGGTGATGTGTCTGCGCAAGCAGCAGCCAAACAGGCTTTATGAAAGACTTAAGAGGGCGAGGGCTCCTTTGCCTTTGCCGAGCCTCATCTACACCTATCGCAGTTATAGACTCGCACTGTCAGAAATCCGATCAGGGTCGCGGTGATGTGAAACCGATTACGGCTGCCAGCCATTCTGGCTCTCGTTCCCCTAAGCAAATGAAAGACTTTCTGTTTACTTGTTGAGAGTGTCTATCCCTTGTTTTTCCCCAGGAGGGGCATCTGTTCTTGTTTTTCACGATTTTCTGATAATCTCCCATGGGTCCCCGGTATAAGCTTACGGCTACCCCGCTTGCCTGCTGAATTTTACATCAGGGAGTGAGTTAGAATGGATTATAAAAGGCAGTCATCTAAAGATAATGAACTGAAGCAAAATGCCAATCCTCTGTGCTCAGGGTGCTATGGGAATTAGTGAGGGGTTATTGCAGTTTTTTTCAAATATTATTGTAGGATATGAGTTCCATGACACGGGAGTCACAGACTGGCAGTATACACTTGGGTTCTCACAGGGCCCCGGTAAATAAGTGGGTTATTGCGACAAAAATCAATGCTACATTTTGAGTGTATTCAAGGGTGAACACAGGAAAGCACAATGCATGGCTGCATACAGATGTCACGTAGAAAAAGACCTAAGCAGCTTTACACTATACATTTACTCATAAAAAAGCATTTTAAATTCACATACAGTAGATAGTTTTTACTCCAAACTATTCACTGTTCCTCCAAGAAGTAAAATTGGTCGAACAAGTAAACAACCTCTTTGCGAGCCTAACGCCACCACAACAACAAGTTGTTACAAGACAGGATTTTGCTGTTGCACCCATTTACCACAGCAGCTTGAACATTATGAGTGCATAAAACCATTGGCTTTGTAATTGAGAAATCAATACCTAATTTGCTACAATGGTCTCGCCAGCCATTGAGCGCTTGAGCTGCGTGGGGAGCGCACTGCTCTCTTTGTGAAGGGCACGTCGGCCTCCAATCTCTCATTTGGACATAGACGGGGCTTTTCCGAAGGCGAAGACCCCAATCTGTCCTCAGCTGACTGCTATTACCGCTGCGACCGCCCCGAACAACCAGAGGCTGAAGCATGACAGCGCCGGTGAACCGGACCATGGGAATTGAACCGCCTTCTTACCTTCACCACGGTGACCATGCCGTTATTGGTGACGGGGTCCGTGCGGATGGTGAAGTGGCTGGACGGGTCGCCGCTGATGATCCTGTAGACGGCATTCCAGTTGGGCGAGTGAGGCTGGTCGGCGTCCATCACCGTCAGGTTAGCCACCACTACGTCCACGCGGTTCTCGGGGACCTCCCCGGGGTACTGGGGCAAAGACAGACAGTGAAATGTTAGCTTGCTCCCCTACCACGCCGTCCCAATTCACCTGTGTTTTCACTAGAGTCAGGGTTAGGGTTTGTGTGTGTGGGCGCACACACGTGCGGCCCACACACACACACACACACACACACACACACACACACACAGCATTCATAAAACACAGGGCTGAAGTTCCATTTTCAGCATTTTTTATTTTCTTGTCCTTTCCAAGTCTTGATGAGTGGCAATATTTCATTCCTTTGAAAGGGGGGTGGGGGGGGGGGTGGATGTGGAAATAGCAGTGTGAGTCTACCGTATAAGAGAGCCTTTTTAGATGCCCCCCTCTTGGAAACAAACATGTGCTTTGTCCCGATAAGCCTCATAAGGACTGAGCCTTTGTCTGTCATGCAGGGATTCATTGTAGCCGCTCGGGATCATGGGAGAAAAGGAGCAGTAAACATCAAGCCCTGCTAGCATAGGCTCCACCCACTGCCCCCCTAATCAGACACACCCCTTAATCAGTAAGCACACACACTGGGTCATGCCGTCGCCACAGGCAACATGCATGCAAATAGATGCCGAGTTGCTTAAGGGAGCGTAGTAGGGTATCAAACAGCAAAGCCGTAGACCACACACTCTTGCAACAGACCATAATACTCCGTCCTGGAAACCCTTGCATCACCACTGACAGTGGCAAGGCAGATTAGAGGGTTGTGTTACAAGGGCTGAGACCCAACAGTGTTGTTGAGACAACAGGCAAGTCTGGGTGGTCCTCAGCCACACTGCATGCAGGGGATAAGTGGACAGGCTGGGGGGGGGGGGTTTGTTGTGCATTTGTATCTCGCTGCTAAAGCCAATCCAATAGAAAGAGCACATTTGATGTAGTTGAAAGTTACAGCACAGTCCTTATCATCAATATTCTTCTATTAGATCCTCTTATGATCCCTCAAGTCTGATAAACTGTATGATTTATCTCTGTCTGAGAATCTCTTACATTCGTATTGGAGCACTGGCCCAGTGCAGAGCTCGTTGTACTGTATGCTGTTCAATAATGGATTAGTGTCAGACCCTGTTAATTGTGAACACCTGTCTTATTCTCTCCTTGAGCATAACTCCCATTGATTTGGCTTAATCCTTAAGGTTCAAGAGAGCAGAGCTCTGCAGTCGACTCCATTTCAATAACAAAACCGTGGAAGCCTTGAGCGATTATTGACATGCTCAGTTGAGACATTTCTCTATACCTCCCATGCATCTCTATATAAATCTCCATCTCTTCTGTTGGAGAACGAGAGACAAAAGTGTTGGGCCTTTCTTTATATTTGACGGTGAATGGCAGAGAGTACAGTTATCTCTCTCACGATACCTCTTGACAAAACACCACGTGCCAACGCCTGGCGCCCTCCTGTCAAAATGTTGGCAGTGAGGCGTGGGCAGAGGAGGGAAGGGGTGGGGGGTGTTGAGAAGAGAAGATGTGACAGGAAACTTCATCACGGGGACTTTGTGGATGAGAAGCCAGAAAGAGGCGATGGCGACATATCCACAGCAGAGGTGAAACGCACTGAAGATGACTCCTGCCTACAATGTTATAGTTTCAGGGACATTATCTAACAATTGATAACAATAAACAAATCAATAGATTAATTTAATAGATTCATCAAAAAATAATCCATCCGTTGACACACGCCCAATCCGTTGACACATGCCCACAAATGCCATAGTGAAAAGAAAAAAAATAGGCCAGGCTCCTGATAGCCATGATGAAATATTAATAGTCAACATTAAAGACAAATTCCCCAAACTTCCTGTTTCTGGGACACTTTGATAGATCTATGGGGTTTACTGCAAACACTAAATATTTGCATAATGGCTTGAGTTCTCCACTAAATGGCTTTTATGTTATCCCACCGCAAAAAAAAAGAGGGTGATTTATGAAGAGAGAATGTAAAAAGTGCTCGGCTCAAAGCTGCTCCATAGCCTCCACTAAAGTTTATCATCAATATCCATGATGGCATTAACTTCCCTTCTGTGGCGGTGATGGAAATGCACTTAAACACAGTGAATTACAGTTAGAGAATATCAATCTGTTACTGGCCAGCGTCATCAATATGGCAGCCTGGCTGCAGCACCCGTAATGCAGGGAGGGGCTTCACAGACAGGACAGGCTTTTCTGATTTACAATGGGCCACGCACGCACTTCATCAACTGTAGACAGTATAGCTCCTGAGAGAATCCAATCTGTCATTCACCCTCATCACCCCACTTTCATTCTCTAAACTACCTGTGTTTCCCCTTCCACTTCAGGTATGTGCCTTACCAGCGAGTTTCTTCTTCTCTTATGTTGAACTTCATCGTTCCCATCATCATTTTGTGAGTTTTCTCTGTTCCTCGCCTGTGTGTGTGTGTGTGTGTGTGTGTGTGTGTGTGTGATGTAGGAGCTCTCTGATGGGCTCTACGGCTGACACATGCTTTACGCCGACGCTAACTCATCATCATAAGGGCCTTAATAGCCCCCAGGGCGAATGCTAATGCTGGCTTCTCTGCTACCATCACCCCCATTTCCCTCCCCCTCCCAGAGCCAAGCCTGCTCACTGGTGCTGTAGCGCTGTAGCTGCTAACATCACAGTGGTCCTCATAAGCATGCTGTCCCCTTTCCTCTTAGTGCATCCATATACAGAACAGTACACTGAAGCCCTTCCTGGCATGACAGTACAGCTTATTGCGCTCTAGGATGCATTGTACATGACTTTTAATGACTCTTTTCATTGTGCTAACCTGCCTCGTGTCAGCAAATACTACCGCCCTCTTGGCCAGGCTCATCGTGTGCATAACAAATGACTCATCAGGTATTTTCTCATGTCCCAGCTTCCATAACACCAGCAGTGATCACGATCGCTGCTCCACCTGGCACCAAACATTAACCGGGGAGTGAGAGAGAGTGGGAGGAGATTAGTTTGGAAGAGAGAGCAGAGCTAGCAGCTTCATTTGTGTTTGGACGGCACTAATTCTTCCCCTGGCTAATTCACTCAGCAATGTCCCCGTTGGATTGCTTTGCCAGTAGAATGACATATTACATACATTATTCCGACTTTGATTTTTTACTTTGGTGTCGGGAATGACCTTTTGTAATGTCACCATCCCTCTCAACATCGTTACCATGACGATAATCATCATTAACAACATGCAGGCTATGGCTCTCGTCCTGATGAAAGTCAGTGATATGGATTGCTTTGTCTCCTGGTTTGTTTATGGAAATTCCCGAGTTCATGAATTTATGTGCTTGTATGGGTGTGTGTATGTGCGTGCGTGCGTACGAGGGCACTCCGTTACGATTATGAATTGAGGGCAAAGCATTTCATACATGCCCTTCCTGCACAACACCGAACTAACAAGCAAACTTTATTCAGCTGTTCTAATAAACCACTCACAGTTCTCTCGCTGAACATGGGGGGGTTGTCGTTGATGTCGGTGACGGTGATCAGGGCGGTGGCGGTGTTGGAGAGGCCAAAGTTCAGGTTTCCCTCCATGTCTGTTGCCTGGACGATGATGGTGTACTGGGAAACTCTCTGGAAGAAGAGAAACATATTATTTGCAGAGGTCCTGAGATGTAATAGTTATGTAAGGTTATCGCTAATTACCATTTGCGTCTTCCCACACAGCCTTTATCAAATAACTTGTCATTTGTTAGCAAGTTCACATCATGCTAGTTAGCATATCTGGCTAATATATGCCAGCACTAACCCAACACTAACCCTTTTAGTTTATTTTCCTTCTCAAATGTATGTCACTTGCATTCATGGCTATAATAGCATATCTGTCATTATTATGTATTTACTCCATTTACGACATCACTCACTTGTATTCTTGTGCTCACATGGGGGTGGGATTGTTAACTAACCACTTCAATTTGAAGGTCGTAGGTCAAAAAGTTTGAGAAGTGGGTTGGTTAAGACCTTTCCCTTTTGCTAGTCTACAGAACTCTGATTCCCAGTGGGAAAAGGAAAAAGAGAGTCTGCAGCCAACTACAGGAGCTGTCCATGGTTCATATCTCAACACGCTATCACAGGATGAATGCTAGTGCTGCCGGTACATAGCTGTCCGCGGTGCTGAAGCTACCACAGAGGAAAGCATTCAGACGCTGTCTGAGAACGGCGTTGTGAGGGCTGCCGACAAGAGTGTCAAGGAGAAAGGCGCTTATTCCGTACTGCTGTTAGACATATGTGAAGACAATGATCCAACTGACAGTGATTAATGGACTGTCCGTGGAGCAATAACATCAGGGAATGATAAATGCCACTTCATCTTCGAGATGACACAGTCTCACTTCAATGCTAGCTGAAATATGGTTCCCTCGCTTATTTGTACCATTGCACAACTGTGTGTTTGTGCGTTTCCAGGCAGGTGAATGCCTCTCTCTCTCTCTCTCTCTCTCTCTCTCTCTCTCTCTCTCTCTCTCTCTCTCTCTCTCTCTCTCTCTCTCTCTCTCATTCTGTCCTGGGGTGTAGTTAATGGGCTGCAGAAAGGATGAGGCCTGTGAGTTGCCTGTCGGGATAATGTGTCTCGTCACTGAGATTCCCAATTACACTCCCAGTGTCTCTCTCACCTGCTAATTACTGAGTAAATATACCAATTAGACCGCTACGGCGCATCAGGGGGATAAGACAGCTCCTCTCGGCTCTACGCAAGACCAGACACTGAACTCCAACCCGGTACGCATGCATGTACGCACGCACGTACGCACTCATTAATAGTCCCACTTCCACAAGTACTACACAAACATATAGAGAATGTGCACAAGCACACACAGGGCCATCTTGTCCGCATGAGTGTACAAGCAGGCACCAGTAGTGCAGATCCCCCCCACCCCACCTCTTCACATCTTGTTGAGACACTGACTGGGCCTGCTTGTACACATCGCTCCAGCTAATTAGACAAGGGAATAATTATGTAGAGATCTCCTCAAACTCTCGCCACAGAAACAAACACTGCCGCATTCCCCGAGTCCTCCGGAGGTCCGTGAGGTCTGCCTGCTGTCAACAAGCTCTTACAAAGATACCGCTGGCTCCGCCGAAGGCCTTCAGAGGAGTCAGGGCCCTCGTAGGTGTTTATAAGACGTAGAGGTAGGGGGGGTTTGTGTGCTGAAGTGACAGCCGAGGGGGATACTGTATCATCCTGTGAGTGAAGGGACTGGTGACTGGAGAGGAACACATGTCAGCTTTGGCTTACGGCTCGCATTACAAACCACGAACCCCTGTTAAAGCAGAATGAGACACGCCGACCTAGCCAAACCCTGCTTACTAATGCTAAAGGCAGAACAGCCTCTCCTCATGTAAGGTGCTACATTCATGTTTATGGATGGAAGCATGCTTTGCGTTGAGGGTTGGGCCTTGCTTATCAATTTGCTAGCAAAAAAAACATTGGAAAACATATTTGCTAGCCAGAGAGACAGTGTGTTTGTATGTGTGTGCTTACATATTGCATATTTGGGAATGTCTATGGCTGTTTGGAGGTTTTGTGTGCATCAACAGTGTGTCTGTGTGCGTGCGTGCGTGCATGCATGCGCTCGTGTGTGTCTGCGTGTGTGTGTGTGTGTGTGTGCGTGCGCGTGCGTGCCTGTGTGCGTGCGTGCGTGCGTGTGTGTGTGCGTGTGTGTGTGCGTGTGTGCGCGTGTGTGCCTGTGTGCGTGTGTGCGTGCGTGTGTGTGTGCGTGTGTGTGCGTGTGTGTGTGCTTGTAGAGGGGGAAGGAGTTTAATCCCACAGTAGGAGGGACTGGCTGGATTAGCAGTGTACAGATAAAACAGAGTGAGGGAAACAAGAGGAGGTTCAGCTCAGACAATTCTCCTCTGTGTTCTCTCCTCCTGCCTCCCTCTCAAAAACTTTTCTCCCCTTTCCCTCGAGCGCCCTTGCTTCTCATCTAACTTTCATGTTTCCACCCTGCTATTTTTCACAACTCTTTTCCCACCAAATCTTCACTCTCATTTTTTCTCTCTCTGCGTGTTACAATGCAGCCAACACTTTGGTTTCATTTTGTTTAGTACCTTCTCTCATCTCTCATTTTCGTTGCTTTACGTCCCCTCTCCTCTCCTCCCTCAGAGTATAGCTGTGATTATATATAGATTGTATTTGTGTGACAGGTATCAAGGGCATTGTATCTTACACATCCCTTTCTAGCTTGCATTCACCAACACACACACACACAGGCCCAGGATGTGGGGCCACTGCAGCGTGATGTGTTGTTAATAGGTATGTCAGTGGTGGCTGTCTGGGACGATGATCTGTCAGGAAGATTTCTTAGCCGAGTTGTCACTGGCACATCCGTGTCAGATGAGAATAAACACATTTGGATGTTGTCATAACTTTTACAGCTCTATAAACAAGGTGACCGCAAAGGGAGGCAATTTAAAATATAGTAAAGGAAAAAAGCAGAGCTTTGTCTGAGAGTGTTGGCAAATGGTTTATGAATCCTCCCTTTACAATACAAACGCTGCCGGTGAGACCTCTATCATCTACTGCAAAGAGAACACACTCTGTGTATGCATACTGTGTACAGTATGTGTGCAGAATAATGTCTCAGAATGACATCACACCGTATTAGCCTGGTAATTCATTATATCTTCACTACATGTTTGTTAAAACATTGACCTATCCCAGTGGAAGTGGAATATGTAAATGCACTTATATTGGCTGCACAAAGAGTCAAGTCTTTCTTACACACGTATCGTTGTATTTGAGGTGATATTGGTGACACTGACCTCGCGGTCGAGGCCTGCTGCCATGGTGGCAATGTCCCCCGTCTCACTGTTGATGGTGAACATGTTGGGGATGGGGCTGTGCGGCATCTGCGACAGGATGCGGTAGCGCACCATGCCGTTGGCTGTGGTGTTGTCGTCCGCATCGAACGCCGCCATGTGCATCACGTACGTGCCTGCGAGGGGGGTTACAAACAGCAATGCAGTTAGGCAACACAGACAGCACACTGAGGTGGACTCTAGCTTCCATGTGATCGTGTTACATAATCCTTCTATCTCGGTGTATCTGTCTCACGCTCTCCCTCCCTCTGGTGGCTTACAGCTCCGTCTAATTGCCATGCGATGGGGCTCTATGACGCCAGTGACAGCCTCTGTCCAAGTATAATTGTAACCGCAGCTCCCATTTCAAACTTCATTACGTTTCAAAGCAACATTTGTCAATGACGGGGCCAGAGGGAGCTCTCCACAGGGCTCTCACAGAGGGACAGCAGGAGCTGGCTGAGGGGGATGGGGAGTGAAAAAGACTGATATCTTTGGTTCACTTCCAAATGAAGTGACTGTCCTAGAGAGAGACGGAGAGATGAAGAATCACTTCACACATCGACTTGGTAATTTCATTAAGCTGCACTCTTAGGGGGTTTAATGTGGACCCTTTGTACGGGCGTCCTGCACCGTGCCTGACAGGATTAGGTCTCCTTAATGACTCTTTAATTTGGAAACTAATTCAAGTCTGTAATTGGCTTTCCATTGAAACCACTGGAGCTCCAAGTTCTAAAACGCTCCTCTTTTTTTCCTCATTGTTGTTTAGCTGAATGTCATGTGCGACACAGAGGCTAGTAAGTGTGTGACGAGAGGCGGAGGTGGGGGGCGATGGCAGAACAACCGAGTTTAAGATAAAAACAAGCGATTGGAAAATAAAAGAAGTTATTAAAGAAATAAAGAACAGGAAATTGAGCACACTTTCTTTCAGACCACACACACACATACACACAGAAACTCACACACACCTACACACGGGCACATGCGCGCACACACACACACATACAATTATACACACAAACACACATGCAGAGACGAACACAGTGAGCTAATCTCTGGATTCTTCCATGCTGAGGTGAGACAACCCAGTAGTATAACTTGGCACATTGAATCCTCAATCTCGTCTCTATAGCCTCAATCAATTTTTTCTTCATGGACAACGTAGCCAGTTAAATGAACAGCAGTGTAGGAGAAAGTCACACTATCTGCAGGCTAAATCAAGGGAAATGGGACACATTTGTGTGTTACTGTGTACATTTTAAAATGTTTTAGTCTGTCAGCTCCTGCAAGTGTCAGTCACACCAGAGCCACGTTCCAGAGTGTCATTCTGTTTCTTTAAAAGTGATTGTTCTGTCTTTAATTTGTCATGCTTCAGGCATCAGTTGTTGTTTTGCTGATTAAATCATCGGCATCTTTCACACATCCATGCCTCTGCTCACTCTTCCATCTATAGCTTTTCATCTATCTACTCAGAGACCTACTCCTCTAGCAACATTAGATGGGTTCATTTCATTCATTTGTCAATTTAATGATACATTGATTCAACTGTCTATCTGTTTGTTTTTAAATACAGCATTCATCCATTCATCTTCCACACTTCCATTCATCCATTAAAAAGTCTACCCAGCATCTATTCATGCATTCTATATTTGTCCATCCTTTATTAATTTAACTATCCGTCCACACATCCATCCATCCATCCATCCATCCATCCATCCATCCATATATCCACCCATCCATCCATCCATCCATCCACCCATCCATCCACCCATCCATCCATCCACCCATCCATCCATCCATCCACCCATACATCCCACCTGGTTTGGAGCCTTCATCGACAGAGCCGTTGTACACCTGATTTCTGAATTCAGGTCTGTTGTCGTTCATGTCTATGACGTAGATGTACAGGTCAATGGGATTCTCCACTTGGTTTCCGTTCATGTCCACAGCATGGGCTCGCAGCTGTCAATGCATGCACGCATGACACACACACATACATACACACACACACACACACACACACACACACATAATGACATGAGCTAAGATTAATATTACAACCCTTGAAATAACAACAAAGGTGCAGTGGCAATGGTTGAGATGACTCTCAATGGTACCTTCTGATAGCAGGTTTTAACAAGTGGATTTGAACATGTATTGCATTTTAAGATGAAGCACTAATAAATAAGTGATGTAAATGACTAGTGTACTGTAATTTATATCACTGACAGCATTGTAGCACAGTGAAAACATTTTACATAGAAATTACAAGTGATAAAATAAGCTTTAAATATTGGCGTTCCAACACTGAAGCTCTATGTTAAAAAATGATTCATGTACTAAAAAATAAGCCTCCATCTGCACAAGACTTAGATGGACCAGGGTTTTCATGCACATATATAATTGATTTCAGGCTTATAAAACCAAGTCTCTATAGGCGTTCTTTGTTTCCCGTCATTATTGGGTCTGTCTGTTTCATATTGCTCCTGGCACATTGCAAAGCTTTTCTTTTCTCCCTCTGGTCTCTGTTCTCTGTACATTGGACTAAAGCAAGGAAGAAATACAGTAAGGCAAACACATAAAAACTATAAATAACAATACACTCTCATTTTATCTAACTAAGCAGCTGTTCATTGCCTACAGCAAACCACATGGAGGTGTTCAGTTGCCCTCTTTGTGAAAATAATTCAACCTTATTTGCGTTACGCTGAAAGGTCAAACTATTTAAAAGGAATAGTGTGTACGATCTAGCATTACTGTGTGAATCCATAAAACATTTCAAGCCTCCCGTTTTTGGCAGGGCATTCCATATCTAGTATAAACATGCATAATATCTGAGTGGAATTAGTGTTTTACTTCTAATCATCACAAAACATAAAAACCAGAATATTCAAGAGGCGTACAGTAGTTGAATTAGAAGCAATGGATTGGATTGGATGTGTGGTGTGGGGACCCTCATTTGCATCGCTCTGCCCTCCAGTGGCCAAACTTACATACAGTACTGTGTCATCTAGATCTGTGCCTTTAGAGCTACTGGTTTTTATCTATTCCATTTGTCAAAACAACAGAACAAAATGTTCTGCCAAAAGTTATTATCTGCTTTAATAATACACTGTAGCTGTACTCTGCTTATGTTATATATATATATATGTTTAAAAAAGTGAAAGGAGAGTTGATGGACATAGAGTTGATTCCTGTTCCTAGCTAAAACGTCAACAACACAAACATAAAAAGTGATATATTTTTGTGAAGCTGGCTGTGTTTGTCTCAGGTTTCTTGCCTTGAATACTGTTTGAATGTTTGAAAAGAGAGTTAAAAAAAAACTCTTAACGTCCGTCCGTCTGACTTCAGAAACCCAGTGAGTCGATCTGGAATTCAGCTCAGCTGTGCCCAGATCAATAGTATTGCCAATTTGGATTTCACAAAAGTGTGGATATGGAATTAATATGGAAAGCCATACATGCTGGAGGGCATGTCCAGTATGGTTTTGGTCTAATGAATCTGAGTAGGAAAATATGAAAACATTATTAAAGAAGATGGAGGGGAAAGGGCGCGGCCTGAGATCTGATATAACTATTGTATTACACTGTCAACTGTATTATATAACAAGTATTTTACTTAACCTCAACTACCGTGGTAACATTTTAACTTGTCATAAATATGTCATAAAGCTTTATTACAATGGTTACAATGGGTTATTTTGCCTTGGTT
This sequence comes from Typhlichthys eigenmanni, assembly GCA_027564635.1. Lineage (NCBI taxonomy): Eukaryota > Metazoa > Chordata > Actinopteri > Percopsiformes > Amblyopsidae > Typhlichthys > Typhlichthys eigenmanni. The sequence goes on from JAODUK010000022.1 coordinate 3,165,807, forward strand.
AATGACAAGTTGTCATGACAAACACAGATCCCAAACAATGTCAACTTGACATTAAACATGACATTATTTACCAAATTACAGCAAACGACAGCAGTCATAAACAATTATTAATATTCATGACAGGCGTCGTGTCATAGTTATGACAGTGTTATGTCAGTCTAAATGAACACAACTTCAAATAAAGTGTTACCTAACATTATAAACGAAATATGCACTTAACAGTTTGTTGAGGAGGTCGTCCAGTGAACAAAACAAGCTAGCACAACAAAGTTCTTGGTTCTGTTTAATTTCAATTCATCTTGCCCAGGATTGGAAACTTTGTATTCCTGCATTGTGGAACTATACTCTATTACTATGTGATATTCCTGTCAGCTAAAGCTATGGGAATGTTTTGTTTATATCTCCCAATCCAGATGCTATCTTCATCCCACCGCTCATGACACAGGCTAGCGAATATTTATCCTGTTGGAATGTCAGAGATGACTATCGCACACAACCATCTGCGGCACTGATGCAGAACCCTCCAGCCTATCTGATTTCTGGGGGTATCCTTCAAAAGCCAGACTGCTGTTAACACGAGAGGAAAAGGTGACACATTTCACAGAGGATAAGAGAACAAACTGGAAAAGAGGGAAAAAAGATGCCTGTTACAAAAGCTGAGAGCTAAAAGAAGGAGGATGAAAGGTAATAATAAGAACACCGCCCGGCTTATTTATTCACTTGCTTATGTATTTATAAATATATAATTTGCTTGTTTGTGTGTCGAGTACAGTGAATGGGTTCAAGGACGCCCTGTCTCTCTCTCCAAGCGTCTGGTGAGTGGACCACTAGCTGGACCCTTCGTGGACCTGACAGCCAGATAACTGAAATAGCCTCCAGCCAGTGGAGCTGTCTCCTTCTGGCAGAAAAGAAAAAAAAAGAATAAGGAGCATTTTCCTGCGGCTCCTCCACCGCAGACAGGTGAAGCTCCTCTCCAATCTTCTCCTATCTGCTGTCCCCTGCCTGCTCCTCCTATTCCCGCCTCTCTTCCTGCGCACCACCTGCGCCAAAATTGCATCCTGGGGTCTCGGCGAAGGTTAATTTGACTTGTGCTGTTTTTTCTTTTCTACCTGTGCTTTCTCTGATACTGTGCTGCACCCAATATCAACGTGCTGCCATCGCCTCGCGCCGCACCATAACAAGGCTAGTGGCCAGGACCTTATCTTTACCCCAAACCTCCCCACCCCCACCTGCAGCCACACCATAATTCAATACCAGCCAGTCAGAGATTACCACTGTGTTTAGAAGGCCAAATGTAATTCTGGATCCATATTAAAGTTATTATCTACAAAGGCAGGGGGAGAAAACAAAGGCAGAGCTCATCATTGGGCACAGAGGTAGTTTCTTGATAAAGAACTGCGAAGCTAGAGCAGTGAAGCTGTAAGGCTGGCTTTCTCCTTCTTGGTAAGGATACATGTTGCATGGCTAGTTTTGAATTTCAGAAAGCGTAGTCTTTTGAAATTAGGAGAATTGGACCGTAACTTTGTTCTGCCCTTGCATGAAATACTGTATGAGGTAAACAAAGGAAAGTGCATATAAGTCAAAATCGAACTTTGAAAATGCTCACCAAGTGCAAGGTACCTTTGTGAATGCCTTCATGTGAAACAATGATTAAAACAAATACCGGTATACCTTGTGACATTTGCAAATAAATAAGCATTCCAAGTTTAACATTTTTAAATGTAATGGTTTATAATTACTGTGTGGAACCACAGGGGTTGGACAAAAACTCACTCACTCACTTGCAAAGTATACAATTAAGAATGATATGCCTGTTAAACCTATGGAAGTCCATAGATGACTTAATTCAAATGAAAATGCAATCCCAAAATTGCATTTTCATTTTCAAAATATACCCCGCATTTTAGTGGACACA
>JAODUK010000022.1:3184179-3202157 GCA_027564635.1 Typhlichthys eigenmanni
AGAACTGGTTTCAACACCATCCACAGTTTACAGTATTATACCTTCCACCATACTCTCCATTTCTAAACCCTATCGAATAGTTTTTCTCTGCATGGCGGTGGAGGGTTTACGATCTCCGTCCCCAGGCTCAGGTACCCCTCATTCAGGCGGTGGAGGACGCCTGTGACCAAGTTGACGCCGCAGCTGTGCAAGGATGGATTCGACATTCAAGACGGTTCTTCCCACGTTGTCTAGCTAATGAGAATATTGCTTGTGATGTTGATGAAATTCTCTGGAGCGTGTTTAATTGTGTGTGTGTGTGAGGTGTATTGGTTAAGGTGTGTTAAGAGAAGGTAGGTTTGGAATATAGAATTTGAAGCTGAATACGAAAGAGTTAAGAAGAACATAAGCGGCATAGCTAGCCCACAATTCAATTAAAAAAAAATTAAACAGACCCAGACAAGATCCTTGACAAGCCCAGGTTTTACATTCAGATCTCCCTAGCAGACACTGCAAAGACTCTCTCCTCAAAAGAGATGAACAACCTCTAACTCCTGAGTGACGCATTACAAATTATGAATGTGTGTCTTTAAAGCGAATTGAAGGTCGCTATCCACATAAGTACCATTTAATCTTAACACACAAAAGGCAAAGGCTGTGTCTTGGGTCTAGATTATGTGCAGGTGGCTGCAGGCTTGATGTATTATAGTGCGTTGATTATCCACCCAAGGCTTGGATGTTCTCTCCCTGTGCGCTGCCAAATTAAATCCTCCGCAGGTGAACTCTATCTCACTCCTAATTAAGGGTGGCTGTCCATGTGTGATATTGTTTCTCATTTCATAACCCCAATTCTCTTTGAGCAGAAATAAAAAATGTACTTTGTGTGTCCAAGGCTGTGTTTCTGTTTTGTGTGTGTGTGCACCCGCACGCAGTGTAAATATTATGACCTACTGAAAAGTATGTATGTCAGCACAAGTGTTGTTTTTCTGGTGTACTATTTTAGCATTTTTAAGGGAGCGCCCAAGTTTGCGTGCATCTATAATAAACCTAAATTGTCTGACATTGATTTATTGACACAGTTGTAGAAGAAAAGGAGTGTGAAAATACAACAGAATTACTTAAAGCAGGGATTTTCAAAATGTTGATTGATTACTCCCTAAGAAGTAGTTCATTATACTGTGGCTTGCGACCTCCTGTGTGCAGAATGGTCACATGTATGCATGCACAGATGGGGTCACACACTATGAACAACTTCCTTGTGCTAGGCAAATACTATAGAAAATCTATGTAGATACACTCTGTTTAAAAAGGTCCACCCGTCAAAACATCTGCCCCAGCCAGCCAGCCCATCGTATTTTCAAACACAACTCTGCATAGTGCAGTTGTTGGGGTACGGTAGAGAATGATGTCACACTATAAGCTCTGGAGATGGTGGAGTAGAGAGAACACAGGCCACTCAGCATTCAACACAAGTTGTAACTTGTAAGAGGGACATTGTTTTAATTAGAGGTACAAAAAGTGTATGTTTAAAAAGCCGGAGTTAGCGAGTTATATATACCTTTTGTCGAATTCAGCGAATATTTCCTCACAGTCCACCATTTCTCTGCAGAATCACTCACTACAGAAAAAGTCAGCATGAGAAAAACCTAAATATACAAAAATAAATATAGGCAAATTTATATGGATAAATATTGATATTCATAATTTTTTTAATTTTTTTATGTAATCAGGAAAATTTTTTACATATAAATAAAAAACATTTGTAAATTCTCATGTGACCTTGCTAAGGCATCTCACAGCTCCTGACCCCTTTGGGACCATCTTAAAGAGAATCTGCTTTAGAATGGCCAAGTCAGAGGTCTGACCTTGACTTTATCTAAATTCTGTGGTTTTTCCAGAGGCAAGTCCTTCATATAACACATTACAAATTACCAATGAGCTAAAGAAGCTATACAAGAAAAATATGCAGCTCTGATCAGCAGCTGCACTTTAAATGCTGAATTTACAGTTGGGTTTATTGCAGTTGGGGTCAAGATGGTTCCATTGGGTCCTAAATGGAGAAGTTCAAACACTACATTTCCATGCATAGACCTAATATCGTTAAGTGTAATTCAGCAATAAATTAGAAGTGTACAACTGCTCTTGTGTCTTAACATTTAATCAGATTGTATTTGTTTTGATTTAAATGAAGATTACACCATATTTTTAGGTGCAGATATTGCAGAAAAGAACAATGGTTGGCATCATTATTGTGTAAACATGCGGGTATCCAAAACACATGTAAGGTGATATATAAATAATTCAAAACAAATGTGAATTTGTTTGGCTAGACAATGAAACTGGTTTACCAGCGTTTGTTAGTAAATCATGGACATAAAATGTCACACACACACACATACACACACACACACACAATCAATGTGTATGTGGTGATGTGATTCTCGGTGATAGACTGTGTTGGGGATTGGCAGCATCTCAATATGGCTCGGAGGCTCCTCTGCCTGCCTGGCTGTATGCTTAAGCAGCCAGCAAATTGGGAAAGTGGCTTTATCTAATTATAAAATACATTCCTTTAGCAAGCAGTTCCCCCAGGCAGAATCATCATTATTTAAGCTGGCTGGCCTTGAGAGAGAGGCGGCATCCAGCATTCAGATACATATCTAATGCTCGCCATGGAAGTTATGTGCAGCTGATGTGCTCATGGTACAATTATTGGATTTTTATTCTCTCCCCTCCCTTCCATCAAAACATAATTCCCCCTTTCTCCCTCCTTAGTCCCCCATATCTCTATTGTATTGTAAAAGGCTAAGTAATAATTATCTGCCTTTTCATTGGACAGTTTTCATGATGTGGTGTAAATGGTCTTTGCACATGTTCCATGTATGTTGTTACATTAATGATGTGTCATGATTGGTGCCATGCGTGCAAGTCCTTTATCATGAACATGAGATGTGGGCTACAGCAGCATGAACAAGACATTCTCAACATTCTAGAGAAGCACCAGTGTCTTCAATATAATGTCAAATTATTGAACTGAGGACTTTAAAAGAGCACATGCTAAACACCACATACACACACACACACACACACACGCACGCATCTCCACAGTAAAAAAAACACTTGAATTGTGACGCTTGAAAATACACACTAGCCTTGAAAATCAATGTAACCACCTGAGCACACCGAGAACACACAGCTCAATATGATCCCATGTTGCAGCTCCAGACTGTGTGCGCCCTGTGTGTGCGCATGTCCTGTGTATGGTGGATGTTTGGGCATAATGCCCACTTTCGTGTCTTTTGCTTGTAGAGCGAACAGCCTCCCAGGCATCTGTAAGCCTTGCTGTGCCCCAGTGCTGTTAATGAGGCCTCTGGGAATGGACACCGTGTGTGTGTCAACACTGAAAGGCTTCTAAGTTGAGCATGGGTTAGTGTAGTGTGTGTGTGTGTGTGTGTGTGTGTGGGGGGGGGGGGGGGGGTATGAATTTGTTGGTGGGGTGCTTGTGCTGCGAGGGGGGCCGAGACCGTCAAACCAGTAATCACCTTTATTTGAAAAGAAAACATGTTGTTCTTTTTTGTCAGTAACTGCAACAGATTCCAGTGCTTTTGTTGCTGTAATCACATTATGTCATCCATTAACTCCCACCCTGGTTTGGGTTAGCGGTGATATCCACTGTTGTCAGTGTTTAGCTTGGAGGGAGTGTGACTTGAGTCAAGATGAGAGCCATACTAGGAACAGTATGTGTGTCAGTTTCTCCCTTTTCATGCATGCGTTTCACATTGTGTGTGTTTCAAGAACGTACAACCATGATAAAGTTGTGACCAGTGTTGGGGAAGGAACTTTTAAAAAGTAATATATTACTTATTACTGTTCAGAAGAAGTAGTGTGATTAAGTTACATTATTACTTTCTCTACAAAGTAATATATTACATATTGACGGCCCTGCCTTGTTTCAGCAGGCCTGTGGTCCTTATTGGCTAGGATAGGCTCTAATTAGGTTAATGAAGGGCACCTGGGTGATTCACATATATAGGTGTGTTGCAGCACACTGTCCCAGGGACCTTCCTGGCACCACACGCAGTTTGTTTTGCATCTTAGTTTGGTTAGCATGCAACACACCACATATATTCAGTACATATACCTACAGACATTCACACCTTATCAAATGTTATTCTGTTTGTTTAGTTTACGGCCCTTGAGCCAGGTCGTAACAATATTACTTTTAGTATTACTTTTAATATTTAATATGGGCAACTAATATGGCACATAGGCCTATTGTATGCCAAGCGTTTGAATGTGAAATACACGTATAGCCTACAATGCACTTAAATAGTCTACAGTCTAATTTACTATAAGCTGCCTGAGATAGATTTGCATAGTTTGCAAACATTCTAAGGCTTCAGCTGTTTGGTGTGAGATATCATACTGAACCAACATTTAAACTAAAAGATGAGGTGATAATCTTCCAAAAAAATGAGAACACTGTGAAACAGCTAAGCATTACATTGATAAAGTGTTGAGTGTGTAAAGAACAGCAGGAGGAACTCAAAGAAAGCCTACTATAGACAGGGACTCCACATAAATGATAGGCTACATTATTTGGTGGCGCTCAATAATGGCAATACAACATAGCTTACTGTATACACATGTACAGCAGAACAGACAGATTTACAGAGGACAGTTAGCTCTCTCTCTATCTCTCGCTCCCTCCCTCCCCACGGAGGAGAACGCTATATGGGCCTCGTGTACTAACGTGCTCTGAAAAGCAGGTGTTATGCCAGTTAACTCATTTCTTTGAACAGGAGAAGCAAGCAACAGCAAGGTTAATCTCAAGCAAGATGAAGACACAAGCCATGGAGAGACGTGCTGAAGGATTTGATTGCTTGTGTGTTGTTAACATAAATGTTTATTCCACTTCTTTCATTTACATTTTATAGTCACCCAAAAATAATTATTTTGGGGTAGCATTATGCCCTTTATCTCTAGGTTTGACGAGACATACAGCATAGACAAGTAGGCTAATTATATATAGGTCTAGCCTACTTCATTATCATTAAACTTGTTTTCTTTTACGGAGTCTGTAACTTACGGGTATGGCTGGAACATAGACCAGACTACTCGCCGTTAGTAGCGTACGTTAGTAGCAACTTACGGATATGGCTGGAACATAGACCAGACTACTCGCCGTTAGTAGCGTACGTTAGTAGCAACTTACGGGTATGGCTGGAACATAGACCAGACTACTCGCCGTTAGTAGCGTACGTTAGTAGCAACTTACGTGTATGGCTGGAACATAGACCAGACTGCTCCCCGTCAGTAACGGCTGGTGATCTGAAAATACGGTGGGGCATATTCATAATATGATAATCTACAGTATTGTGTTGATATAGTTGTGAACCGTGACTATTCAGCCTTAGCTCTCTGACCCCCGTTCCCTCGTCGGGGAAAAATATAATCAAAGCATGCACACACCCTGAGTTTATGTTAGAAACATACAAGCATTACCCCTAATGCACAATGAACACAGACTCTGGACATTATAGCCTTCATGCACATTTACTGATACCTTGGTTTTTAGGGTAATAGGTTAATAATGCTATATTTCAGTTTTATGTTCTTAGTATTTAGCAAATAAATGAAACAAAAACAACTGTCAACAATAATGCATTTTTATTTAAATTTCAACACGTCAGAGACCACAGTTTCACACAAATCCAAATAATAAAGTTGGAAGTATTTATGAAAGTTGAACATACGTTCCACGACCGTGAAAATGTTTGATTAAATGATCTACCTTTGTCATTTGTCTTTCGAATAAGTGCATGTCTGTCTTATCAGGACCAAGTTCCTTGATAGCTCTTTTCTTGGATAGCAAGTCTCTCAAACACATTCTCTAAAAGAAACGTCACGCTATTGCACACCGGCTCCGGTTGTTCAACACTACTCGCCATTTTGACATCGAACAGGCAGTGCGGACTTATTTTGTGATTATGCTACATTAGGATCTTACATCAGCAGCAGAGCAGACGTTTTTCTGCCATAATGGATTCGATTTGGGTCTCGCTAGAACTGCATATCTGGCCACAGATTTACATTTGAACACTGAGGGGCGCTGTGGGGTTTCTGTGAGCAGAGACACCCTCTGCCCACTTGACATTGACTACGCTATAGTATTTGTAGTGAGAAGTAGATAACAGAAGAGGTGAAACTCACTAAATCTGTTAAAAAACACATTTGGTGTTGTATGACTTAGAGAAACATACTTATTAGCTACAAATTAGAAAATGTATCTAATACATTATAATAAATATAACAATGGAGAATTAATATTTGGTAGTGCGATGCCCCACCTGCATATATACATATGGAGGAGCCGTGGCTGCTCGCTGTGCTAACGTTTAGAGGGCAGTGCCAAGCGCAGATTACCTTATCAGTCGCAAGTTTAGTACATCCAAAGCAAAAGTAAAAATCGACGGCACAGCTTTCTGGCTGCGTGCCCTCTAATTGTATTAGGAGGCTTTAAGGCCCTTTCAGACAGGACGCGACAGCGGCATCGCTGTGCTCTGAAACCCATTCATTCCTATGGAAAACGGCGGTTTTTCGCTGCGGCGAGCAAAGCGCTTAGGCGCTCAAACCCAATTAAAAACTCACTTACATCCATGCAAATGAGTACTATTAATATATAAAGTATTACTGTTGGTGAAGGGTTAGCTACTGAGGGATTTCTTATAGCAGATTACCAATTCAAGGTTGAACCATCTTGCGTCTGAAAATAATGGTATTCATGATTAACACATTAATTAAAATGAAGACAAATATTTTTGTTAGATTTTAATATGACGTATGACGAAAAGAGGGGATGAAAGAAAACCTTTGTACAAAAACTGTTCTAGCAAAGGCGTGCCCTGTAGGTATAGCTCGAAAGTAATGGAAAAGATTATGCCGTTAGTAGGGCTGTGCGATATGGCTTAATAGAAAAACATCTATCGTTTTACATTATCCTCTATTGTATATAGCGTTGTGATGAAAATCACCCTCTTTACTGCAATAATTTTCTTAATTTGGAGTCTGTCCAAATATTGTGCGGATTGCCTACTCTTGTTTTTTTCTGGCGAAACATTTATTGCACTTAAAGTAAATGTAGTTTTTGTCAACTGTCCAACTCTCCAAAGCTGTCTCTCTCTCTCCACCTAGTTGTGTGCACAGTATGTGCACTAGGTGCGTATGTGTGGAGTGCCCTGCCCGCGGTGAAACGGAGAGCAGAGAGTATCAACAATAGGGCTGTAGCTATTCCAACGATTCATTGATTAATCTAACAATATACAGTATGTTGCTATATTAAAGAGTAGTAGTAGTACATATACAAAATAGAAAATAAGAAATATCATCATTTAATGAACAACAAATTGGTTTCTTTTAGAAAAATCTAGGATTGTATTGCCTAAACTGGATACAATATATATATATCTCAAAACTAAACCAATTTAGTGCATTTAAGTGCAATTAGGACTGTTGGGAGATTCAGGGACAAACACAGAGTTCTTGCCATCAAAACTAAATGTAATATAGCCATAAGTGCTTAATTGGATTTATGCATTTTATGCTCAAATTGCTAGTTATACCCTTTGATATTTTTGCTCATGTGTGCTCATATTTTTGTTTGTGTGTGCGTGTGTGAGACGATCATGTACTGTATATTAGGGGTGGGGGAAAAACTTGATACTGCATAGTTTAGGCGCAAGGAGTAGGCCTATTTGTTTGTCAGTTTGAAGTGATGTCTTCATTTGACAAACGATGTGAGTGGCTCCACAGGAGAAAATTCACTTGGATTAATTTGTTTTAGTTTGATCGGTGCAGTCCAGCGTGGACCCTTGAAGTATGTGTTCATTGAATTTACCGAACATGTGTTATATAGTGTATCGTTATCGGGATATAAAGTGACCTATATCGAGATATGAGATTTTGGTCGTATTACGATAGTGTTGCTCATGGAGATCCTAAAGTTTATGTATAGAATAACAAAGATTATCTGGTGAAACAGTTTAGATCTATATACTTATTCAGTCCAAATTGTCTTTGTGAAAATGATTAAAATCGCTTCCCGTCTCTTCATAACAGAATTAACATGCAATAGAAAATTAATTATGCACCACCATGATTGAGTTTTTGCTTCTAATTACAACAATTTCAGGCTTGACAAAGCTCAGATTGGCCAATTTAAGAAGAGGTTAATGGATTCCTATGGTTAGATTTCTCACTGTACTGTGCCTGCACAGCAAGGGGGAGCCGACTGACCAGTTCAGTGATACAAAAGGAGCAATTGAAGTTATTTTAATCCCACCGTATATTTTCTGAGAGTGGAAACGACTAAATATGTTAAAAGTTAAGTTGTAAAAGTCAACAGACATTATTTAAAATAAAAGAGTGCACTGCCTAACAACTACCAGTGCAGCCTACTGCAGTGTTAAAGCATTTCATTGAAAAAGCTTAATAGCATATCACAGCAAGGCTACACATACACTAAAGGTACAGATGAAGCCATTAAGCTATTGAGTCATTCAAAATTAAAAATAAACTAGAGGCAGCATGCTTATTAAACCCTGCACTCCAATTGGTGTTAAAAACACACTTTCATTCAACACCAGAAAGCATGTAGGACTATTTATGTAGGCATTTGACATGCTTGGATTGGAGTATGATCAAAGAGGACCCATTAGCATTATAGAACACACTTACCTAATTTATTGTCAAACCACTTAACTGAAATTTCACATAACCTTACAGTTGTTGCAGTTGGAGGCAGGGCAGACCCAAAATCAAGACAACAGGGCACAAGACATAAGGGTAGGTTAAAGGCACAGTTGGTAGTGACAAAAATCATGGTCAGCGTGCAGGAAAAAGGTTGGTAACAAAACGGCGTAAGGCAAAAGTACAAATAAGCGACAGGCTGGAGACGGCGTCAAGTGAAGGCAGAGGTCTGTACCAGAAAAACAACAGAACAAAATACAGAGCATACAAAACAATCCGGCAACAGGGAGAGGAACCAGGGTATTAATACTGAGGGAAACAGGTGAAGACAATTACATGCTGTACTGGAACACAGAAAACACAGGGAACAGGGAAACATCATGGCACGGCTACAAACAGGACAACAGTGGCCTACCACTATCTTCACCACCTCTTTGCATTGGCTTTGCATTACATTGAAATACCCTAACACAATTACCTTTTGTTACGATATTCACTATTACACTTATTTTTCTTAGCTATATTCTTGGAATATGTGCAAATGGATCTAATTTTAAGAATAAATATAATTCTGAAATTGCTTACCCTGACAAGATACCTATTTTGCAAGCCTCTTCATTTAAAGTACAGTAAGTAGAGATATTGGCAGTGATAGATGTCAATCAAATCATTGAAGGTGGGCCTTCAGGAAGTGCTGGGAAATGTAAACCGGTATACCGATTACAGGTTTAAATGTCCTGTATGGTGTGAATTTACCACAGCAGAGCTGAAACAACAACTGTAATGCATATTGTTTCATGTTTGAAGTGCTACGGAGCGCTGTTAGGTGTATTGAGTTAATTACGCATTAACTGAGCGTACTCTTTTTTACTAAACGGTTATTATTTTATAATTTTTTATAATTTTACAATGAACAATTAATTGCCCACAACTTACTCTCTTTAACATGGCCAAACACAATGGAACACAACCATTAAATGGTTTGGTAGTGACTATGTCTGAGAGAAAGGAATCCATGGAATGTGAAGATGTAGGGCTTACATTGAATCCATCTTGTGTCAAAGCAATGAAACATAATCCAGTTAAACCCACATATACTGCTGTTGAGTTCACAATGTGTTTTGGGTCCTCGCAAACCTATATCAGGATATATATTATAACATTATTTGATTCAATTTTATTAAAACATTATTCGAGGTTCAGTTAGCTTTTGGCCTAAAACTGCCTGTATAAATGTTGTACTTTCTACATTTTAATTTTCACTTTTTAATACATTTTAGAGCCTGTACTTTTTTACTTTTACTTGAGTACAGTACTTTTACCAAGATTCATTTTTTTACACAAGTATCTGTACTTCTACTTAAGTAATTACTTTGAATACTTTTGACACCTCTGCCCTACAGTAATCAAAGCCTTTACATAGGCCTACCTGAAATTAGAGGCCTAAGCCACAAAAATATAAAGCCCCAGACATGGCAAAAAATAATACCGCGAGATACCGTGAAAAATACCATGATATAGATTTTTTTGCTCATACTACCCAGCACTACCTTCAGCTGACCCAAGAGTCAGATTTTGCAAAGACTTTACCCACCTGGGTACTGACTGGTCAAGTAGCTTGAAATAGCTAATTTTAAAACAAGATGGTTTAAAATAAGATAACAATGATTATCACTTTTGATGGAGACACCCAAATTACTCAAAAAGCTCATTTGTATTTTCAAATATTAAAAACAACAAGCTACATGCTTGTGTCACTATTGATGGCATGATATATTCATAGAAAGATTCATTATTATTGCACACATGGACAATAGCAATTGAAAACTTGTAGGTGCAGTGCAGTCATGGTCTAATTGGCAGTAGAGGATTTCAGTCTTATTTATGTAACTATGTATTTGCTGGCTTAGACTTTTGGGGTCAGTGGCGCACAAAATTGTAGTGCAAATATATATGATTCACTACATGGCACATTTATTGTCTCCATAGAAACTGGCCTCCGTAGTCTGTCAATAACAGTAAGGTCAAGACAATAAGGTCAAGAGGAAAGATCCATGTTTACAACACAAACAAGTTAAGAAAGAAAGTGAGACAGAAATACAAAAAAATCTTATTATTAGATTAAGGGGGTGTATCAAGGTCATTTAGACAGAAATTATGATTGGCAAAGTAATAAATAGTGTGTAATGTGGGCTGGGTGTCCTTTAAAGAACATTCTGATTAATACAAGTATCACATATAATTTACGGCCATACAAACACACTGTACAAATAAGCAGTGATTCCTCTACCATTTTGTTAGGCAACCAACCACCCACTAAGTAAATGGAGTAGAACAATAATGAATGAAAATGGATAAGATTAAACAGGAAAATACTTGTTTCATTATTTGCATGAGCAATCATGTTAAGATTAATTGGAATAGCTACTGCTAATAATGATGCAGACAGTTTTAATAGTTGGCTAGCCAACGGTATTCTAATCCAGGCGTGGCAAACCTGCGGCTCGTGAGCGTCTCTTTGCCTGTTCATGTGCGGCTCTCAGGTTTGGACTGAGAATCGGGGAATTTCCCGAATGGCCGGTCAAAATTACGGCTGCGTACTATGGCGCAGCATGCAATACATAAAAAAAGCTAAAAAAATAAATAAGACAAAATGCCAATAGAAATAAGACAATATGACCTGAATACATTGGAACTATTTTACTGGACCAATCAAAAATCAAAAGAGGAGTTTCCCCGTGAAAACAGTCTTCCGTGTTCGGCCAATTCATTAAAGTTCAGTGAAGGCAATGTTGTGTTTTTACAGTCGAGTGCAACCAAGGAATATTGAGCTGTCTTTCACATTTTAGTTTCTTCTCTAAATAAATGGAGAGGAAAAGAAAATGGAGGTGCGGGAAAATTGAGAAAACAGGAGCAGTGCTAATGCTGTTGAATGCTGTAAAAATAGAACAAGTTTAGAGTACACCAACATTAAAGCCAAGTGAGGGAGACAGTCAACAGCCCGGAGATGCAGCAGTATCTGGTATGCTCAGATCAGCATTCTCAACGTTTAGAAAGTTGAAACATCCAAAGAATAGGTTTTTGATTTGTTAAAATAAAGTGTATACCTTGGCATTACTGTTAGCTAATTAAGGTTAGCTTAATGTGGAATAGATGACAGGTTGCACTCAAACTACTGTATATGTTTCAGTCAACCTACGTAGCCTGTGAATTAGCTTTTCTCCCTTACAACAGGTGAAACCGGCATATGAGACTGGGATGATGTGCTAGCTAGAGAACCCAGTCTACCATTTAGACTTATAGGGGTACCCACAATGTAATCGTGCAGCACTGCCCATCACCCATATGAACATGCTCCCTCATAACATGCCGCTGACATGCCACTTTACGGACAGTAAATACTGTATGATTAATAGTCTTAAGTAATTCACAACTTCAATCTGAAGACGTTTAAAGTGTTACGTTCAAAATGCCCACTGTATTGCTCGAGCTACTGTAGTTCTAAGATGTTATTGATCTGATGCTGATATCACACTATACATGTACATTTTTGAACAAAGTAACAACTGATTCAAGACCAGTTGTTGGGCCTATGTTAACAAAAAACTAAACTTTACCTTTGAAGCGACCATAAATTCAGAATATGTGTCCAAAACTGCCATTTCCTCCTTTATATTCCTTTAGTCCATAAGGTTATTTTTCATACATATTAAACCAAATTGTGAATATCTTCGTGTCCATTGGGCCTGCTCACTGTGTTCAAGGGAAGCGCTGCAGGATGCTAGCTTCCTCTGAATATTCTTATCACAGTTTGACACATGACCTGTGTCAAACCTAATTTGCTAGCCTAATTTGATTGGTTAATCAAAAAAAAAGTTGTTTTTACCAAGGAACGTAAATTCATATTAAGCCTCCTCACTTCAGTAGGAGTGCAATATCGTGTTTCACCACACATTCACCATTCATTTTGAGCGGCACTGTTTCACTCATTGTAGAATATACTTTAGGCCCCGGTTGTCCCGGCCTTTCTGTGTGGAGTTTCCATGTTCTCCCCGTGTCTGCGTGGGTTTCCTCAGGATGCTCCGGTTACCGCTTTAAAAACATGTTAGGTTCATTCTCCAGTCAGTGCCATGTGACCAGTGACACTGGTTAAATCAGGAGCAGCACAGCGGCTGCCCACTGCTCCCTTGAGGGATGGTTTAATTGCAGAGGATGAATTTTGCTATGTGTATGTGTCAATAAAAGCACCTTTACTAATTATGTGCTGTTATTTCAATCAAACAGCACAGAATTACCAAAATGTTAGAATAAAAATGCATCTACAGTCTGAAAAAACAAGGAAGCTTAGCTTACCTTGGGCTCTGGGAGGACACACCACTGCTTATATCCTCATGCATGGGCTTTCCATCTAGTGTCGCAAGGACAGCCTTTACTTACTAAAAGTCTAGGACACAGCGCTGGCTAACTGCGTCACGATCCCCCTACTTGACAGCAGAGACTTTTTGTTTTACATGCACGACAATCAACTAAGTAACTCAATAGTCGGACGATAAACTTGACGGATTGGAAAATTAAACGACAGGACTCTGGCTGATGATGAGCAGGTTAAGGTTACTGCTTAAAATAAATAGAAAATTTTAAACTAGTAAACCACTGCACCGGAAATTACTGATACATATTTGTGAGTGACAATGCTAACAGCCAATGGAAATCGACAGTATCACTTCCCGAAAGTCGGAGTATACATGGGTATATGTATCAGACACAGTTGCTTAGTAGCAGTGCTAACTGACGTAAAAGGCTGAGACTAGCTTCTATCTAACCCTGCTGTGTAAGTGCCTACGCGGGGTCAAAGAGAGCAAGCTGTGACAGAGAGAGGCATGTCTAAGAGCACAACTCCTGCTGTTATTTATACACTGCTGCTAGAATAAGAGGACTACTCGTTAATGCTGAAAAACTGACCTCCTTGCACCTGTGACAATAAGTACAATTACTTATTAAAGACAAACATGGTTTATATATATATATATATATATATATATATATATATAAATATAAAGTAAATAAATCTATAATATTCCAGGGTTCTCGCCAGCCCGCCTACAGTAACATACAATTTAGTGTAATTAGAAATAATGAAAGCATCATGTTATCAGAGCTCACACACCCATTACCAAGATATCATTTAATCTTCAAAGATATGCTAATATCATAAGTGCATAATTTCTAAGAAAAGGAAAGATAATAAAAGGATTAGAATGGTTTTCAAAAACTGCTTTTATAATCGATTAACTACATTACAAAACAAGCAATTTAAATTGTATAGTTCTACTTTCCAGAGAAGATCATCTCTTGTCTCTGGGCACAAGCACAATTCATGGCAGGCGTGCACACACACACACACATACACACACAACACACACACACACACACACACACACACACAAACCGTACCACATAGGTACGTACGCTGGTTGATCAGCTAAGCCATATAAGAAGCTTGCATGGTGACATTTCAGCCCCGGCTGTTTTCCATTTATGTCGTCCTATGGGACCGGGATGCGGTACACGCCTGCATCACCCACACATTCTATCTCTATAGGATTCTCAAATACATTGGTCTGGAAAGCCATGATGAAGTCCCTACGGATGCAATTGCTTTCCAGCAGAGAGGTGCTGGTGTAGATTTTCTTTAACCTTTTCCGAAATATTGGAGAGGCATTTACCAGCCACACATTCATATAAAACGCATTCTTGCTTTTAAATGACAGGCTTAGCGCTACAATAACCCATAGAGTGGTTAGGCTACTGCATCCTGGAAACGTGTCCAACAGCTTAACAAAGGTAGATATGAGAAGACGCCGTAATCATTTTGGAGCTTCAAAATGTATCAAAAAGGGAATGTAAACCTGTCATAGCTGGGGTCCCACCCTTGGCCACAAGGAAGCGCTAACCATCTTCTGGGGTGAAGTGGAGATACGGCTCTAAAGAGCGTCTGCATTACAATTGTCAACACCAAACTTTGAGTCACACTGGCATGCGCACACACACTCCACTACACAGGTGCAAGCAACTCAGTCTGACGTTAGCTTTGTGCATCTTAGAAACAGTGCAAGAAGATGGCTTAAAGCTATGGCAGGGGAATCAGAGACAAGCAGTGAAGAGAAAGAACGAGGAATAACAGGGATGGGCAGATACAATTGTGAGTGAGTCTGCTCACCAGCCATTCATTTTTTCAATTGGAAAAATGGCCCTGGCCCTTACAATCTACTAAATCTCTTTCATTACAAGCCAGATGTAGCCCCTAGCCTGTGACGCTCTGTATGGAATCACAGTGCCATTTCCATCCCGACACGTCACGCTTAACTTAAGTGTCACCGCTGGGAAATGACAAAACTGGTCCCACAACAGTCTTACAACACAACAATCTTTTTGTTCCGTGCATTTCACACAGATCATTGTCATTCTTTCACTATTCTTGATATGGCCTTCAGCTAAATTGAATATTGTACACGTTATATGCAAGTGGCAATATGTGCAAGTGGCATCATGTAGAAGTCCTTAATCCTGCATAGCCTCAATGCACGAGATAACTCCATCTGCCACTCCAATCCACCCACATTAATGAACCCTCCTGTACTATCTCTATGTAATACTGAGATCTTATTACATTCCCAGGACTGGGTGTTATGTGTAGCATGCTGTACTTCATCTAGCTTGTCATTGCAGTATATGGGTGAGAATTAAAATACTGAGTCCTGCATTCTGTACAGAAACCCTCATCTAATGAAATGAATACATGTATTGCGTTGGATGGATGAATTATGAACTATAAAATTGCATGGAATTGTATTAGAATTTTCATCAATCAGATTTCGTACTACTAAATTTAAACAAAGTAGATTAAAGTGCATTAAACAATAACAAAAAGAGGATTTATGATTTGGCCTAAATGATTCCTTTGACTTTCTACAACATCAGGCAATGTGTTTTTAAAACCAAATTGCAAAGGAAATTACATTGTTTCATATTTCTGTTTGAAGACCAATCTAAAACACGAACGACGATTAATTATTTGGTATAAATTACAGTTTGTACAGTAGGCCAATGAAGCATGTCATCTGTAAATGCAATAAAGTGCTGCACAGCTATTTTCACCTGAAAAATTGCCCTCCTGTGATGATTTGCATCTTGCTGTTGGTGACCTCACCTGGAGCTAAGCACTTATCTCACCCTACTCTGATTTAAAACCACGGAAAGGAAAAGTGCTACTCCGAAGTGCCCCAGAAAAGCATTTGATTCTGAGTTACGGCTAGTTGGGAAAATGGGGACTCTCAGTCCGCAGGCTATTTTAGACACGTAAGGTTTCTCATCAAGCCAGAGAGATGATGAATACAGCTGGGAAAATGTGAGTCATGTTCGGGGAATCACAACGGATGTACAGTACAGGGTCACGTTAAGTAAGTTAGCCATTAATGGTACAATATAAGATAAACAACACAGATCATTTGAGCTACTAAATTCTGTCTGTTAAGTGTATGCTAAGGGCATGGGTGACAGACAGGCATTATAAAATAAACTAATGTGAATTTTGTCTAGCGCTAACCTTCAAAAGCTTAAATTCAAGTAATTCAAACAAAAAAATCCTACCAAAGAAAAGTAACAGTTTAATGGACAATGGACATGATACGTTAAAAGTTAATTTCACGTGTTAATATTCATGACACACACATTTCTCATCAAGACATGAAAATGGTTTTAGGCTTTGGTGGTTATTTCTCTCATGTTCTCAAACAGTGCAATCTAAGAACCCTTTTAAAGTGTTTATCATATGATATTACTCTCCTCCCTAACAGACAACATACATCTGTCTAATGTGGTCAAATCTGCAAAAGGATTTCAGCGAGAAACTTGTCCACAGACTCAGAAAGTGTTTCAGACAGTGAGGCAGTGATTGCCTTATCACACACTGCACAGACAGCTCACAGCCAAACTTCTTTACTCCAGTGTGGTACTTCTCGTTTCTATATTCAGTTAGGAGATAGAAACAGTGTGTGTGCGTGTGTGTGTTTGTGTGTGTGTCAAAGAGACGAGAGGGAGAAAACGGGATATAGATTCTGTAATGAGTTTCTCTAAAGCATCTGAATGTCCCATCATCACCATGATTTTATGAATTCATCACAGAAAGAGTAAGTGTCAGACTCAGGGCTGAAGGTAATAAGATGGTATGCTGATTTCAAATGAGCGATCGCCTGAGAGATAAAGGAAACATGTGAATGCAGAGATAAGTGGAAATATCAGCGGCACCTGTGACGATTTGGCTGTATTACTGATATCACCGGCCATAGCTTGGGCTGTTCATGCGCAGATGGGTGCTCCGTCTTCACAGAAGTGAATAGGGCTTCGCTCGTAGCCAGCTGACCATGTCTTTAAATAAAACACGACAGTGATTTATGAGTATGAGCCCTCTACCGCTGTATCATGTGTCTATCTCACACACACACACAGTATATTGTTGTACAGTACACCTCAGCAATACCAGTGCAGACAGGGCACCGTTAGCGTATTGCATTTTAGTGAGGATATAGCTCCTTTCATCACATACTCCAATATATTCCACCCCCTATATCACAATGAAACCAACTTCAAAGTGAAGAAATTATTGAATTAATAGAAACCAATCACACACTTTCCGGGGTGAGAATGACAGTAATTGGCGTATTGTGCTAATGTTTGATATTGTTGAATTTCCGTTCGTTCCCCTGCAGTGTGGTTTTTAGACGGAGAAGTGGAGACTGTGAATCTTGTGATTCATTTGTGTGACAGCCTGGCAGGAAGTAAACATTTTGGAGAAAAACATGGATATATTTTCCCCTAGAAATGTCCCTGATTAAAAAGTCTAAATGCTATGCTGTTGACTTTGAAATGGAAGGCTGTGCAGCTCTGTGCCACGCTTGTCTGTCACTTATGTACTCTTTGACAATTATTTAAGATGACAAGGATATACTATATGCCTGCCTACTCCAGGTGGGGAATGAGTCCTTACCCCAAGTGAAGGAGTTTAAGTACCTCGGAGTCTTGTTCGCGAGTGAGGGGACTATGGAGCGAGACATTGGCCGGAGAATCCCCAGGGGAAGACCCAGGACTAGGTGGACAGATTATATCTCCACACTTGCCTGGGAACGCTTCGGGATCCCCCAGTCAGAGCTTTCCAATGTGGCTCGGGAAAGGGAGGTTTGGGGTCCCCTGCT
>JAODUK010000022.1:3202257-3230467 GCA_027564635.1 Typhlichthys eigenmanni
AAAATTATCCATTTGGCCAATTGTGTTTTGTAGGTGTGAGTCTGTGTTAAGAGTTTAGAAAAAGTATCTGAAGTATGTGTAAGCGCTTGTTAGCGATTGAAAAAAACTGTAAAGGAGACTGGGCAGATATTTGAAAAAAAAATGTTTGTGGTCAGATAAGCGGAGGTCAGTAATATTGGCAGGGGAAAATACGTGTTATGGTACTGTATGAAACTCTCTTAGTACATTGTATAAAACATTGTATAAAATTGATTGCTTGTTGTGTGATTTATAGTTACTTAAACAGTGATTTAGAAGAGGACCAGTTGTTTGAACCAGTGTATCTCTAACTGTGTGTCAGAATACCTTAAACAACTGCTTTAAAACAAAAAAGTAACCTACATTATGGAAAACATTAATATCATTTGACCTCATGCTGTAGTGCATTTGATTAATATTTAAGAAATGTCAGGCATTATGCATAGCTGTAAATGTGGGGGGAAATGGTGGCACACTAAACTATTAGCTTTGTAAAATCATCCTGATTTTGTAAGCTCCACGACATGTTCTGCCCATATGATGCAGAAAAAATTGATTGTAGAGGCAGAGCTTACCAGGAGGCTAGCTTTTTTAGGCTAATAAGCTATGGCAGTTAAAAATTAACACTAACAATCCAAGATGCCCACAGCCACATTGAATGCACCACACCACATGTAAACAATGCCGAATATCAGCCATGTTAACATTCAACTTGAATATCACATCTTAAATTTTGTTTTGCTCTATTACCTGTGGTAAAGATAAACACTTTTAATACAAACACTTTGACAGCCTCCGGGGTTGACGGCAGGCATTTCTAAGTCAACAGTCCATAATGGGAGGCAACCCAGATGCAGACATAAAATACATTTGACAGGAAGACCTTTCATTTTAACTTGCAAGTTTAATTAAATATGCAATCCTACCATAATTAGCTGTCAATGATCTGTCCTTTGTACTTTGTCTTTGGCATTCCATCATGTTCAGGACACACTTAAGTATCACAATGTCTCGCCAAAAGATACAATTTGATAGAGCTGAATCACGACTTCCACATTTGTATGACCACTGTGCTTTATGAAGGCTGCCATTAGCCTCTTTTGTGGCATGGACCAAGCACAATATAATGCTGTTATCACTGCAGTTAATGCCGCTACATAACAGAGATAATGGCGTTCATTTATCACACAAGGCATAACTCAAAGTGTTTATTTTTACAAGATTACTCCTTATTTTATAATCTCGGTTATCAAAAAAAGATAGTGTCTATTAAAAAGCAGCCTTATTTTAAATACAATGCTGTAGAAAGCCCACTGATATGCACAAAAATCGATAAATCAGCTCACAGCGTTTGCATGAAAATGTTAAAATATTAGTGAGGAAGAGAGCATGTGGGATTAGGCCTTTGTAAAAGAATAATCCCTTGCTCAAACGCACCCCAAACAAGGCCTCAGAGTGAAAAATAAGAGTTAATGGCAAAGCAACTGACTGCTCCTGTTGTCTCCTCCAGCATACAGCCAAGATGGCCATATTGTGTCTCTAAACAAATAGAATGGTTTGGCACCATGACAAGCCAGACTGTGGAGTGCAGACGCACTGATTCAGCACAATGTGCTCTACTCCCAGGTCACCGCAAGCAGCAGCCAGCAGGAGGCATCAGTAATGTGTGTGCGACTGCTACTGGATGGCAACTGTGTCGTCGCTCTCTTTTGGCTGCAGGCACAGAAGAGAATGTGACGCACGGAGGAAATCAGCGTGCATATGCCACGCATTGATTATTTAGCGAAGCAGCGCAATTGCAAAACTTTTTAAGACGCTGTAATTGCGGTGCTAATTAACTTGTGACCAAGTGTTCTGACTGTGTTCTCTTCATATAAACTGCTGCGTATGCCTTGAAGAAATAAATGGGATACATATTCCATTCCTTATACACCATATGTTGTATGGTATGAAATGATACACAACAACCCCACTGTATGAGCTTCACTCACACACACACACACACACACGCACACGCACACCCTACACACAGACATAGACCCTCTCAGACATAAATTCAAATAAACAAGATGCTCATTACAAACAGTTGTCAGATAGGAAGAAGATCAAGAATCTCCATTGTTAGGACATGACAGACATGGCTGCTGTGTCTACGTTTTATGACTAAGCTGTGAAATATCTTTGTAACAATCTATATATATATACGAACATGAGCACGCGCACACACACACAAACACAATCACACCGAAAAGACTTGACAGCCCCTCTACCGATTTTGTCTTTACAGGCAAATAAAGGGAATTAGTGTAAAGGCTTTAAAACCTGTCGCAACCTCCATTTATAAGTGTCAGACAATGAAAGCACAGACAAAAATGTCTGACGAGGGATAAAAGGATCAATAAAGGAAAGAGGGGAAGGGGAAAAAGGGAGCGATATTAGCCAGGTAGCCTTGTGCACTCAGTGGAACGTTATAGCAGCCTAATTGCTCAGAGACCAACGTGAGGGGCTTAGATTGGGTGTGAAGGGCAGCAGCACATATCGATTGATACAGGTTCTGGTGATACATGTGGAGGCATGCCGGAGTCCTTTCTCCCCTTCACAGCCACACGCACTACCTTAAAAGGACTCTCTGATTGATCTGTGGGGCATCTGCAGGCCTTATCATAATGTATAGACAGTCATCAGCTCCCTGTATCAGCTCAAAAGCATCGTGTTTGTCGTCTCTAATCACAAAGTTCCTCAGGCATGCTGTGATGTCTGGCACCTCTCCCTCATTGCTGTGGAGTATTGCCTTCCCCTTATTCACACTTTTCTGTGGAGAATGATATGGGCAAGCATACTGTAGAGAAAGTATCCCTTGGATTTCAGCAGCTGTACAGGTAATAAAAGTAAATCATTATATTGTGCACTACACCATATAATATAGTGCATATACTATATTAATAATACAGTAGAAAAAGTAATTTACATGTACAGCATTTAGCAGACGCATTTAGCATATGTGTTGCAGATGTGTTTAAAGCGACTTACAAGTGCGACTTAGTGCATTTGTAAGTAGATCATCCACCAACACTTGCAAGCAAGCAATGTTCTGTCAGAATCAATGATCTTGGAATCGTGTCAAAGTAGAGACGAGATGTCAGTGGCCTTAGCAAGGCAATCACATGGAGCCTGAACTCCGACCAAAACACACATAATGTTCACGCGTGTCAGATATGACGCTGTGCATGTGAACAATACTGGAACATGTCAAGGTGGTACGTTGTGTTACATGGTGATTCATTGCTTCCAAGAGAGGGATGTGGAGATTGAGACATCACTGAATAATTCATGGACTATTAGCTGATCAGTGTTTTCAACATCAACCTAACTTTGTTATGACAGCATAATGTACAATAATCTAATAACCTAGATGGCTGTATCACCACAATAATGTATGGCCATTTGAACTGGTTATTTTTGATGACCTACAGTAGCATCAACAATATAACACTTACCTGTGTTGGCTATGGACTGTAGCATGCAATTGTGAGCAGCATTTCAGCATTTCTCTGTGCTCTTACATACAAAACAATATTAAAATGGAGGGGTATCTTGAATGATGAACAGGTCTGAAGCTTATATTAACACATGCAGTCATCTGCTGATGAATGGAACAAACCTTAACATGGCATAGCAGTCTGACTGGCCCATTATCTGCATCATAAATTATGTTTGACACGCGTGCGCACACACGCAATATATATATAGTCATTTATTATTTTTCAGGAAGATTTATTTATTTAATAATTTTTTTAGCTATTCACTTTACTTTGGCTAAAATGTTTCTCACAGTGAAACTTATTCCATATGATTTCCAGTGGTGCGGAGAGGCACCTTGCATTGGTCCATCTCATTGTGATGATACAATATGCCCAATGAAGTGGTTCTGTGGCTAAATAAGGTGTTACTGATGATTATCAGTAGAGGCCATTCTCCTGAGACATTGCTCACTAATGGGACAGTGACTGGCTTTGTGTTTACTGGTCCATTTCCCAGGGATTCGCTCTAAATGCAATGTAATGGCCCAAGAATAGTGTAAATACAAATGATTAGGGTGCTAATACAGCAAATCTTATAATATTGCAGTTAGTTTTTTTCTCATACACTGTATAGACTGTTCAGCATTCTGAGGGGCTGAATAAACATTGAGAGTTATGATGTCCTATTCTCATAAACACATGCTCAACCTGTTTCTATTGTAGGCTTACACATTTGATTTCAGAGGTATACATTCAGCTACGTTACATTGATGTTGGAATTCATTTGATGCTTTATCACACATCATAACAGTAAAGATTCCTCTAAGGGAAAATACAGTTTCCATTTCAAAATGGAGGCCAATGCAAGGCCCTCTAGGGGCACAGGAACCCATAACATTGTATTCTTGATTCAGGAATCCCGACAGCACTGAAATACATTTTGCTGAAAGAAAGTATTTGGAAT
This sequence comes from Typhlichthys eigenmanni, assembly GCA_027564635.1. NCBI lineage: Eukaryota > Metazoa > Chordata > Actinopteri > Percopsiformes > Amblyopsidae > Typhlichthys > Typhlichthys eigenmanni. The sequence goes on from JAODUK010000022.1 coordinate 3,206,761, forward strand.
ATTTTCCAGTATGTTTGTGTTCAGTACAAAATGTCATTGTTTTTGTCATCTTTTGCTTTTTGGTGATTCTCACCACATATGAACATAAGAGCAACAGTCCAATGTGAAATAGCCTTATTTGGCATGGTATAATAAGATAAAAGCAGTCTATATTAAAGATGGAAGAGAGGGGTAGGTTTTTCACAGGGTTAATGAACTCATGAATCTCACCTTAGGCACAATTAGTCAACCTCTATGAATGCTTTGAAATAGAATGTACCCAGCTTATCTTTTCTATCGTATTGCTTACACAAGGATCCATTTGGTCTAGTTCTAAATCCATAGCCCTTGGTAAGACATTTAACATGTTTCTTTTTTATCTGTCTGTAAAAAATATATTTTTTATTTTTCTAGTGCTTGGAGCCAAAAGGTCCCAGATTCAATCTCTATCTACAGAATTGCCAAACAATTAAAACAGCTTTTAGACCCTGAAATCATACCAATGATGCTAAACCTATGACTATGTTGAAGAGCAAAGACAGTGCATTTCTCTACTTTTATTTTAAATAATGACTGATGTGTCTCATACAAAAGATTGGCCATTTATCCTACTTGATTGGTTTGATTGATCGAATTGAAAGTCTAAACATAAATCGGACTAATTATCTTTTCATCTTAGCTGACAGCTGCCTCGCCCCGTCTTCGTGGCTGTGTAAAGAGTGATATTGCCCTCTAGCGTCCCGATGTTTTATAGCAGTCTTTGGTACATCTCTGAATAGTCTTTTTTGTAAAAGCTTAAAATGCAACCGTGTCGAACATGTTATTATGGGTACGGTATTTCTCATCAGTTGTGTTTTGATGTGTTTATTAATGTGAATCATACATTAGCTTCTATGCAGTAACATTTAGATTAATTATATTTTAATTGTATTTGACACAAAAAAAAGTCTAATTAATTGCAAAAAAAAATGTAAAACACAAAATAATATTAAGAGGCAATGGAGGTATTTCATACATTACACATTCTAATTGAATCCTGACGTTACAATCATCTGAACATAGTGAGATGCCATTCTGGCTCAATGTGATTTCCTCACTATCTCCTGGTATATTTTATTTTATTTTATTTTTATTTTTATTTGAGCAAAAAAAAAAGCAGTATGTATTAACACATAATTTAAGATCATGGCTTAATGCTTAACAAAACCATGAAAATAATGCAGCAGGTCAACAACTTAATGAAGCAGAGTGTGAAATATCTTAACAAATATGTTGTATTAGCTGAATCAAAGACAACTTAACACAGCTGTACCTGGGCACCCTCATTTAATAATATATTAAAAAACACATGTACTGATAAACAAATCTGACAAGGAAGACAACAGAATTCAGTTCAATAGGAGCAATAAAGGAATAGAGAAATATGTTTTAAAAGGCCTTGCTACATATCAACCATGAGCTATAGTTTAATTTGAACTAACCACTAAGCATTTATTTCTGTACGTGATATGTACATTAGTGCAGGAAAAGCACTCTGAAATCAAATTATCCTCCACTAAAAGCTAAAGAGATATATTATTAACACCACAGGAATTATAAACGCCACATTCCACGCTCTAATTAAAAGTTACATAAGGCGTACTTTAGTAGTAATGACATCTTTCAGCTATGACCTATAAAAACAATAAGCTTTTCCATACAAAGAGGAAACAGTCCATCATGCTGCAAAAAATATTATATTTGTATTTTAACAATGATTGAAGGACTATAAGAAATAAATGATTAATCAATGCTATTCAAAAATAGCTTTGTAAACTGTGTATTAAAAGTCTTATTGAAAAGCCTTGAAACATTATGTGGCACACATGCACTACAAGGTATTCTAAGTATTCCCTGTCAACTTCATGCATTGAACTTTGGCGTGCACGCAGACAAGAAAAGGGAGGCAATGAAAACAAAGGATGCCCCTGTCCTATTGGGATAACATCATTATCCTGTATACAAAAAAAAATAATTTCATACAGCAGCAACAGCTACTGTAATTAAAGGTTAACTGTGCAGGATTTACACTGTTCTATTAACATGGAACTAACCAAATGTGTCTGTAGATTCTGTTGACAGCTTCAGACAGCAATGAAGCTGAATGGCTTCTTACTCCGTAACCATAACCACACAATGGCCCTTTAATTAATGAAACTGTAATAACTAATAACAACTCATTCAAGTTCTTTGTGAATATGCACCCAAGAGTTGCACACAAACCACATTGTCATTTCAAACACTGCATCTCTACACCGACTTCCTCCGAGAGCGCGGAAACTCCCGTAAGCTGTGCCCGGGTGAGAGTGTGCTCCCCGGTGAGGAAAGCCCGGTGTTGCCCCGGGAACCCGGCGAGCATCCCCGGACCCTATAAGAGATGGAATTGTAGTAAACGGAGTTGACGTGGCAGCCCGGGCTCTTGCTGCGGCCGCCCAGACGGCAGCACGCGGGGCAGCAGAGGGAGGTCAGGCTGGGGTTGGGTCTGCACCTGCCTGCTTTGATGTGGAGACGGTCGAGCCTCTGCTCCTCCGCCGGGGACGCTATGAGGTTGGTGCAGCTCGTTCCCTCCTCCATGGGGGGGAACAGGGCGCTGTGGCTACGGCTGGGCGCCATGGGATTCCCCCCTTTCCCCGCGCGCTGCGCCGTGACGGCACGCGGGCCCGGGAAACCTTGATCCCTCTTCATGGACGCCCTCTCCTGGGCGTCCCGTCGCTCATCCTCTGTGTTCATGGTGAGGAAGCGCAGCACTACCAGGTTGAGGAAGGCCCCGATTACCGTCAGCCCCACCAGGATGTACATGAAGCTGAAAGCCACGTAGGGCGTCTTCTCCTGGAGGTCCTCCGTCTTCTGCAGGGCCACAAAGTCCCCGAAGCCGATGGTGGTGAGCGTGATGAAGCAGTAGTAATACGCGTGGAAGAAGCTCCAGCCCTCAAAGTGGGCGAAGGCGGCGGCGCCCACGCACAGCGTTCCGATGCAGGACAGGAAGCCCACCAGCACCATGTTTTCCATGGACACCTCGGTGCGCCGGAAGCCCAGGCACTGCTTGGCCTTACGCAGGAGATAGCGAACAAATGTGTTCATCCTCTCACCTAGGCTCTGGAACATGACCAGAGTGAGAGGAATACCCAGCACAGCGTAGAACATGCAGAAGACCTTCCCCGCATCTGTTCCAGGAGCTGCGTGGCCATAACCTGAATGGAACACCGACATGCAAAGAGATATTTAGATTCAGAATTGATTCAATGTATAAACCTATACATTTCAAATTGTGTCACTTGTAAATGTATTGTTCATAATGATTGAAAATATAGGTCCTACAGGACAGCAGGCTATGCATAGTAGTAGTCATGCTTTTTAAGAAAAATAAGATGACTTACCAATGGTAGTTATGACTGTTATGGCAAAGTAAAAAGAACCAGCAAATTTCCACTGCCTTCCCGCGCGGTGAGGCTCTGCTTGCAGCACCACTCGCTCGATTTCTCGATAGTCATCCTCGGAGAAGCGGTATTTCTTTTTCATCTCGATGCGTTTCTGCTCCAAAACGCGCCGGCGGGAGCTCTCCGACTCGGATTCCAGCGCGTCAAACACCGCAGCACCCACCAGCAAGTAGGAGAACATGCAAAGGATGAGCGAGAGGGTCCGCACGTTCTGCTTTTTCATCATGGCTCTCAAACTCACCTTGGGAACTCAGCAGCAGTTACAGGTGGCGGTGGTATCGTTCAAATAGTCCCAATTGCCTACATTTGGATTCATTCTGTTTCGTCAGAGGTAGACTCGTGGATGTGGCTTCAGTTTGAATAGAAAAATTGGTTGTACACGCTCCGGAATTGGTCTTTATGTCAACTGTGCATATTCAGCTCTGCGCATGAGAGCGAAGCTTTCCACACGGTCAGCTGTGTCTGTCAGAAACGCAAGTGGCTTCAACATGTCTCTTCTCATCGCATGCGCGAAATAGTGGCCAATAAATCCGCCTACGAAATAAATATATTTTAAAATAGGCTCAATTAAATGTTTGGTATAGACCTCCTATAGCCATACTGTAGCCTACATATGTTGTTATTAACTTTATTGCATTGACGTCTGGCTTAATCCAATACTCACTCAATAGTTATTATTACACAATTATACGCTATAGTTGCAAATAAAAACATAGGCCTAATAGCATATTAAAAAAACAATGAAGAGAGGTTTTTTTTAGTATATTCAGCACCATGGATAGCAACACGCCACAGCTAACTGTAACAAAAATATATATAGTATAAGAAAAGTCATGAAATACTTTTCTTATATTATATATTTTTTTGTTACAGTTAGCTACCGAAATGCATGCGTGCTACCAAATTTGATTTTCAGCATGGCGCTAAAAACGTTTAATCATAGCACAGACTTCAGGTTAAGTTGTTGGCGTCATGCCAGGGCTATATTAAAATGCACATATAAAAATGTATACAACAGCCATGCAAAGCTGTGCATTGTCTTTGTGGCTTACACTGTTTTGTCCGCATGTGTTTGAAATGATTGCATGCACTAGACAATGGCTTTGCTACTTTGGATGCTTGTGGAAACCAATACTGTAGATGATGCTGGTTGCCATGGTTACCTCTTGCAGTACAGACTTGGACTGTCACTGAGGTGGAAGCCGATATGTTAAGTGTAATGATCCAACCATCATGGAAAAAATTATCTCGTGTGGAGAGATAAAATGGCATTCATGGCATTTTCGGATTTTTCAGAAGTAATAAATATGGAAAATATTGTACAGTATGTATAATTACAGTGCTCATATGTTGCTTTCAAAGAGTGCACCCTCCTCTCAGGGTGTCTGTCTTTGTGTTAAGTGGCTAAATCGGTACACTTAGGTCTCCGGCGAGATTCAAAACAGCTCTCGGTAAGTGAATTACCTGTCGGTGGACAACAGAGGTACCTACTAGCTGCCACCATCCATCCACAATTTGTGTGATCCCATCTCCTTCAAAGCCCAGAGTGCTGGTAAATAAATGAGTACTGTCTGTTCTCATCTCTATAATATCACCTTCAGGACAATCACTGGCATATAGTTACAATTCAATTATTGGTTTTCACTGCAAGCCCTGATTATATACATTTTGTCCTTCCCACTCATCTATAAGCTTTCAAAAAACATGTGTCACTATTTTAAAGAAAACTACACAGAATATGAATCAGATACATTGGTGCAATGAGCCTCAAGGGGTGTTTCTCTGCTGAGTAAAGCATATATCTCTCTCTTTCATTGTGGAGTTTTAGAAAGCAGAGATGGCTTCACAAGAATTATTAAACAAAACAGCTGATGTTTGTAGATTGTGAGACCGGAGGTTTAATAAGGCCAAGGCTAATAAATTAAAGACACAGCTGTGTCAAATGAGAGAGCATGCACTTGGTCTTTTCGTGACATTTGACTGATAAATCGAGAACAAATCTAAAAAATTAATGAGACAAGAATGCAAAGAATCCCATCTTAAGAAGCAGCGCTGTTGATTAATATAGACCACCACTGTCACTATGCTAAACATAATACATTGAGAGAAAATGGAAGAAACAGAAAGCAAGCCGCTTGAGTGTGGGTAACAAAAGAAATGTGCTCATGAGCAGGAAGTCGTAACATAAAATACACATTGAAAAGTATGTTAAGCCATTGTTTGTTTTGATCTGATTGACACTGGGGAATAATCATAATGATCATCATAGATTCCAGAATATCTGCTTTTCAAACAGCAGTTTGTGTATGTGTGATAAATAATCAACTACAGTAGATGGAATGGCTTTTGGGTTAACAGAAACAAAAACAGTATGAAACAATAAGATATAAATTGTACTAGAATAACATCTCAGAGCACAAAATCACAGAATATAGCACTGCTATATATTACTGTATATATATATATACAGTATATACTATTTACTACACATGCTATATATAGCCTGAAATTACTAACCAGTGCCTGGTGAATATGTAATATAATAGATACAATGTGGCCAGTATGGAATCAAACAGAGTTGACGTCATTATGTAGGCTACACTGTTGTATGTATGTACTGGATATCACCCGCAGAAGTAAACCAGTAGTTAATTTACACTGCCTGCATTCATAATGCAACATTCAGACATCCTTGGGCACCTCCAATGAAAGCCTTTTAGACACACACCAGCTAAATTGTCTGATTGCACCAATAAGAGTAATTATAACTACAATATTGTCAGTGGGAACAGAACAAAGAAATATTCACCCCCAAAAAACAAATAGTAAACAGCCTAAATATAGAATCAGAAGCAGTGAGGGCGGTGGACACCAACAACTAATGACTACAGTGACTAATCCAGCTGTCTCTGTCTCGCTGTAACCTCCTTCATGTCAGCATTGTACCAATGCCCCCTCCTTATCTTGTTCATTCATTTACTATTGTGAACTGTCCTGTTTGTATCTAGAGTCATCTGTCGTAGCCTATTCATATCACAGTATGTTTTCTCTCTGCATCAGAAACATTATAGCATGCTGTTTCCCCTTGGCCAAGCTTTAAGAAAAAAATAATATATATATATATATATATACATATACACATACAAACATACATACACACACACACACACACACACACACACACATACACAATAGACAACAAGGACTCAGAACTGAATTGCTTTATTGATATGTTTATGTCTTGGAGCATACAACAGATGCTTAACGCACAGCGTTGCATTGGCAACCTGCAGTTAATATTAAATAACATAAAGCACATTAGAATTGTGTGCCATGAACCAGAATGCACATTCCAACCATAAGTTTGCATGAGTTAAAATAAGAATATCAGAATTAGTGTGTTTTACTGTTTGTTCACAGTTCAAATTAGATTATTGGAGAAAACAAGCAATGCTTTCAATGTTCAGCCCTCAGCTTTAAACAGCTGTACAAACTCAGTAACACTAGGGAGTGCTAAAGAGCACATGGATTGGAGTCATAGGCTACATAGCATAGGCTATATACATTTCACATGCACTCAAAATAACGAGATACCGTGATTGCCGCAGTGATTGCATTAATTCTTCTTATGGACATCTTCCCTTGTTTTCAAACAAGTCTAGAGTCCGTGTAATTTGGTGGCAACAGTGAAACTCCAAACACTGGTGCGTGCAGATCCTTTCAGTTTCCACAGTAACTGACCAAAAATAGAAATCCAAACGGGGAATATTCAGCATCCAATTTCTAGTGATATTATAAGCACTATATCTTAACATACACGACGTGTAAAATGTTAAGATAGCTTTCTGGTTACTTATAGATCCAATTGTCCAATAAATTAAACAGACGCATTTTCCTCAGTAGGCTTAAGCATGATGAAGAGTCGTTTACTTAAAGGCCTACATGTAGGCTAGAGTATCCTTTTCCTACTTATTAATACCTAAAGGACTGTGTGTTTACAAACTGAAGTCCAAATTGTTCTATAGTTAATTATACTTTATAGGGGTGAGTAACTATCGGTGAGTAGGCATGTTTGCAGCCAAGTCTAAACATCCAATAGACCTATAGATGTTGCTGCTCCAGTTTGATGTCTTCTTGACGAATATAGATGAAATAGTATATAAAAATCATATATTTTCCAGCCACTAACAAATTGGTTAGGCTACAATGTATGTAGCCTATACATAAAACGTACGATTCTACACTATAGGCCTACACATTTACAGGTCAGGTGTATGAGTATTACGTATGTGGTTGTATTTATTCTAACAACAAACCAAAATATGCCATTTTTCTCGACATATTATTTCGATTACGATTTATAAAATATAAAGTTATTATTCGTTCTTTATCGGATACTAGCGTATGGATACATGGATACTAGTGGCAATTTTGAGCGGAGTTTGTCGTTTTTGGCCTAGAAATCTGATGACCTGGCAACCCAGATTCACTCCACCCAGCATCGGAGACGCGCAGCCCCGCGCTGCGAAATACGTGCGTTTGGAAGAACCTATCCGCCGCACTTTAATAACAAAGTTCATCGAAACTCGTGCCGAAAAATACAGTTGAATTACAATATAAGTTGATCTTGTTTTAGTAAATCATACATTTTTAACGATGGAGGACGACTGCCTGTGTGAATACGACTCGACCTGGGACACAGAAAGTGATGGGGATGACCCGGCTGGAGAGAGCCAACCCCGACGTTCAAGTCAAGACAAAAACAAATCATCTTGGGCTTTAGTGAGTGCAGCTAATCTCCCTAACTGAACATCACCATAAGCACTTATGTGTATGGTGAATGTGATTGGTTTTGAACTAGGCCAGACGCTTTATATTTCCATGGCGCTAGCTAGCTAGCTTTCTCCTTCGCTTTGACTTGCTTGCTAACAGGCTACTTAGCAATAGTGTAGTCGTTAGCTGCCTTGTGATGGATCGGATAAGTCGCTGATTTGGTGTGTTTTTATTTTATTTGTATTTTTTTGCACCCTGTAAGTTAAATTGTTTTATAACGTTATTCTGTCGCATTTTATAAATGCTGAGTGTATATTTGCAGCCCTGCTGCTGAGAGAATAATTGTGCTAGCTTGGCCTACTGTATGACAAGTGCTAAAGCTATGACTCCCAAACGTTGACTATAATGAATAAACTGCAGTGGGTATTAATGATATTATGGCTTGTAATTTGATTCCTGCTTACAGTTGAACCCTTAAAATATGGTCACAGGGTCTCTTCCTTGTTATATATGTTTTTGGGGTTCTGTTTATTAAATATTGACCTGAATATTACTATTTCAGAATGTTTCTGTCCTAATCGTATTTTGGGGATATAACGGGCTTGGATACTGTATTTGCTTGGATACATTTCTGGAGCCATAATTCACAGTATAACTGTTCTAGAAACTTTAAGAACGAGCATCCACTTATGTGGCCATCATTGTTCTATTTTATTTAGCTTGTCAATACATATATGCATTGAAGAACTTAGAATGAATTAAGCAGTGATTTCTCGTGTACAGTATGTGTCGATCTTTAATCATGTAACATCTTTGCAGTGGCATTCTACACCTAGAAACATGAGGGCAGCAAAGGACATGCAGAATTACAGACGAGGCTATCCCGTAAGTGACAACTTCTACCACATGAAACTTGCAATTATATATAATCACATACTAATGCCAAACACTATAACAGTTTAAAGTAACCATTCTGATGTTGCTGTCTTCACACAGAATCTTACAGATGATGAATGCTCTGAAGACAAAATGAACAATTTGAAATTCTACCTCAATCAGTTTCCTTCTGCTCCTGATGGTAAGGCACATACATTTCTCCTGTAGCATTCCATCTGCTCAACTGTCATGAATAATTTCCTTCTGTATTTTTGCCTATTTTGCAAAGATATCCATATTGACTTTTTTCATAAAGAATGGAAAAATGACTACAAGAGACTGGAGCGAGTCCACTCCTATATTCAGTGGTATGTATTGCTCAAGTCTTGAGTTGCTTTTGTTTTATAAGCTGAGCTGTTAGCATAGCTGGGGTAGGAAACTGTAACATTCGCAAACACTTACCCTACTTCTAACAAAATGTCTAAAACTGTGTAAAGATTTGACTGCATGGCAGTTTGTCTTTCACTTTTGAATTACATTGTACATGTTTATAGCATCAGATTGGCATAGGGAGTTGTTTTATTTTGGTTTTAGAGTGTTCTGACTTCCAAGGTAACTGCTCTTGGCTACACAAATTATTCTTATCTTGTGTGTGCGATGTTGTTGTTGTTTTTATCTTGTTTTGTTTTTTTCGTCTTTTTCTTGAATTATTCTAAGGCTTTTTCCACTTCGGGAACCAGGAGTTAACTACATGGCTTCAGAACTAACCAAGAAGGAGATTGAGGTGAGTGGACCAGAAGAAACGACTTCCCTAAATTAATAATCAGCACAATGGCTTCATAAAGAGTCAGTTGAGAGTGTTGGTGAGATGTCAATCAAGTGTAGTCAGTAGGGTTGGGTACCAAACTCGGTACTTTTAAGAGTACTGACCGAATTACGTCGGTACTACCGAGTACCGATTGAGATTAAATCAAACGGTACCAGATTTCGGTACTTTAGCGCACGTAAAGAGAGAAACGCGAGCAAGATTACATCATCCCTGCACAGCCTGCAGCTTGTTAAATGTTCAACACAATCACGGCTACGATGAGCCAAAAGAAATTACAGGTTTACCTTTTTTCTGTACTTTACTCTAAGAACTCTTTACTCTGTACTGTACTTTAAGAATGATATGACACAATCTACCAGTCTTTTCAATATTATTTGAGAAGACTTGTTTCTCTTCGTCTTTTCATTATAGAGTTCAGATCCCCGGCGTACTTAATTGAGCTAGTAGATCCACTCGGGTTTCCCAAATGTTTTCAAAAGCACCCTTGCTTTGAGTTTGTAAACCCTGTGTGGCTCCAACACCAATTTGCTGTTGGAAATAATAGGCACCTTCCCAGCGATGCCATTTGCAGTGTTTCTCAAAGGCTGTGAGTGAGCCAAGCCAAGGAAGGATTTGTTACCGACACTGGATTGATAGTGGTGGGCGGGACAACCCCTTTTCCCAGCTGGGACTGCCTTGCTAGCTTCGTAGTTGGCCAACCTTTTCTCACGATGTCCAGCTTTGGTCTGCAACCAAATCAATATATATTCACCTCTTCAGGCTTCAGTGTCGCCATCTCAAAATCTGATTGGATAAAAGCAACAGTTGCATTGCTGTTAAGTTGAAGGTACAGACGCCTGCACTGAATATTCTGAAGGCCTCAAGGTAGATTTATTTCACATTGCAACACATGATGGGTGAAATATGATTGGATACAAGCTCTGACCTAAACATAAACTACTGGAAGCAGCGTAACCAAGAGAAAAGCTATGCAATTAAGAGAATAGACTATTGAGAATAATTTAATACATATTCATGGGAAAAAAATGATATTAAAACTGTCTGTCTAGAGTGTGAATCTTGTCAGCGTCATCATAGAATAGGGCAAATTAACAGGGAACCTTCAACTTATTTTTTTTCTAATTTTGTTCATGTTGTCGTGTTGATTTAAATGTAAGTGCATGTTGTTTTATTGGCAAAAATATAATTATTAATGTTTCTTCATAGCGTCCTCCTTGCCTAGAGACATGGTGAATCTGTGCTGCGCTAAAAACAATTCTCCCGTCACAGAGGGGCCCCTCTCTGCCCAAGGGCTCCTAGGCACGTGCCCAAATTGCATGTAGTATTTTTATAGTATTAGTATAGTATTTTTGGGTCACTGTGGAAATGAGACTACCCACTGCCAGCAGAACCAAACTGTTTTTTTTTTGTTTTCCCTGTTAAACAAAATTTGAGTAAAGCGGAACTGTGAATTCTATTTAGGCTTTTAAGAAGAATGACGAGGCCAAACAGAGACTTGTGGAGTCCTATGAACTCATGTTAGGATTTTATGGAATCCAGTTGGTCAACAGAGAGACAGGGGAAGTGAGACGTGCTGAGAATTGGAAGGAACGCTTTGTAAACCTTGAACGGTGAGTTTCACATTTTGTCATAAGACACTTAACTATATTTATTTTACTGTTGTACATTCAACATTCAAGTATTGTACCTCACAGGAATATGCACAACAACCTGCGCATCACTCGTATCCTGAAGAGTGTAGGAGAACTGGGCTTTGAGCACTTTCAGGCCCCACTTGTGCAATTCTTTCTGGAGGAGACTCTGGTCAAGAAGAACCTTAGCAGTGTTAAACGCAGTGTGCTCGACTACTTTCTGTTTGCTGTGCTGGACAAAAAACAACGTCAAAATCTGTTGCGATTCGCCTACCTCCATTTTGAGCCGAAAGACAAGTTTGTTTGGTGTCCCAGGAAGATTCAGAAGCAGTTCAAGAAGGCCGAGAAGAAACCTGAAGTTGTTGGGAATGGAGATGCTAGGGATGAAGTCTCTTCGCGGGCTACACGTAAAGACGGGGAGGCCATTGACCCGCAGCAGGAAGATAATGTCGCAGAGGCAAAAAAGGGGACTCATAAGGACATACTTTCTGAGGGTTCCCCTGAACTTAAACGAGAAGCTGTTGAAAGCACAGAGCATTCAGACAATACATGTGTTGAAAATGGTAATTGCTATAATGTAGACAATGATGACAATAAAGAAGATTGTACTGATAAAACCAGTCAAATGGACCAGTCACCCAGTCCAGACACGCTGCCGGTGAATGCTGAGACCAGCAAACTTGAAGACTCTGTTCACGAGCCAATGTGCAACATACAAACCGAAGGGGAGTTGGAGTCGGAGTCTAAGAAACAGATGAAGAAAGATAGCAATGCCCTGCCAAGTAACGGCAGTGCTGCATCACCTGACGGGCAAATGGAGGAGAAAGATGCCTCAAATAATCCCAGTATTTTGGTTTCAACACCCCTTAAGACAAGGCCAGAATGTTCCTCTAAACACTCACCCTCTTTTTTTTTGGAAAGGGAGGGAAAAATTCCAAGGACAGAGTTTTCTGACAAGACAGTTGGAATGGAAGAGGAAGCGATGCCACAGGAAAGGGTTTTGGAGACACCAGCAGGAACTGACAAATGTTTAGACAGACAGTCTAATGGAAAGGACTCTGAGAACATGGAGGTGGAGTTTAGCCCACCAAGCTCAGAAGAAAAAGTGGCAGATTCTTGAATATAGAACTAAATGAGGGTGGTAATTAAATGTATATCAAATTAAATTTAAAAAGTTGTCAGGCCTTATTATTGTTACTATTCATTTTTGAGTTCTGGTTTGTTTTGACTGTTTTGAAGAATTTAATGAATCCAAGAATTCACAATGTGTGAAATGGGATGGGACTTTGACACGCCTAAGTGAAGTTAATTATCATCATAAGCCTGTCATGGGGGTGGGGATAGAACTGTACAATGCATTCATATGAATTTGTTCTGTATAAAATAATTATAAATCATAATCTGTTTTTGATTCAACATTTTGATTCTGTATTACTTTTACAAGTAAATGCATTTTGCACTAAATCAGTCTAAATGACTTAATGAGTTAATGTCTGGTGAAACAAAATAATTTTTTTCCCCCTCTTGATCCCATTGTCTAGTGGGTGAATGAATGTCACTATGCGTAGATTTATGCTTTGATTTGTCAAGAATGCTGCAGTTTGAATGTTTTTGGGCAGAGTTTTGAAGTCAACAAATGAACAACTGAAATCATTGCCAAATATATAGACTGGTTGATTGTATGTATGTCTTCTCAGCAGTATTGAGATGTGATGCTTTGGCTAATAATTACAAGTCTACTGTAATGCTGTTTGATATGGAATTAGTATGCGGCAATTAATCAGATTGAGATTTTATTGCCTTGCTATTTATTGATGCATTTTATTACTTGCACTTGATGTTTTGGTACTTACGTTATTTATTTTACATGCATATTTACACTATGATGACACAATAGTGCTGAAACCTTTACAGTACTTATTACTTTTTACCAACTGAAACTGATTTCAGAATAATAAGTACAGTACTGAAATAACTAGAATTATTTTCTAATAGGTTTTTCTGAAATTATATGTTTAGCCAAAGTCCAAATCCATTCCTAGTTTAATAAATAAACATTCTCAGGAAACCTATGTGGTAGATATCAGCCTTTGCTCCTCGCAATTTTGTATGCTTCACTTCCAAGCACCATATACAGAAACAGTAACTTGTCTGATTTTTCAATTTAGGAAAATGTTGAGATTAAAATAATTTCACTCGAGTGAGAAGGAAACAATTTTACGGTCTATTTCTCAGGATCAGTATGGAGTATTATGTGGACGTCATTTGCAGTAGGGACATGTGCTAAAGTGAAAACTTAGCTCTGTTTTCGAGGAGCTTGCTTGTCTACATTGTTTGAGCAACCTCTGAAATCTACCAATTTCCTGTTGAATTACAAATTAAAATGCTCTTGTCTACAATGCCTCTTTTTTGTGTTTATTGCATGTTCTAGTTTTAAGTTAAATTGTTTAATTAAATAGCAATTATGGTGTTATACAATAGGCAACCGCACCATATTTCTTATCGATGGCGATAGCTATACTGCCCCCTAGATATTAGGCACAGTCTGGGCACAGGTACCATACTTCTCCATGGTATCCAAACTAGTTGCGCACTGCGGGAAGTTGCCAGTTGTCAATGTGTAAACCCTCAAAGCTACATTTACTTAAAGTTAGTTTCATGCCATAGCTGCTACCAAAACCATCCCCACCACCCTTTAAGTGAGTAGCTTCTAATTGGTTAAAGCACCACTTTACATATAAATTGTAGCTCAGCCCACCGTAGAGATCCCTCTCTCCTCCTCACCGTCTCTACAGCGCCAGCGATTGAGTTCAGCCCCCTAGGCTGGAGGTTCGCGCTTATCTGGAATCAAAGTGAATGCCATTCAGGAGCTGGCTGCTGTACGGATAAGGAACGCTCCGTTGTGAATACGCGGGTCTCCACTAAGGACAGGGAACAGGGGTTGACTTTTTTTCCGCGAAGCGCCGGATTCTAGTTGCGAGCAGGGGCCATGGCGGTGATCTCTGCTCTAGGGGTGCTCATTCTGTGCCATCTTTTGACATCATCTTCAGCCCAGGTAGGCTACATTTTTTTTGCATATGTAGCTATTATTCTTGAGCATCGTGTGTCCCAATAAGGCGAACCACACATCTAGGATAAATAGTTTTCTTTTTCTTAGTTTCTGTTTTGTTTTTTTGTCGGCATAATCTGTGGATAACCTCAATGAATCGATAAATCATAATCTGAGGGTGCCATTGATGGGGGTTCTCTCACTTGTAGGCCTGACCACCTGTAGCCTACATTAGCCTTGATGTGGATGTGTGGCATTGCCCAAACTGTTCATTTGAACAATGCCTCATAGAAGTAACTAGGATGTATTGGCAACGTGTTCTTATGGATTCCTTAGAATTATCCAAAACTGGTTTAATGTATGGAGGCCTAATTGTATGCAGCAAGTGACATTGTATGCAGTAAGCATACAAGTTGTGTGTGCTTTGGAGAGCATTTTGCGCACAATGACCACCTTGTTCAGTCCCTAGAGCTATTTCAGAAGTAGCCTAATTTCCGTTTGAATGTAAGAGTTAACCCTACGCATTAACCGGGAATATGCTGTAGGTTATTGGATGCTATTGTTGTTTCAATTTTGTGCATAAAATATCGTCTTTTACACATTCCTTCTTCTATGACTGTTCTCAAAATATTGTCTTTACAACTAATAATTTATTTAATTGTCTTTTTATTGTAAATATTTAACTTTTTTTTTGACAACTCAATTTTAGTGAAATTCAATTCTATGCATTTCTGCATGATGTTTTCTTGCTGTATAAAAGGATGGTTTAAAAATAATCAAATAATTTAATTATCTTAATGTGCATTGCAGAGACCAGGGCCAAGAGGATCCCCAGGACCCCCAGGACCCCCTGGGCAGCCAGGAAGGGATGGCACGGATGTGAGTTGATCAGCTCAGAGGATTGCTGCTTAGTTTAGATGACAATTAGTAATTAAGACCCAGTATGGTTGGAAGACACATATACTATTAAAACATGGATTATTTTCTAATCCAACATTGTACATTTTGTAAGTATAGCCTATTTCTGTATTTTAAGTAAAACAAAAACAAAAAAAGAAATTATTTATTACTCATCACCTAATGGTGATGAGTTTCTCTCTCCACTCCATATTACATTGGAAATTATAGTCCCTTTCAATCTACTGAAATAGCACATATGCATAACATATGCATAACTTTGTTCACAGTGACTCCTCCCTTGCAGAAGCCCTCCCATATTTTCAAAGGCGGGGATATGGCAGATGTAATCTAAGCCCAATTAGATGAGAACATTAAAGCAAAACAATGAATAAAGATAAAAACATGACATTTAAAAGGGGGAAATATGGAAGCAATGGATTAACACAGTTTTGAACTTTTTTTAAACCCTGAAGCACTTCTCTTACCTGTAATGAAGCAAATACAACAAAAAAGGTAAACTAATGAATGCATTTTGTCTCATCTGGTTTAGGAAATCAGAAAGTTTTTATTTCTAAATATACAGTTTATGTAGTCTGTAAAGCCAGGTCACACAGAGGAGCTATTCATACATTCCCCAAGCCTATGAGACCATCTAAGATTTCACACTCCTCCTTCCCTCACCCACAGCACCCCAACCCCCTATCCAAACCTTGGCTTTTCATCATGAGACCACTTGGAACTGGGACATTTTTTGTCTTGTTTGTTTCCCCCCAGTAGGTCCAAAACCATGGCACAGTATTGCAAATGCTGTAGCATAACCTAGAACCAATTCCAAATGTAATGTTTCATTTCATGTTTATAGGTGTTCCACAACATTGATGTGTTTACAACAAGCTGTCCCATGCATAGTGTCTTTCCATGATCAAATCTGTTCTTGTTTTTCTAGGGGAGCTTTGGTTAACTCCAATTGTTCTAGATTGTTTTTTTTTTAATGTCATAGAAAACCAATTTAAATATACATTATGTTGTTGCTATGCTATTATCTCTTTGACAGGGCAAAACTGGCCCTGCTGGACTTCCTGGCAAACCTGTGAGTATTATGGGATATAAAGCAGACATGTGTTTGTTTGACTGACTGATTCCTTAGAAAATAATGAAATTTTTGTCCTTGTAGGGACCAAAAGGAAAAGCAGGAATCCCAGGAGGACCAGGAGCTCCAGGGTTGCCAGGCCTTCCAGGGGTGGACGTAAGTCTAAAAAACTATCTGAAGATGTTGCCTTGATTGCTTGCTTTTTGATTATATGACTATTATGTATAGTATAGTATTATATTATTGATTATAATACTATACGACTATACTATGACTAAATGAATACGGTTTAGCATAAGATGAAGACACGTGTCAGAATATGTGAATATATTGTCATCAGGGTTTGACTGGCCCTGATGGTCCTGCTGGTAAAGATGGCCCTCCAGGGGATATGGTAAGACTTTCTCTCTCTATATAGTCTCTCTCTAGCATGCCCCTGGTTGCACCCCATAGAGTTTCATGAGTTATGTTATGGAAGACTCTTTAATCACCCAATATGTTATGTTCAGATGTGTGATGACAGGCACCAATGCAATCCTCATGTTGTACTTGTCTGCAGTGTGCCAACAAACAACACATGCATGTGCGTTGTGGTATAGAGACCTTAACTATAGCTATGCTAGGAAAAAGCACCATGGTTTGCCCTGTCAGCCCAGATTCATCAACGCAGCTCAGACACTTGGTGCGGAAGTTTTTAATGAGCCATCATCTCTAGTTGACCTGGATGTATGTACTATGGGCTGGTCGCTGCTTTAATCTTACACAGCATGCAACATAATTCCAACCAAAATACTTTACTCAATGTGATATGTTGCTCTAGAGCAGCGTTCCTCAACCCTGGTCCTGGAGGGCCGCTGTCCTGCATGTTTTAGTCTCCCTGCTCCAACACACCTGATTTAAACGAATGGCTCGTTAGAAGCCTGATAAGGACCCATTCATTAGAATCAGGTGTGGTGAAGCAGGGAGACGTCCAGAACATGCAGAGTGGAACTGACTGAACGCTGCTCTAGAGCAGGGGTTCTCAAATTATTCAGCTCGCGATCCCCCAAAATAACAGTGCCAGAGACTCATGACTCTCACTATCCCCAGAGGTGGTAGAATAATTTATATTTGATAGTATTTTAATACAGGCTAGCAGCAGAATCCATCAAAGTAATGTATAAACTGTACTATTACTAACAATTATGGCTAAACTATGCCATTTGGATCATTTTAAATTGTTATTTCATTTCTGAAAATCATCTTGTGTCCCCCTCCTGTGTCTCGCGACCCCCTGGGGGGTCCCGACCCCCAGTTTGAGAACCACTGCTCTAGAGGAAAGATATATTTGAAAGATAGAACAAGTGGCATTAAATTATTGCCACTTATACTTTAATCAGTCTTTATTATCAGTCTTGATACAGGGCTAAAAATGAGCAAGATGTTATTGCATTCTGTGAGCTGAGCTGTTAGAGAGCAAGTACACTGTCTAGACCAGAGGTCAGCAACCACTGGCACGAGTGCCACAATGGGTAACTTAACCAATGGCACACATGGCAATAAGTGTGCAAGAGAGTTTTTTGGAAATGTTCAAGCACACTCTCATCCTCATCTAATCAGGTCACATCTAATGTCTTTCACAGACATTAGATGTGACCTGTTCTTTATGGTAGTTTGATTGACTTACATCCCCACCCCCATGCAGCAAACACCAACCTGCCTCTGACTGGCTAGTAGTAGTGGTAACGCTGTTGGAACAGGTTCGGTAGCATGTCGGCAATGACAGCATTCTTATATAGTTCTCATATTTCTGTCATATATGTAATTATCTTGTTTTGATAATCGCTGCCATTATAACCAAGTGAAGTTTATAGCAGATTGTCAGGTCCAAAACTCGAACCCATTAGAGTGTCATGGCCAAAAGGCTTTGGTTCTCAAGGTTGCAGCATAGAAACCGTAATGAACTCCAATGACACCATAAACAGCCAGGTCTGTCCAAGAGGTTTATTCAGAGGCCTCTGACAATATAAAGAAAAGTACATCCTTATCATTTCTATTAGTACCACCCAGTGTAATGACGTATTTATTAGCTACAATCGATTGATTGTAGCTAATGAATACGTCATTTTCATCATATCAACATCTTGTAAGCACATATGGTTCCTAACTCATTATTCAGTGGCTCAGTCACATACACGGTCACCATTTTATGTTCACATGGATCTCCTGAAGTGCCAACCAGGATAGCTCTTCCTGGGAGCCCCTCCCGACCCAAACTTCCTAGTATGTAACAATTTATTACTCAAGAACAGAACATATAAACAACCCTTTGTAGGTCATATCTAGTTTGTCTGAATGCACTTTATATAATCAAATGAATAATAAGTAACACAAGTAATATAAAAACGCAAGGAGTAAATGGTAAATGCAAATGTATCTAACTATGATAACCAAGATTGTTGTAATGTTGGTAAGATTAATGATTTAAACTCAGATGTGAATGTTTTTATAAGGATGGCAGCCTTGTATCATATTCTAATATATAATTACAATGTCCTGATTGTGGGAGAACTTTATTCATGTTTATGTTGCTATGCATGTTCCTTATGGATGGAATGAAATTACTGATCTCTTCGATATTACATTTTGATGTAATGTCGTAAATAAAATGAATGTTGAAATGGCACACTGATCAACCAGAACATTTTAAAAGGGCACTTCATACCAAAAGGTTTGCTGATCCCTGGTCTAAACAGATACATCTCTAGGCAATTCAGCTAAATAATTAATTAATTTGTTCCTGATTGCTTTGATAAGAACTGCTTTGACTTAATTACACTAATCCAATTTCTGTATATTTTATGTTAATAGTCAAGTTGTAAAAACACATATGAAGAGTTCTTAAGGCCCAAACCATCAAAGTGACAGTGATATTTCTAAACAATATTCTAAAGCAATTAGCATCTAAATGTCAAACCTAGCCATATAATAATATTCTGCCACTGTTAAAAATGTCTAAAGTGAGTTTAATAACAACTTTTTAAGAGATATAAGGAGCTAATGCACTGTTTAATAGAAATTATATGATTTATGCATGCTGACATGCAAGTGAAAAAAACACCTTTGTGAATGATTTCCACCACCTCTTAACCACCTCTGTTATATGTGAATATGTGTTGGTAAAAACAATGACTTTATAGTACGCTTTGCTATAGCCTAGCTTCTTGTGTGGTTTACAGAGTGAGGAATGCGAAGCGTAACTGTGACGCCACTATGTTAAGCACATTTTTGGGGTCCACAGCTTTCTCACCAAACAGGCAAAAAGGGGGACGGTGTATGTTGGAACCGGAGAGGAAACTACTTGTATAAATATCTTGATGAACACAGTTTTATTTATTGTGGCCTATAGCTTTTTTATTTGTTTCTTTTAGGTAGTATCTCAAACATGAATATACGCCTAGTATATATAGCCCAGAAAGGGATACTATTTTTGGTTTTATTCATTGTGTGAAATATTTTTTTACTTTTCAGACATACTGTATGTTGAGTGTGGACAGTATACTGTATTGTTATGACTGATGTTATGTTGTGTTTCGCTTCCTTTCTATTTCAACCTTCAGGGTGAGCCAGGATTGCCTGGACCAGCCGGGCCTCCTGTAGGTACACACATGTTTGACACAGTCACAATCGTCCTCCCAAAATATATTGTCTAACCCAGAAAGCATTGTTAGTTTAACAGTATTCTCACACTCAAGTTAACCTAGGTCAGTAGAACAGTAGGACATGACTCAGTAGGCCAGACAGGAGTTTAAGATAACTTACTCTCAGTATGAAAGCAGGGAGCATAATACTGTTTCCAGCGTAATTAATGTTGAAGACCTCAAGCCTCATCCATGTGCAACATAAAATAACAGGAATTTTAGTTTTTGTTAGTTTGTTTTGTTATAATTGCAGGCATGTTTTGTTTAATATTTTCCATTTACACTAAAAGTAGGATGTGCTCCTTAATGCACCGCTTGTTGCTCATGCAATAGAAATGCATGCGCAGCAGCAGGCACGAGCAAAGGACTATGTCGCATGATTATTTGACATTGGCTTTATTGACATTGTTAAGAGACAATATGTACATAAGCACCAAGAGAATATTCTAGAGCACTATATGAGCTAAGTGAGGCACCTGAAAAAAATTAATTTGGAGCAGTAAAACCGACAACAAATTTATGAATTTGGTGTGTATAGACCTTATTCACACGACAGCCATCTTCCTCTGACGTCACGCTCAGGGTGGGAAGCTCGGATTTTGTAAAACAGTTTACTGCAAAGGTTACAGTGTCTTGTTTCTGCCTCCTGGGTGAATGTAAAATGTTCCTGATGCGTTTTTTACTTTCACCATGAAACTACTGTTGCTAAAATTCAAGCTTTCCCACCATGACCGTGACGTCAGAAGAAGATGGCTGCCGTGTGAATAAGTTCTATTGCAGTTGGTTCTTCCGACTGCAGTGCCACCCGTCGCCACACGTTACGACTGTTTCAAGCCTAGAGTTAGACCCTGCCCCCCTGCACAATTCATATAAACAAAGCATAAAGAATGTGTTGGTACGAGCAGGTATGAGATGGGAGGCAGCAAGCAATCCGGAAGGTCTAATCAGCCAACTTATCTCAAACCCAGTTTGTTTTGTCTTTATTTGGCTAATTGGACTTCTGACAGTGGACTTATTCTCATGACCTACTGTATGACTTTTTGTTATTTTTGTCAGGTTTGTTATTGTTGTGGGACAAATTATGCCTTTTTTATGATTGGTAGTTTTATGTATTTGCAGTATTTGCAAACTTCCAACAATTTTGCAACAACTACAAAGAGGTTTAATCAGTCAAAATAAGATACATTATGTGGGAGAACTTTAAGCCTTAAAACCTTTGTAGAGGAATTCTAATCCTGCAAAGCTAGGTAAGGACTCAGCATTTAGCAGAATGCTCCACATATAAAAGGTTGCATAAGTAAACTCAAATTAATCCCAGAGAACATAAATACTGTATATACTCTACCGCTCTGTAATGAAAGTGGTTTGCAGCCAGTTTCCATTTAAACCTATAAAACTATACTTATCTTTAATTACATTATAAATCTACATACAGTAGCAAACGTGAACATACCTCGTCCATGTTGATGTTTGTGACTTAATTTGCCTTCCCCTGTCTTCCGTAGGGCAGAGGGAGACCAGGAGCTCCAGTAAGTACACACCGTCTCCTGTAAATATCACATGTTATAACACACAGTTTATATTATGTGTGCGTCATATACAGTACTACTCTTACATGTGCATGATAATTGCACACGTGTATGTGTTGATTACAGGGGCTACCTGGGACAAATGGCTTGCCAGGGGGAGTAGGTCCGCAGGGTCCAGTGGTGAGTATCTTCTTTACCTTCCTGGAGTCCAGACTGAATCATATTCCTTCTAAATTACACTCTATGTGATAAGTCAGCTATCTAGTCATGTAAATACAACATGATAGCACAATCCCTTCAGAGGGTTTGGCCTCAGGAATGTAGCCAGAGAATCAGTCTGGAAAGCCTCGGAATCATTTTGAATGTGTCTAAGTAGCAACTGAACTTTCTAATCAGCGTCATGTTGATAGCTATACGGGCGTGGTTTAGGTGTGCTGACAGCGGAAACCACCAGATGGTTCATCCAATCAATTGCCAAGTATTTTTTTAAAAGTACCTGCCATTCACAAACAGTTTCAATGTACGGCTCCCCAGATGCACTTGTGACAACAATTCCTCTGGCATGTCCGGTTATCAGGAATGCTTTTATGCACACA
The DNA here is from genome assembly GCA_027564635.1 of Typhlichthys eigenmanni. Classification (NCBI taxonomy): domain Eukaryota; kingdom Metazoa; phylum Chordata; class Actinopteri; order Percopsiformes; family Amblyopsidae; genus Typhlichthys; species Typhlichthys eigenmanni. Next base: position 3,229,169 of record JAODUK010000022.1, read on the forward strand.
ATTTCCACCAGAGCTGGCATTACGTGGGCTGACCTAAAACACAATGTTATCTAGCAAGGAAGGCTGGAGGTGAGCACTAGACAACTACAGTAGTGGTGTTTTAGAGCTGGGGAGCTGGCTTGTGTTTCTACTGACACCTAATGGAAGGACATACTGACATCATTTCAATTGGTTTGAATATTGGATGCTTTCAGTAAGATAAGCCAAACCATCTACAGAATAATTAGCAGCAAAATGATAGAGAATGTAATGTCACGGACATACAATAAAAATTAAATACCTTGAAATATAGAAGCAATTTATTAAAGAGATGTTTTGCAAAAGTATTTACTTGAGTCAGTACGGTCAAGAGAAATACTACATGCAATGATTATAATTTGTTTGTCATTCATTTGATGACATGAATTATTTCCATGTTGTTTAGTTAAATTGACACTAATGAGAAAACATGTACAGGGTGTTTCAAAATGATGGATATGAATCCCTATATATTTGCAACCACAACCACCTATAAATGAAACTCTTACCACTTGAAAGAGAGGGGTATAGATTTAACTTCATAACTTGTTAAACCATTTGTAACTTGATGTGTAATTGTAGCATGTTTCCATACTGCTTTGAAATTGGATCTATCATTTTGAAACATCCCCTATACTATAATTTGCCCTGATTTAGAAATCCTAATATCAGACAGTAGAAGGGTGTTTGCATTATATTTTACTTTTTTAAATAAGATTGAGTTTAAAGCTGTATAATATTTTTACACTAAAATGTTAACTTTTGAATTGCTTCAGTTGTTGGAATTTGTCTTCCCAAGCCCCAGTACGTATACAGTGTCTCTGTATTGCATAGTACAGTGGCAGGAAAACTACCTCTACATATTAAAAAGATGAATAGGTCTGCTGAAAGTCAAATAGGACAGCTTTCAAAAGTCCATGCGTCTCGCAACCAGTAACTGCTAGTTAATCCCTTCGTGGTTAAAAAGGTGCCATTTTGTTATCTAATCATCATTTGCCTTCATCGTGTCTGTGTTCTTCTGTCCCATAATCAGGGTGTTGAAGGCCTTGCAGGACTTCCTGGGCCTTCTGGCCCTGATGGACCCCCAGTAAGTGCAATTGAATTGCATTTCAATTCTGTGTGAAATCAGCTTTGTTGTTTTCCCTTATGTACCACATACTGTAGACCAGGGGTGCCCAACCCTGGTCCTGGAGAGCTACCGCCTTGCATGTTTTAGATGTCTCCCTGCTCCAACACACCTGATTCTAATGAATGGCTCGTTATCAGTCTCTGCAGAAGCCC